>CM021108.1:503816110-503959858 GCA_007115665.2 Sequoiadendron giganteum | reverse complement strand
ATCATTGTTCTATTTTCCAAGTAAATAACAGAGTACGCTTTCATCATTACTTTTCTTTCAATTAAAAAGCAAGGTAAGAATCTTACAAGTTTCAAACATAGCTCGAAGCTTTTGAGCAAATAGGAATAAGACTGTCCAGGATCTTCCCTTTCAAACCTTGGTTCATCAGAAGTCTACTGTGGAGGAGAAACATCACTCAGGTGCTTTTCCACCAACCACGGACTTATATTGCGGTCCCCCGCACGTTTACTGTTAAGTAGACGGCCCTCCCTTCTACGAGGAGATTGGTTGGGTAACCGGTTCTGTATGACCAACTGAGCATAGTGTGTAATCCTACATAACTAAATCCTTGTGCCCTCACAATCTCAATCTAGCATGTAACCTGGACTACTGTGAACTGACAGTGTAATTCGTCTCACAGTCTAAGTGGACGTTAGGTATACTACACTACTTTGGCCAAAGCATTTCAACAGTACTTATACTGACGGTCATCTATCACTTGCACTAAGTCAAGTTCAATTTGACTTAAGGCTGCCTTATCCTACGCGTAGGTTGAGTCCTTTCCGTGGGTAGTCAATCACCCTAGACTTCCTACTTCAACTACTTAAACAGGAAATGGAATACAGTCAACAAGGGGTCCCTCTAGTACTTCCTAACATGGAAATCTTTATCCATGGAGTACATAGCTTTCTCTAGTTAACCTATTTAACTCTAAAGCTTTAGACTACCTTGGTACTGAATCCACCCTCGTCCTAGTATTAATAACTAGTCCCTTTCCTTTATTTAAGGAGTTCAAGCAATATTCAAGTAATACAAAACATAAGGTACTTTTACTAAGAAGTAATCAAGCATTTCCCTTTTATGTTATTCCTTTTCAAATTTTCTTATGAAATCAAACTATTTCATTTCAACAAGCTTTTAAGCTATTTCCAATTAAACAAGCTCTTAAGCTATTTCTTAATTCAATAAGCCCTTTTCTAATGAAATTAAGCTATTCCCAATTCAACAATTCCATAGAAAAATAGAGGCTTTCTAATATTTTTCCTTTCAAACTACAACATAATGCAAAGCATATTCAGGCAAACAAATAACTCATTTTTAAATCAATGACAGAAATTCTACAAAGATATTTCTCATGCCATTTTTCCTTTTGCGAAATGAGTTCGATTGGTGGCCTCAGTTCTTCCTCTACCGTCCTTCACAGCCTTTACCAGCTGCTTCTCAAGCATGAACAAATACAACTCTCAGGTAAATGCAGTTTGGTAATGAGGGAATATTGCTCTCAGCAATACAGTCTCAGCAAGACTGTAGATGGCTTTCACAAAATGGTATATGACTCTCACAATCTAAATAGCAATGATGGATTTGCAACTCATAGTAAATGCAACAGCAGTGATGGTGAATAAAGCTCTCACAAAACTCAACAGCAAAGAGGGAATTTAACATAGAAAAAGCTACAGCAATGAAATTCGTAATTTCCAAATGCAAAGGAGAGTGTGAAATTAGCAATGAGAGTAAACCTATATATAGGTTTTAAATTCTCATGTTTACAGAATTGTAGGCATGAGAATTCGACACCTCTTCAATTGACATTGTCAAAATGCGCTATGGCAAACAAATAACCAGATACTCAACAAATTTAAGTGATGAATCAAACATATTTTCAAAGAATGTTTCAACTATCACATGACGAATTCGTGAAGCATCCACGTACAGGTTTAGTCACTAACCATGCCCTCAAAAATGGCGGAATGAATGAACAGTGGCGGACAAAGTTCTCAACAGAAAACGTCAAGGTTAATACGCAGGCATTTGGCCTCCTTCCGCCCACGCATCCCAGAATGGTGGCGTTTTTGCTTGTGCGACCAGGTCCAAAGCATTGCGAGCTGGGCGCGGGTTCATTTACACTAATTTCCATTGTTTTCTAGTTCCCACAGTCGCGCGATTTCTTCCCGTGAAGAAATCCGCGATTTTCAAACATTTACTTTTAAGTCTTTTAAAAGTCTATAGTTCAAACATTACATTTCCTTAATATTTTTCATGTATAATTTTCCAATATATTTCCAATGATTTTAAATTTCGAAATTCCATTATATGGTAAATGAAAAATAATTACCAAAGACTATAAAAGTCTATTTCAAATCTTTCCAAGGCAAAGTCATTTTAATATTTATATTAAAATGTTATTAATATATTTTGTATTATATTTAATATAACATATTATAGTTTTTAATTTACCTTTATATAAATATATAAATATATCTATATAATATTCGAATATTACATTAGATATATTAATATATTATATTATCGGTAAGACTATAATAGTATCGATATTAAATATATTATTTAAATATATTAATAAACTTACCCAGTTTACACTTAAATATATCTATACATGTTTATTTTCAATTCTCCAATTACGTGTATTATAGGCCAGTCAGAGCACCTTTAATATATGTAATTGCACAAACATGTATATATACATTTAACTGTAAATTCCAGGCGTCAGTATAACTTATCAGTTCACATTTCACATTCAAGATTCATAGAACAGTAAGTCAGTCAATCAAGTAACACCACTTCATAAAGCATAAAGAAGTAATCAAAAACTCCTAAGCCTAAGGATGACTTATCATGATAACTCAATCTGACTCAGTTCCCAAAACCGTCAGTGAAGTGTGTGTATGCTCATATGATCAACTTTACCGGTTAGCCGACCAAGTTCCTCTTCCCGAGTGATGTTTCACCTCCACCTGGAGGAATAGTTCCTGTTCCTGCATCCATGGCACAAAACCACGGCAGTCAATTGCTCACAATATTTGCAGTATATATAAATCAAATATATAAAACAAGACTAATTGCTTTCTTCTATGCATTGCTTATCCAAGAGTAACATCAATCAAGAATACAGAATGAGCCAAACATAACATGTAAACAGATTCTCATATTGATAACAAGGTTCAATCACATTTTATTCATTCAAAACCTTCCTTACAATCAGAATGCTCTAAGCATTACTAGAATAGTAACTATACAAATTCCGGGGTGTAACATTCTGACTATGTAGCTTCCTTGCCTTCAAGCGCATTTCCTTCATCACCCCACGCCTAAGATATGACCACACCTAAGATATGACCCTTCACCTCCTCTTGTCGCATATCCTACACTAGACTTCCATTTTATCTTTGAGCGCATATATCACATGTGAGAAACAACCTTCCATTATCCTGTGACCCTTCAGCTTCCCCAAGCGCATATGGGCTAGGTGGCTTCCAAGTTGGGCGCATTTCATAGTGTTAGAGGAAATTTCCACGTCCTAAGTGACCTTTCACCTCCTCCTAGTGCATTTACCACATGATGCTTCCACTCTTGGGCGCATTTGCTAGTGTTGGAAGGAATTCCGTCCCCCCTTAGTGGCTCTTCACCTCCTCTTGGCGCATATGAGGGTGTTGACTTCCTTCTTCAAGCGCATTTTCCTATGCAAGATGGAAAACCCATGCCCAGAGTGACTGTTCAGGTTCCTTGGGCGCATTTAGGCCATGTAACTTCCATTTTAGGCGCATTTCACCATGTGAGATGGAAAATCCACGCCCAAGCTTGACCTTTCACCTTCCTCAAGTGCATTTGGGGGGTATGAGGAGGAAAATCTCTTGCCTTAGGATAATTTTCATGCCTCTGGAAGGCGCATTTCAAACTTGCCCAAGCGAATTTCATACTTAGAACTTTTTTTTGTACCTTTCATTTCTCCTGGGCGTGTATGAGGGTGTGTGCTTGTCAGCTATCATTTGTAAATTTCCAACGCCCTAACCCTGTTCTGGCTTTCCATTTTTAGTAAAATTAGGGTTTCATTGCATTTCACCCTGCTTTGCACTGGAACTGGTGTGGTTGTGCCTCCCTCTGGTTTCGTCATCCTATTCACATGTTATCTGGCACAATATATGCTATTTTTAGCCATTTGCTATTTTTAGCAAACCCTAGAATTGATCAATTCCCGTATCTCTGTTTGCTTTGAAATTTGCTCCAATTGCCTCTGATGCTGTGAGAGACCTGCTCATGCTTGCTTCTGGTGATGACGCGCTATTTTTAGCCACCTGCTATTTATAGTAAGTTTCAAAGTTGCCTGCTTCAGTAGCTCCGTTCGACCTGAGACTTGCTATGTCTGATCCTGATAACTTGAGTGCTCTGTTCATACCGACTTCCGGCGCAGGCCTGCTATTTATAGCCGTGTCCTGACTTACTAAAAATAGCAAGTCCTCTGATTTTGCTCAAAATTTGCCAGTAGGTAGCTTGAAGGATGCTGATCATGGCGGCGTGCTTCGTTCTAACATCTCTGCATTTCGCTTCATCTATTTTTAGACATGGCAGGGAAACCCTAATATGACTTGCACGTGGTCCCGACTGCTCCTGATTTATACTACTTGTCGTTCTGCTCGATGGAATGAAGTGCTAGGTAGCTATTGGATTGAAGTTGCTATTTATAGTAAGTGTCCCGAAAGTGGTCCATCGGATGTCGGACGAGTTTGCATGTCACAGTGCTTGTGGGATCTCAAAAAACCCAGAAAAACCCAAAAAACTGGTCAAAGTTCTGGCACTGCCTAAAAATAGTAAGTCCTTGAAAACTGATCCGATCCACTTGAATGTCATATCACTGTGAAGCTCTTGTGAAACCCAGATGGAATATCCGGACATGCATTGAAAATTCTTGCATGCAAACCCTAAAAATAGCCTCGGAAGGCTGACCTCTGAAAGTCCCCGACTTGATTTGCATGTTACACCATCGCGAAGGTCTTGGAAAACCCAGATCAATTCTCCTGTCACTTATCGGAGAATCGCTTGTCTAAATTCTAAAAATAGCCTCCGAAGGCTGAACTGCTAAAAATAGCCAGTTGTCTAAATCCATTCAAATTTCGCGTGTAGGCACTCTGAAGTTGCCTAATTGTGCTGAAGTAGTTAGAATCCCGAAATCCTGAGGAACAAGCCTCGAATTAGGTACTTACTAAAAATAGTAAGTGGTCGGATTTCAGTGAGATTTCAGGGGGATTCTGCCTTGAGCTTTCTGAATGTGTTGCTGCACTTAGATTTCACCTCAGTAACTCAATCTTGACCTCGAACGGGTCTAAAGGATAGAAACCCTAAATTTGTCAATTACTTCAATTGAGGTCAAATGGGACATCCCTGGAAGGACAAAAGATCAGAGATAGAGAGAACCAAAGCCAAAAGACCAGAATGGAGCAAAAATTAGGGGGTCCCCATCTTGGATGGGGTGATGTGTGAAAAGGTCACAACAAGTATCATCATCATAAGGCATCAAAGGTGCCAAGATTCTCGTCACTTCATTGAGGCATGAAGTAATCAGCAGACTAATTTCTTCATCTACATGCCTCAACCAATAGGGATGAATCAAAAAGGTCACTGCATGCATTAATGTTTTTTTCATCAACTCAGAAAGGTGATTGCTTCACCTAGCTCAAACATTTTTCCAAAGTAAGAAGTATTCTCACTTCTTCATCCCTTGGCATTCTTTAATGAGCCATGTTCTTGCAGTGTAAAGTGACCTTGCAAAACTCTTTTCTTCTTCAGAAACCATGATAAAATCTAACATCTCACGGTTTCTAAACTTCAAAAAAAGTTATCATCTTTAGGAACTTCTGGAAGTTGAAACTGAATTTTGTTCCACCCTTTGGTGTAAGATCAGATTTCCCTATCACTCATCTGACAAATGAAGCACTAAGTTTACAGGATGGCAAGAAAACAGGCTCTGATACCACTGTAATATCTGCCTTAGTCCTTTTTTTGAAAATATCAGCACAATTCACCACTAATTAGTGTTAGCTTTAAATATTAACCAACAAGAATAGTAACCCTTCACCTTTTGATCACCAAGATCCCAATGTGGGCAAAGTGAGAGCATACAATGTCAGGGATCATTAGCAAACTAGAATGTAATTACAACTGAACATAGGCAACGAGCCAACCATAGAATGACAGGAATTTACAAACTCAACCACTTATGTAGCGGGAGTGAAGATATTAACAATTAACTAGGCGACAAGCCAACCATGAATCCACACTGCCACTTATTGAGTGGGGAGAATCTAAACATTAAGTGCTGAAAGTAAAATAATGACTCAACCACTTCTTTAGTGGGAGTAAATACAAAATATAAAGTGCAGATTTAAAATAACAGTTGTTAGTACTACTAATTAGCCTTACAAAAATAAAGTTTCAGTTGCACCGAACATAGAGATATGCTTTCAAAGCTACAATGAGTTAGAGCAAGACCCCTAACTAATACAACATATGAATGATATAGAAATTAAGCCCAAATCAGCAATATAATAGAAATTAATCAAGTCTGATTAGAAACAGTAAGTATAGAAAATCAGACCAGCAAGGTAGAGATTCACCAATTTGATCACAACTTTGTCATTATAGCTCTGATTGACTTCAAACTGCATGGAAATGAAGCCAATAGACTGGGCAACCAAGAACCAATCAGAAAATAGTGCCAAATCAGCTCAAATTATTTGGCACGCATCCCAAAGCATCAACAGGCAAGATTGTATGACCTCTAGAGGGGTCGACCTCTTACCAAAAAATCAAAAACTCAAAAAAAAAATTTGAAACTTTGTGCAACTAGGCGCCCTACATAGTGAAACAGCATGACCCAGTACCCAAAACCAAACAAAATTCAGTGGTGAAACTACGAGCAAAAGTTCGCTTCAACCAAGCACTTCCAACAACAGTATAAACAGACTATACATCAACAATCTGCTTGTAATAATTCTGAAATTGAAGCTCTATTTGGACTCCTGAGTGAAGCACAGTCTTCAGTAAGTCCAGCTAGGTACTATCTTTCAAGCACAAAGACTGGAAGAAGAAGCTAAAAGGTATGCATTCCTCAAAGCAAAGCTTTAAAAATATTTCAGCAGCATAACATTATCATAATTTCCAAACGATGCAAATGGAGGAGCAAGGCCTCAATAAATAGACTCTTCTTGGCAATTGAATCACCTCTGTAACCTCCAAGAAAAGAATACGAAACACTTCAGCTACTCAAGGGGGACTCCCAACCTTTTTGGAGAATATAAAATATTAATCAACACACTTTATTCCTCATCCTAGGCGTCCATAAGAAACTTCAGCAAATATTTTAATTTTAAAATATTTAATTCTTCACTTTAGGTGTCCAAGACAAGTCCCCTCTTTAAAACAACTTGAAGTTGACTCCTAGGCATGGGGTCCAAAAAGCAACATTGAAAAGTGACTAAGTTAATTAAAACTTAGTTCCAAGAGGAATGAAGAAACCAACGCCCAAACTGAACTGCCTTACTACCAAAAATAGAATGATGGATTGGAAATGATTGAGTTGTTGCTAAGATGACACTACCAAAAATAGAACTTACCAAAAATAGGTAACTGCTATAAATGGTAAGTGTTTCCAAACTCCATTTGAAAACAAATCGGGCAGCTGTCATGACTTACTAGGAATAGTAAGTGTTTGGAAAGGTTGATAGAATTAGATGCATGTTACACCCCTCTGGAGATCTCTGAAAAACCTAGAAAAACCTACAAACATTTCCTCTATGCAAAGTAATAGATAGAAATGCATGTCATTTTCATGAAATGCATGTTACCACACCCTGAAGCTTTCCAGAAACCCAGAAAGCTCCAAAAAGCTCAATGCCAAACTCCTATATGCAAGCCATCAAAAGCTCAACCGAAACCTTTTATAAAATAGGAAACCGTAATTTGCACTTCTGATTAGTCTACAGGTTTTCAGAAATAGGCTAATAATCACTGAAGAGTGTAGAGCTAAAATGGGGACATTATAAACTCAAGATGGAAGATTATAATCCAGTAAGCTCCTATGGTTATTGGTTGTAAATTGAGCAAAGATGATGAATCTCCTACAACAAATCAAACTATGTATAGATCCATGATTGGAAGTTTGCTATACCTCACAGCTATGAGGCCTGATATTATGCAAGTTGTTGCTTTAATGGCACGGTTTCAAGCAGCTCCGAAGGAAACCCATGTAAATGCAGTCAAAAGAATATTGAAATATTTGTGGGGGACTATGGATTCTAGATTGTGGTATCCAAGGGGTGAATATTTCACCCTTACAGCATATACAAATGCAGATTGGGCAGGCATTGTTGATGACAGGAAGAGCACTAGTGGATGAGCATTCTTTCTCATAAAATTGCCTTGTATCTTGGTTAAGAAAGAAACAAGTATCAATTTCCCTATCTACAACAGAGGCATAATATATTGCAGCAACAACTTGTTGCACACAGGTTTTATGGATGAAACAAACTTTGAAATGTTGATGTTATAGCAGCTTAGGGCTGCACTTCCATTGCACACATTTCGAGAAGGATGCATAAATTAAATGGTAGCCTTTCGGCTATTTAATTTATGATAATAACATTTAATAAACATAAAGGGCCGACCCTATATGGTTCGCATGTTTTGTTTATTGCTTGGGCCGAACTACCTTGTAATATTAATTTATTGTGTTTCTTCATAGAGGGCCGACCTAACTTGAAGAGTCGCCTCATTTGTATATATATAAGGTCTTGTCATTATTATCAATCAAGTTCATCAAGTACATTCGCAATTAGAGCAGAAGTTCGCACCTTCATAGCAGCAGTCCGAATTCAAGGAAGATCATATTCATTGTATATCTTGCATCTAGGAGAGGTGCGATTTCATTGTATCAAGTATTGGCCATTGTTGGGCCTAAGTTGTAAGCAGATTTCTGCTCTTGTTCTACCTTATATAAGAGAATTATTTGCTGGGTTTTTCTCCCTCAAGAGGAGGGTTTTCCCAGGGTATCTTGCTGTGTTTATTGTCTTATGTGTTGCATTATTTTAAGTACTTTCAGTTGTATAATCTGATCTAAGAAACACTAACATGGTATCAGAGCGGGTTTGAAAAAGATCGTGATCAAATTTAGTTGCAGCACTCACTCTACTCTTTTTCAGTCTATCTCCTAAATTTTTCAAGATGGTGAACGGTCTGAAAATCGAGGATAGACTCGAAGGAATTTCGAACTACACATCATGGAGGCTCAGGATCATGCTCACATTGGAAGAGAATGATTTGGCTAAGTTTGCGAAAACAAAAGTTCTCGAACCTGAGGAGGAAGAAGAGAAGTTGCAGTGGAGGAAGAAAGATACTAGGGCAAAGAAAGTGTTGGTTGATTCCGTCAAAGATCATATTGTTCTGATTGTCTTCAAGTTGGATACCACAAGGGAAATGTTCAAAACATTGGAAGAGATGTACGAAATCAACAACACCAGTCGTGCCCTAACCTTGAAGCAACAACTTCTTCACATTAAGATGGCGGAAGAAGAGTTTGTCATCACCTACTTCATGAGGATTTCGGAGATAAGAGATCAGCTCTCCACAATTGGTCACATGATTGATGACAAAGACTTGACTATGCTTGCTCTCAATGGTCTTCCGCTTTCATGGGAGTCGTTTATTCAAGGAATCAGGGCAAGATCTAAACTTCCCAAGTTTGATCGATTGAGGATTGACTACATTCAAGAGGAGTTGAGACTAATGGCAAGGGGCATTGGTCAAAGTTCAAAGAATGAAGATTTACATGTTCTCGCCTCTCATTCATCGAAAAAAGGAAAAGTTTGGAAGAAAGGATTCTTTAAGAGGAATTGAGATAATGGGTTAGATGGTGCTCTTGCATTCAACAAGAAGTGGGACCTCTCTCGTGTTCAATGCTTTAGATGTGACAAATTTGGTCACTATGCGAAGGATTGTCCTACTAGGCCTAATCAACATGCTTCATTTGCGGATGTGATTGAGATCTCTCCCCAAAATGATTCTAGTGAATTTCTACTCTAGTCATGGGCCTATGTTCAAGTTGTGAAGGTTGTGCACTAAGTACAAGAGCCACGTATCATACCATGTCCACCCTTCAGAATATTTAAGAGATAAGTATTCTTTGTTTTGGTTACCATTCTAAGATAAAATTCAGTTTGTTGAGTTGTGCAAATCTGACATCATTTACTTAGGTTTATGTGTGACCAGTAAATAGTGATCTCTGTTATAAGATTCTTTAGATTTATTCATTGCAAGTTGTATCATGCTAAATTGTAAAGATTGTCTTTTGAGATTAGCTCTTTTGAGAAATTGAAAGAAAGACATGTCATGATTGATGAATTAATTATCTATTACTCTCGAGATTTTTTTTGAAGTATTGCATGGTTGAATAATGTTCATGAATTATTTTGTAGCCACTAATTCATGCTATTGAGATAGTCAATCATGTATGCTCCTAGTTATGGTATGTCTATTTGAGATAGTTGAAGTTCCATGAACTATGAGTAATCTCTTGTTAATGATTTCAGGATAAATCAGAAGCATAAGAGATTGCTTTCAAGAAGAGCGTGATGCATCCTATAGGTTGAAGGATGTAGACTCTACTTGCAACTTTGAGACTAAATAATTAGCTGAAGTCATCTTTTGGAAAAAGAAGAATTAACCTTAAGAGGGAGTTCTATGACTCGTTGAGAATAAGTAAGGGTTGCAATCTTGCAAGGCCGGATGTTAAATTGTTGAAGTACCTCTTCAAGCAGTTGGGTTCTGAATTGCTCAAGTCAACCTGGATTGGTAGCTCCGCAAACCTATTCAGAATAGAGTGATTTGGAATGCGGTCGAAGAGGACAACCTTGAATCTCTACAGAGGTGTGCGCTGGAAACCATTTCTCTAAAGACAAGTGTTGCAGGCAATCTTGGACAATGAGGTCAAATGGTTGATGCAAGTAATTGAAGATTTAGAGGGAGCCTTTTGAACCTAAAGATGATGGTTGTGTTTCTCTAGATGCTATTTCAGTTGAGGCCTGCGATGATATCCTGGTACAACAGGAAGCAGTTTTCTGTGGGACTGAGTACAACAAAGGCCAAGTACATTACAACTTGTGTGACAGCTCGAGAAGCAGTGTGGCTTCGAAAGCTCCTTGCAGGATTGGTTGAACAAGTATTGAAGCCAACTGTCATCCCTTGTGTTAATCAAAGCTTTGAGAAGCTTTATGTCTTTACATGGGTTTCATGATAAAGTAAGCATACCACTAAATCAGAGATATGATATTGAGAAAAGATATTCAGTTGAGGTATATCAGCACTGATGAGCAGATGGCAGTCATTCTCATCAAGCATCTCTTCAAGATAATGGTTGTGTATCTTCGAGACAAGCTTGATATGGTGGAGAATGAAGCCCTAGCTGAGAGGGAGTCTCAGTATCAGTGATCTTCAAAATTATTAATGCATTTCTCTATTGAGAGAGATTTGAGGTGCAAGCCCTTGATAATGCATTTCTCTATCGAGAGAGATTTGAGGTGTAAGCCCTTGGTAATGCATTTCTCTATTGAGAGAGATTTGAGGTGCAAGCCCTTGGTAATACATTTCTTTATTGAGAGAAATTTGAGGTGCAAGTCCTTGGTAGTGCATTTCTCTTCGAGATTTGAGGTGAAAGCCCTTGTTTCCACCCTTTGGGAGAGCCATGGTGGATGTCATGTGTGTGACTCCATGACAACATCACGTGAGTGAATCCGTGATGATTTACTTGTGCTTGTGTATCATCCTCTGGAGGAGCCATGGTGAAAGTCACATTGAGGTGACAACATCACATTAAGTGATGAGCACGTGTTCATACCATCTATGGAGGTAGCCATGATGGTTGATATCACAATGAAGTGATATTCTATTTTGTTTTCATATTGATATGATGTGTCGTGTGCAGGTGGAAGTATCATCCCTAGCTGAGAGGAAGTGTTGATGTTATAGCAGCTTAGGGCTGCACTTCCATTGCACACATTTCGAGAAGGATGCATAAATTAAATGGTAGCCTTTCGGCTATTTAATTTATGACAATAACATTTAATAAACATAAAGGGCCGACCCTATATGGTTCGCATGTTTTGTTTATTGCTTGGGCCGACCTACCTTGTAATATTAATTTATTGTGTTTCTTCATAGAGGGCCGACCTAACTTGAAGAGTTGCCTCATTTGTATATATACAAGGTCTTACTTGTCATTATTATCAATCAAGTTCATCAAGTACATTCGCAATTAGAGCAGAAGTTCACACCTTCATAACAGCAGTCCGAATTCAAGGAAGATCATATTCATTGTATATCTTGCATCTAGGAGAGGTGTGATTTCATTGTATCAAGTATTGGCCATTGTTGGGCATAAGTTGTAAGCAGATTTCTGCTCTTGTTCTACCTTATTTGCTAGGTTTTTCTCCCTCAAGAGGAGGGTTTTCCCAGGGTATCTTGCTGTGTTTATTTGTCTTATGTGTTGCATTATTTTAAGTACTTTCAGTTGTATAATCTGATCTAAGAAACACTAACATGAAAGATATTAAGGTTGAGTATGAGCATCCCATTCCCATACTCTGTGATAATACATGAAATATCCCCCTTAGGTTTTTTTTAAAATATCAACACAATTTCACCACTGTTAGTGTTAGCTCCAAATATAAACCAGCAAGAATAGTAACCCTTCACCTTTTGATCACCAAGATCCCAATGTAGGCGAAGTGAGAGCATGCAGTGTTGGGGATCATTAGCAAACTAGAATGTAATTACAACTAAACATAGTTGGCGAGCCGACCATAGAATGAAAGGAAATTACAAACTCAACCACTTATGCAGCAGGAGTGGAGATATTAACAATTAATAAGGCGGCAAGCTAGCTATGAATCCACACTACCACTTATTCAACGGGGGGAATTAAAATACTAGTGTTGAAAGTAAAAATCAGATTCAACCACTTATTCAGTGGGAGTATAAATAAGAATATAAAGTGCAAATTATAAATAGTTGTGAGTACTACTAAACCAGGTTTACAAAATAGATAAACAACTGCACAACAATTCAGTTTTTTGAGACAAATTACATTAGAATGTTAGAGACATGTTCTCTAACTAATATAACATGTAAATGATCAGCAAATAAGCTCATAAACAACAATAAATCAGATCTGATAAGAAACAATAATGTACAAAAAATCAAATCACTAGTGTAGATATCACTAAAATGTTCATATCTCTCTTCAAGCACCTCCGATGAAGATGAAACTGAATACAAACAGAAGCTAGGAGTTGGGAAATCAAATACCAATGGAGAAACCTCGCCAAATATCTCTGAATTATTTGTGCACACTTCCCAATGCAAACATAGTGAAAACCCCAATCTCCAAAGAGCGGTGACCAGCTCTAGAAATTCATAGATATCGTCAAAAAATATGGAACTTTGTGTAAAGGGGCGCCCTAGCAAGGGAAAACCATAGAGCCAATACATAAAACTAAGAGAAATCCACCCAATGAACTATGAATGAAAGTGTGCTATAGCCAAGCATGAACCAACAACAATAAAACAGAATATACAACAACAATCTGCTTAAAAAAATCAGAAATTGAAGCTCTATCTACACTCCTGAGTGAAGCATAGTCTTCAGTAAATCCAGCTAGGTACTATCTTTCAAGCATGAAGACTGGAAGAAGAAGTTAAGAGGTATGCATTCCTCGAAGCAAAGCTCTGAAAATATTTCAGCAACATAACATTAACATAATTTTCAAAAGATGAGAATGAATGAGCAAGGCATGAATAGATAGATTTATCCTTCGAAAACGAACCAACTATAACCTCTAAGAAGAGAATACAAAACACTTCAGCTACTCAAGGGGGATGCCAATCTTTTTGGAGAATATAAAATATTAATCAACACACTTTATTCCTCTTCCTAGGCATCCATAAGGAACTTCAGCAAATATTTTAACTTTAAAATATTTAATTCTTCACTTTAGGTGTCCAAGACAAGTCCCTTCTTTAAAACAACTTGAAGTTGATCGCCTAGGCACGAGGTCCAAAAAGCAACACTGAAAAATGACTAAGTTATTAAAACTTAGCTCCAAGAGGAATGAAAAAGCCAACACCCAAATTGAACTACCTCACTACCAAAAATAGAATGATGGACTGAAATGACTGTGTTGCTGCTAGGATGACACTACCATAAATAGAGCTTACCAAAAATAGCAAACTGCTATAAACAGTAAGTGTTTGCAAACTTCATTTGAACATCAACTGAACAATTATCATGACTTATTAAAAATAGTAAGTGTCTGAAAAGGTTGATAGAATCAGATGCATGTTACACCTCTTTGGAGATCTTTGAAAACCCAGAAAAACCCAGAAACCTTTCCTACATGCAAAGTACCAGATAGAAATGCATGTTACCACACCCTAAAGCTCTCCAAAAACCCAGAAAGCTCCGAAAATCTCAAAGCCAAACTCCTGCATGCAAGCCATCAAAAGCACAATTGAAACCTCCTATAAAATAGGAAACCCTAATTTTCACTTCTGACTAGCCTACAGGCCTTTGGAAATAGGCTATCAGTCACTGAAGAACGTCGGGCTAAAATGGGGACATTACAATATGAATTCCATCAACAAATCAAAGAATTTAGTTATGCACTCCAAGACAAAGCATATTCCAATTAAGTATCATTTCTTGAGGGAGCAAGTACTTGAGCAACAAGTAAAGTTGGAGTATGTTACTACAAAGGGCCAAATTACAGATATTTTCACAAAGCCTCTTCCAAAAGAGACTTTTGAGTACCTGAGGGAGAAATTGGGAGTGATACCCCTCTCATCCATTCACGAAGTTCTTCAAGAAAAGCATGTGTTTAGGGGGAGCTGTTCATTGCCTTATACGGTTAGCCCTAGATACCCTTTGCAATTGATGTCAAAAGGGGAGGAGTAGAGTAAAAGGGATAATTTTTGTCAGGGGTAGTTGTTTGTCCCAGTTGCTTTCAGAAGATCATTTTCTTTTATTGGGATGCCATCAATGACAAAGAGGGAGATTCTTGGAAATATTGTCATTTATGTTGTCATTGATGTCAAAAGACGTTTGTTTAATAAATCAGAAATGAAGAAGAAATAAATATAAATTCAAATTAATATATCATATTTTCTAGAGGCCAAGCCCCCTTGGCTAGATGCCCTTTCCTAGAATTTAAAAATAATAAATTAAATTCTTTTTAAAGGGGCCGATCCCTCCTAGTTTTTGGTGCCCATTTCTAGAAAGGGAATTTAAATAAAATAAAATATATCATGCTGCATGGGCCGACCCGTTTGAGGGGATGCAACTCTTGGTTGAAGAGGCATTTGAAGGTGTATAAATAAGGATTCGATGTAGGCTCATTAGACATCAATTCATTGCATATCTTTCCTACTTCAAGAGCAGATCTAGAGCAGAAAAAGGAGTAGATTTATGAGCAGAGATCAGACCTTTTAAGAGCAGAAATTAGACATATTTGGAGCAGACCTAAAGCAGATTTTGTGAAGATAAATCTCAGATTTGAGAGTATTTATTGAAGATCTTTTCACAGATCTAAGTGAGCATTTTGCAGATTTAAGAGAAGAGTTTGAGGCAGATTTTTGTTGAAGTCCATGAAGGGATCTAGAGCGGATTCAACAACATTATTATCATATTGCATTTTGAAGGTCGGTGCCTTCTATTTTGTGAGATCGGGAGGTTGGTGCCTCTCATTCAAAGAGATTGGTGTCTCTTGCTGAGTTGGCGCCCAGTGGAGGGGATTGGTGTATCCCGTGGGTTGGTGCCTACGAAGCTTGTAAGAAGATATATATAAAAGCAATATTTTGCTGTGGTTTTCTTCTGTAAGGGTTTCCACATAAAATCATGTGCGCATCTTGTGTGTTAAATTGTTAGATATTACTTGTGTGGATGCTTTGATTGTTGCTTTATGATTGCTAACGTTATAAATTATAAAAGTTGGTCTTATACTGATTCAACCCCCTCTCAATATAAGTGTGAGTGTGTTTCTTCAAACTTCAATACAACAAGCCATTGATTTGTAAATATATATAATTTGGGGAAGAATGTATCTCTAAGGGGCATCACCCCTTGTTTGTAACTCCAAGTGCTAGTTTGAACTGAGCAGATTCCTTTTGCTTCAGGACAGGGACCTCACCCTCCTCCATTAGGACACCTTGGAAGGGATACACCAATCCATGGCTTGAGCTTGTGTGGAAATTGAGCTGCCAACAAGAGGACATTTTTGGATGTTGTTTGCACCATTGCTCCTGCATGACATTCTACACCAATCATTTAATTGAGTCATGCAACAGGATTTGTTCCAGGCATTGGAAAAGGATTTGCTTGTAGTTATTGTTTTTCATTACTTGATTGTTTGTAATGTCTCCTTCACAGTAGCCACCCGGAAATCATTTAGCTTTTATTTATTCCCGAAGGCTAAATAGGAGAAATAAGGGAATAAATATTAAATTAATTATTTATAAAGTTATCTCAATAAATTAATATCATAAGATAGCTTTATATTTAATTAGTTTAATAAAGTGACTAAAATAAATATTATATCATAAAGTCACTTGGAAATAAAATAATATTATTTTCTAGAAGCTTCTTGAAGGTGAATGAGAATTCTTTATAAGGAACTCAATGCAAGCCATTTTCATCATGTCTTGAGTTATTCTATTTTCATACCTGTGTGGTAAGATCTTGCATGCGTGCATTGCCCAAGGGTTTGAATACTCTAGGGTACCGGTTTCGGTTGTGCAACATCAACCCTAGCTAGATTTGAGAGGGAGATACTTCAGTCTTCCATTTGAGCAAAATTTCATGGTCTATGACCAAATTTTGGTGGTGTGGAGATATTCGATTTTGGAGAAGATATTTGCAGATTTGTGCTGAACAAATTCAGTCATAAGCAGTGCGATTTTGAGTAGCAGCTGGGACGAATTCCTTGAGATAAATTTGCAGCTTGTAGCAAATCGATTTTGACATTTGGAGGATTATTTGCTGGTTCATTCAAAGGGATGGCATATTGCATTGTGGCCGGTTCGATTTTGTGGATTGGAGCCATAATAAAATTCGATTTTGTTTGGGAAAGAGTCGCAGCCCTTCAAGAGACCCAGGAGCTGCATTTGGCATCAAGTGGAGACAGAGGGGAATCGATCAAAGTTTTCACAGCAATATCATCTCAGTCAAGGCATCTAACCAGGTTTCATATTTCAGATTGTAAACACTACATTCTTAGTTGCATTTGCATTCATTTAGTTGCTGGTCGCTGCGTTACAGCAGTTTGTAATTGCATCAATATATCTAGAAAAATACATTGTATCGATTTAGATGGAAATGTCATTTTGATCTTTGAAACTTGTCTGCATAGAGGGCGATTATTTGATTTCATCTTTGACAACATTGTAATCAGTCATAGCAGCAATAAAGGAGTTTGGGATAGCTAAACAACTGTTTGTCATTATGTCGTTATGCTGTAGCTGTAACTTTGCACAAGTCAATCATCTTATTCCATTGGAAAAATCAAATAAATACTGCATTGCATCTCTTTTCCATTTCAATCAATAGAATATTGCAATTAGAAGACCTTTTATATTCATGGTATCATCTCATGTATCAAAAACACAAAAAGAAACCACAAACAACAATTAAAGAGTTTACAAGCAAAGTGTTTGATGAAATTTCCGGAGCATCAAAATCAGAAAATTCAGGACAGAATTGGCAAGGCTTTTTACAATGTTGTACCCTTCTTTATTTTTAATGTAAATCCCTCATCTGAATGATGCAATCTCCCAATAAAAGAAATTGAGTTTTGTGGTTACTGATTTTGCATCCATGTTAGGAATAGTGATATCAAACTTATTAATGGCCTTTAGCATGGCTTCAAAACATCTGAACTCCACATGATAGGCTCCTCCTTGATTCTTATAAGTTGTATACTTATAAAATGTTGGCTAGCCATAAAGGATTTGGCTCCATTGTGATTGGTACTTTTAATCCTTAAAACTTGGGTTGGTTGGCAGATTATTTTGCCCAACAAAGAACTTGGCAGAAACTTGATGATTAATTCTGTGAATAGGAGGAATTGGAAAGGAAGTAAGCGTTGCATTTGTAGAGGTTTCTTCATTTGGATGGACTTTGTATTGAATTTTTGGATATGTGGGAGCAAGGTTAGCATTATGCTAAAGAAAAGTAAGAATGCCAACATTCTATAAAAAAGGTAGATGAGATGTAGTTAGCAGATATTCCTATTAAGTTTAATTTACTTCTTTGGAAGTCAGCATAATTCGTTCTCGGATGTAAGCAGTTGTTCTTGGTAGTTGTTGACAATTGGAAGTTCTCAACAACCGTCGGCCACTTTACTTCTATTGTACCTGAGAAAGGGGATGACATATTGGGAGATTCCTTGAACCATTTTGTAGAAGAAAATGAATGGAATATATCTTTATGCAATTATTGGTCTATGTTATTTATAGTTCAAGTATTTACTTATCTTGTTTACTCAATTATAATCAAAGCATGTTAAAATAGATAGTAAACATTTGGTGTCATTTCCTACAAGAAGTCGAGTTCAGTACAAAGTCAGGTTGGAGAAAAATGGCCCTATAAATGGGGCAGCCAGCAAAAGAAAGGTACAATCTAACAAAGAAAGAGAAGACGACCTTACACCAGATCTCATAAATTTATAGGATATATCCGTCAAGGAGCACGTACGAAGAGAAGTTGCAAGGAGGAAAATACCACAAAAAGCAATTTGGGATAACTTGCAAGTAAACGAACAAGTAGACCATCTCTTGAATTGCCTTCCAAGACTCCTTGCATGAAATTTCAGAATTTAACAAGATTTGCACATAGAAAAAGAACAAGAATAACGTTGTCAACAAATGCTCCAAAGCTATGAAGAAAGGAATCGATGAGAAGAATGTAGCACTAACCTACAATGTGCTTCTCAAAATTAATGCCATTACATTTGAACAAGGACAAGAAAAAATTACAAGGCAATCATGAGCCATTAGATCAAAGATTCAGACAGTCCCTAAGAATAAGGGAACAAAGGGAAAGAAGAAGACTTAGGGGAATAGTTGAAGAAATCGAAGGGTTATTAAACAGAAGTTCAAGTCCATCCCGAGAACAAATTAAAAGTTGAAGCATCAATAGGAGTCATAGTTGAGAAGGAAAAAAGACTTCCACAACAAGAGAATACACAAAGGTACAGTGGGAGGAAATAGAAAGGCATTTACTGCTCCCTGAACAAGTGTACGTGGATATTGCTGACCAAGCTGAGAAATCATTTCTAATCAATGTCGAACGAAGAAGAGGGGGAGGGAGAGTCTACGGACTCACTAACAAAAACGTATGAGAACAATATCCGCCGTATTGGAGAATTATTACTTACAAAAGAGCCAATAATTGGATGATTTGAGCCTAAAACTCCAGGACAACAAGAGCATAGGAAAGATTCTGAGAGAAACCTGAGATTGTGAAACATTGAGACAAAATGAATAGAGGATTCTTATGTGACTGAGAGTGCAATAGAAGCATTAAAATGTACAAATCAAATGTAATGTCCCCAATTTCACGAGCATCAGAGTTCGGTGGATTTAGCCTATTCTTGGCCCTCATAGGCTAATATATATGGTTAGAGGGTCCCTTTTGGCAGTGAACAATGGTTTCTCTCCTTCAGAGTGCAGTGTTGGGTCAAGCTCAACCTTCGTTCGACTCAGTTTCACATACTTACTATTTATAATAAGTCACTGTTCAGGGTTTCTATTTTTAGACGAGCATCCGATCACATGGAGAATAGAGAGAGTCGACTCCTAGCTCAAACGGCATAGCAATCGGACAAGTATTTCAAAAGATATTAAAGTTTAAGTGACTTAAGTGATTTATTTAAATATTTTAATGTTATTATTGTAACTTTATAATAATAAAGTCACTTTAATTTTATAAGTGTGGGAATATATCTTTTATCCCACATTAGCCAGGAAAGTGTTTGAGCTCTCATAAGAAAAGAATAAAAAGGGACTTAAGAGCTCATTCTTATCATCCAGGATTTGATAATTGTCTTATGATTTCTCTTTGGCATTTGGCGAAGGGAGCCCTAGGGTTTCTATCAGCGTATCGACATTGGAGAGCCTAGCTGCTTCATTGCAACAACATTCTAAGGTTGTGAAACTATCAGCTAAAGATGCTTAATTGTTGGCTTCATCGAGAGGTCAAGTTTGCGCTTCATCGGATTCATAGGAGAATTTCAGCATAAGGGTTTCATCATCTTTCAATATCAGAAGATTATATCACAGGTGTGCTCTATTGTAAAGGCTTTTCAAAGTGAATCATTAAAATTATCTCTTTGTTGCAGTAGGGTTTTATATTTACATTTTCTAGCATTTTCTTTCATGCCTGGCATCTTATTTGAGAAAACACAAAAAATAACAAACCCTCATCATTCAGCATCAGAATCAGAGGTTAGAGACAGGTAGGTCTCTTACAGTGGTATCAAAGTAGTTTCCTGCCATCCTGTGTTGGTTTTCAAAAGGAAAATTTCAGACTAGGGTTTGAAATTTTTGAAAGTATTTGATGAAAATTCAAGAATAAATAAATAAATGTCAGATTATCAAGGTTTAAGGATCTCAGATATTCAGTTTGTGGGTTTAGAGGATTTTATCCGGCCGAAGATATAATAGTTAAGCAAAGAGTCAAATCACAGTTTCTAATACAACCGCAACTCTTCCAAGATAGATCGTGGGGTTCTTCATATTCACTGAATTGTGAATAAAACTAAGGAAGTTGGAAAAATCTTGATTTCGCTAGTTTGAGACATATCCACACAGAGACATCATTTCCTCCAGCCTACCGATATTCTCTATGGCATAGCACTTGAAGTTATCGAGTGCTGCTTGGGAGTGAAGACCAAATTAAATGTAGGAGAAACCATCAATAAAAGACATGCAGTAGTTTTATGCCACGATTTCATAATTATTTGCCACCATCAATTCTTGGAGAACTCACGAATTTGAGTAAAGACAAAAGTCAAAAGGAATTGTTGGTCGATGTGGCAAAGAGAATCTACGTGGTATGAGACAAGGTCATGGATTAAATAAATAAGGAAGGAAGGAGCCGGTTGGAGTTTATCGGGAGCTCCTTGCTCACTAGCTTTCAGCGCAATTGCAAGCTTCAGACTATTTGGAAAAGAAAAGACAAAAACAACTACGTTTGTTGCAGGAAAGACAAATCCAGATACAAACAAATCAACAGGAGCCAAATAGTGAAAGAAAAAATCGTGTTAGTTTGTAAATTTAGGAAATTGTGGCATATGTGAATGCCGACTCATTCCTGAAGGAAACAAATGAATAAAAGTAGCTTTAGAGATCTAACGTGGAGAATAAGACAATCAAATAAGATCGAACTTTTAAAAGGAATTCGTGGCCTTAGAGTCTTGCGCCAAGGAAATCCGGGAGCTACTTGCTAGAGACGAATTCCAGAATGGACAAAATTCAAAGATTAATTAGATAAGACAAAAACGAATTTTCTCTCTAATTCACGTCAGAATGGAGGTATCGGGTGTTGCCTGCTTGCTTTAATATTTTGGGTTGAGGAGGCATTACTCAGCCACTTGAGACAAAACTAAGATAGAGACAATTTCGCAGGTCCTGCTTGCTACACCCGATTGATGTTGGTTGCGTCAATATTAAGTTCCAGGCGCTTGCAAAAGACAAATCCAGATAAGACAAACAGAAAAGTGCCGCCAGGTTGGTGTATACGCTTCAGATTTCTTAGTCTTCATTTTGCCGTGTCTTGTGGGGGAGCCTTCATAAGCAGTCGGGTTCTAGGTGCTAGCTAGCTTCTTCATTGCTAGCCGCCTAACTCTTGGGAGCACCTCCATACAATCTTAGTAAGCTAATTGGGAGGTGATGTGGATGTTGGAAGGGTGTTCTTTGCAATCTGAAATAGTTTGAACTCTTGCTCAGAAACTCAGAGAATTGTATTTAGAGTGAGTTCCAAGTCTATAATCAGTCTGAAATATTGTCAATATATTCTGTAATCTGCTGTAAGAAATTGACAATAGTTGTAATCACTTGGAGTTATTCCTTGCAAAATCATTAGGAGTTTGGAAGATTGCATGATGACCATTTGTTGAAATGCCTCTCAGCTGTAGCTGTCATTTCTGAATAGATGCATCTCATTTCAGTCATAAATGAGTCTTGAAAATCATAAGTTGCATTGCATAATTATTTCCTTTGCACATATCAGTTTAAGTCCTTTGAATGCAAACGTTCATTAACAACACCAAAAGAAACCACAAACAACATGAACAACTGATGAAGCAAAGTGTTTGATGAAATGTCCAAGTGCTAAAATCAGAAAAATCAAGGTCAGTTTTATCAAGGGATATTACAGATGGCTTCTAAATTTGTTGATGAGGTAATGGTTGCTTATGAGGAGTATAAAGCACTTCCAGATAAGGTCAAAGATTGCTTAGACTTCGAGCAATATATGGAGCATCGGATGGATTATAACAAGCAAAGAAGCAAATCAAAGAAATGAGTAGATAAGTGTTGAGAGCACCCTAAATAATATTCAGCAAAAACTTATGCTTTCACAACAAAGATTAGCTTGTAGCTTGCAGCTGTCTGAAGATTCCATTTCAAGAAGAAGCTCATCACAAAATCAAAATAAAAAGTTGTGTTTCTATTGCAAAGGGCCTTATGATGAAAACCGTGATTGCCTTTTGAGACCTAAGGGCAAGGCGAACCGAATAATGTGGGCACCCTATGAGGATTCAGAACCTGAAAAATCTAGCCAGCAAAGTAATCATGAAGGATCAGAGTCAGAATATGAGGTCTCTACAGGTGAAGTATCCAGAAGTCTCTATGATGAGTTTGGTTTAAAATGTGATAAGTTAGTAGATCTTGATCTTCAACCTACAGATGGACATGGGGTTGAAAATGAAGTGGCGGTTGATAAGGAAATTTTACATCAAGAAAATAGTATTGCTAACAATTCTGATTTTCATGACAACAGTGATAAAAATTTGCAACATGAGACAACAATGATTGCACATGTGCAAAATGATTTTGTTGAGTTGTCACAAGAGGGTACTCAAGATTTGGGTACTAATGGTGCAGTATTTGATGTGGATTCATGTCATGGTGAGTCTGATTTTCCAGATCCGACTTTAGAGAACAAGTTTGATGATTCATGTGTTGACATAGAATCCTAGGATCGTGAGTTGGATGGTGATACAATTACATTGGAAGAGGAAGTGTGCGAAGATACTGTGATATCTGCAGCTTCTACCTTACTCGATGAGCCATCCGTTGAGGTACATAGCAACAATACCTTAGTTGTTGATGTGCGCACTGAGGATAGCAACGAGGTGAGTGATGAGGATTCAGCCTCTTACTATAGTGCAAATTTGGGTGGAAATGATGAGTCACAGGGGCATCACCGTCTAGCGGGGCAGTTAAAGGTTAGTGATAATATGATTGTTACAACTTTGGAGCATTTTGATTTTGCTTGACAGATGTTGGCAACCTATGGTTGGGGTACTCTTATGTCAGATGATCATGGTGATAGTAGTTTTTCCCTTGTAGAGTTCCATACACTACGAGAAGCTATTGGATTAATGAAACATAATTATTTGCAGTTACTGGCTGATCGGGACTATCTTCTCGAGTGGGATTGTATTTGCTATGATGCACTAAAGGGGAAAGAGGAGGAGGTTGACGAGCTCACTCATGAGCTTGAAGTGACTATGGACTCATTGCATGGCGCCCAATTGGCCCTTCAGGAATCACGATCACGGTTGGAGGAGTTTACCGTGGAGTTGAGTTTGGCACAGTCTCCACCAGCTGCAGTTACAACACAGTTTCCTACAGTGGCAGATGGTCATGATTTGACATCCATGGGTTGTAGTGAAGATGTGGTAACATCCATTCTGGACACAGGGGCAGTTGACTCGGTTGAGCTGAGTACTTTGATTGAGAGAAACAGAGAACCACATGTTACATCAGGTTCTCTTATGGTCAGTACTATGATAGATGACGCGGGTCCAATAGCCGATAGCTCTTGTGTGGCTATGGTGGATTTTCCAGAGAGTTGTCTGTTACTACATGACACGACTCCATCATCTTCATAAGGGACTCGTAGAGTATCATCTGGTTGGGAGTATGGCTCTCATGTTGATTTGTTTCCCTCTCCTAGAAGCAAATTTTCTACTTCATCCCATGTAGCTGATTTTGGATGCCAGCTTGTTGTGTCTCAGAGTCAGAGTGATCAATTGCAGGCTTCAAGGGATAAGGTTGATTCAACCTTATATCATTTTTACTGTAGGAGTTTGGAGCTATCTCCTGATTCTAGTATTGCTAGTGATGAGCCATTGACCAAGGTGGGAGTGTTTTATCGCAACCACATAGTGAGGAGTGCTCATCACTTCTCTTTTGATCCACACACAAAGGACTTGTTGATGCGTCAGTGTGGAGTGGCTCAGAGTTTATGCCATTCGTTATGGGGTGGAGAGTTACCATCTTCAGAGGATGGGATTAGCAACTGCAAGTACCTGAATCAATTGTTTGTGGGGAATTACTTGCAGGGACAGCAATCAATTATCCATCATGCAGTTTTGTGTCCGACAAGGTTTGCTACTTCTATGTCACAAATTTTTCATACGGCTACATGGTTACAAGGTGACTATGGTGTTAGTTGGCATGATGGCTTGGCTAGTTATCACATCCATGGGTGTTTAACGGAGGACAAAGAGAGATTTGGCATAGCGGATGCTTCTAGATATTCTTATCTCTGCATGACAAATGGATGTGAGTTTAGATTGATTTGGGATCCAGGTGGTGACAAGTTTAGTACTGAATATTGGATGGGTCCCATTGGGTTACTTCACCACTCACAGCATGATGAAGTTGGGGACAGTAGAGTGCAACGAAAGTCAAAGGAAGGTAGACACGACAAACCTTCATTTTGGGTTTGGGATCCAGGGATAGCTTGCACAGTTGTGATTTTGTTCATGCTACAGGAGACTATTAGAGGTGTATGGGACACTTCACAGTTCTTCTTTTGGTTCTTTCGAAGATTCGGGTTTCTTTGCAGTAGAGATTGCTTGGGGACAAGCAATTTCAGGGAGGGCAGACTGTAATGTCCCCAATTTCACGAGCATTAGAGTTCAGTGGATTTAGCCTATTCTTGGCCCTCATAGGCTAATATATATGCTTAGAGGGTCCCTTTTGGCAGTGAACAATGGTTTCTCTCCTTCAGAGTGCAGTGTTGGGTCAAGCTCAACCTTCATTCGACTCAGTTTCACATACTTACTATTTATAGTAAGTCACTGTTCAGGATTTCTATTTTTAGACGAGTATCCGATCACATGGAGAATAGGGAGAGTCGACTCCTGGCTCAGACGATATAGCAATCAGACAAGTATTTCAAAAGATATTAAAGTTTAAGTGACTTAAGTGATTTATTTAAATATTTTAATGTTATTATTGTAACTTTATAATAATAAAGTCACTTTAATTTTAAAAGTGTGGGAACATATCTTTTATCCCACATTAGCCAGGAAAGTGTTTGAGCTCTCATAAGAAAAGAATAAAAAGGGATTTAAGAGCTCATTCTTATCATCCAGGATTTGATAATTGTCTTATGATTTCTCTTTGGCGTTTGGGGAAGGGAGCCCTAGGGTTTTTGCCAATGTATTGGCATTGGAGAGCCTAGTTGCTTCATTGCAACAACATTCTAAGGTTGTGAAACTATCAACTAAAGATGCTTAACTATTGACTTCATCGAGAGGTCAATTTTGCACTGCATCGGATTCACGAGAGAATTTCAGCATAAGGGTTTCATCATCTTTCAATATCAGAAGATTGTATCATAGGTGTGCTCTATTGTAAAGGCTTTTCAAAGTGAATCAATAAAATTATCTCTTTGTTGCAGTAGGGTTTTATATTTACATTTTCTAGCATTTTCTTTCATGCCTGGCATATTATTTGAGAAAACACAAAAAATTACAAACCCTCATCATTCAACATCTAAATCAGAGGTTAGAGACAGGTAGGTCTTTTACATCAAAACCCTCTAGCCAAATTCTAGTCACAAAGGTTGCATAAGGGAAGGATGGAGACTCTCCCAACAAGTTAACAATGTCGAGAGGTAGAAACTTCCAAAATTCAGAGGTAATGATATAATGTCCGCATTTTTATGCAATATGGTTCCGTGAGTTTTTGGCTAGTTTCTGAGTTTTCTTGTAAGCTTATTGGTGTTGTTAAGGAGAACTCCAAGCTTCTTGGAGGATCCAGATTCATTTTTATTTGGCATTTATTATTAGCATTGAGCTTAGTTGGTGTTATGGATCACAATGACACTTGCAGAAGTGTTTTCAAACTCTTGGGGTGTTCTCCACACTTCTTGGAGAGCACATTTATTTTTAGTAAGTCACCAAGTTGAATCCAATCATCTTCGTACTACTTCAGTTTCATCAAAGTGTGGTCAGAATTGGAATCCAATGATGTTAAAGTACTTTCCGCAACTTGGGTGAGTTATTAAGTTATGTAATTAATATTTCACTAATGTTGTCTAATGTTGACAAATAATTAAAGGACAAGTTAGTGTAATAGTTCGTTGGAAAGGTGATTAAATGTTTGAAACGTTGGACGCCTAGGCATAAGGGGGTCTTTTGCACATAAAATTTAATTTAAAGAAAAAAAGTTTTTTTGAAAAAAATAATGTGAAAAAGCAAAAAATGCTTTTTCAAAAAAACAATGAAAAAATAAAAACAATTTTTTGAAAAAGCAGGAAAAAGCTATAAAAGGAGGTATTGGGAGCTCAATTTGATATGCTTAAGATTTATTATATTGTTATGTTGTCTGATTGAACCTGAAAGTTCTTCTATAATCTTTGAGGAAGAAAACCCTCGATGGATTTCTAGTTTCGGATTTGAGAGATAATCCCTAGCTAGATTAGAGAGATCTCATTTCAAAGATCACCATTGTGCTTCAAATCGAGTTTCAGTTTTGGATGTTGCTGAGAGGAAGAGCTATTCAATGTTTTGAGGGTGTTGGGTGGATTTTTGTAATGTCCCCTTCTCGACAGTGATCCGACAGTTGACCGTTAGTCTATCCTGGTGACCCGTAGACTACTCGAAAGCAGAATTAGGGTTCCCTATCTTCTAGGAGGATGTTTCAGCTTTTGTTGGAGTGTGCTTCTGGAATCTTGGTATTTGGTTGGCAACTCCTTTCTGGGTTTTCAGAGAGCTTCACGATGGTATATCTGGCATGATGATTCGAGTTACTTCCGAAATTTACTATTTTTAGTAAATTCTATTTCTAGGAATGGTCTTGTTGGCTTCAGTGCTCTTGGCTTGCCTCATCAGTTGGTTTTGTTGGCAGTATCAGATTTAGCGCCTGGATGCAGTTCTGGAGAGATAAGTTGTTTTAATTAAAATAATGTTTTATTTTAATTATATCCCCCCTTGGTCTAGCTTCACAACTTAAGTCAATTTTAAAAAGGGGACTTTTATGGGTAGGCGCCCCATCCAAAGATTAAGTGAATTTGTATCTTTAATGTAACTTGGAGAAAAGGTACGCCACATGAGGAAGAATATAATAAAATAAAAGGGCGTGGAATTTATCTTGGGAAAAGGGAGGCCATTTTCTTGAGTCAATGGTCAACAAGGAATTAGGGCAACCTTTGAGTGGAGCGCACCTTCTGGAAGGTTCTAGAGGTGCTTGGCAAAATTATAAATGGGAGGTTTTGGGTCTTCATTCAGCATCTTGAGTTTATTGCAAAGTTATGCTACCGGAATAGTATTAGACTTGCTTCGAGGGATGCATACCTCCTAGCTGGCTTAGCTTCTTGCTTGAAATATAGCAACTAGTTAAGGGTACGTTTCTATTGAGTTGTTTTGCTTTTGAGATAGAGTCTTTGTATTTCCGGTCCTCCCGCTAAACAAGTGGTTGAGTGATTGCTCTTCTTTCAGTTACTTTCAGCAAGCTCTTGTTTTGCTAACGATCCCCTTTCGTGTATGCTCTCAACCTTGCCCGCATTGGGATCTGGTTTGATCAGAGGAGAGGGTTACATTTAGCTGGTTTATGTTTGCACTAATGCTAATGGGTGAATTTAGCTGTGTAACGAAATGAAAAAATTGGCCGGCATATTTCAGTGGTATCAGAGCTATGATTCTGCGAACCTGTGGTCTAGAGAGTTCAGTTTCTGATGAGTGACAAGCCCACCGATACTACACCAGAAGTCAGGCGGGAAATCCGCCATATCAGTTTCTGCGGACACCAGAGGCAAACACTTTTTCTGAGGCACTCAGAGAAATAGGGCAAACAGTTGACAGAGGTAAAGCAGTTGCAGAGATGGTAGAGAGTAACAAACAGCCCACGGATGATAGAGATGACAGAATGGAGAAGAAGTTCGACAGGATGATTGACATGCTGAGTCGCTTACTTGCAAAAATGGATCAGCAAGCTGCAAACAATTCCCCCCATACTCGAAACAACTCCAACGGTGAAAATAGTGGAGTTAATAGAAACAATGGCAGTGGGAGAGACAAAACCATTGGTCAGCATGAAGCCACATCTAGAGGATCAGCCTCTAGGCCTCTTTTCCCCACATTTACTCAAAGAGAAGAAACCCAAGTTGAAGCTGCAACAAACTTTGCAAATGACGCCAGACAGGCCTACTTGGAGTATGCCTCTTTCCCTCCTGATCTTAGGGAGCAGTGGTCGTTTGACCAATTCATGAATCAAAGGAACCGAAAGAATGGTGGAAGGAATGAATACAGAGCTCCTATGGGTCCTAAAACGGATTACCAACAAGCTCTTGGAAAGGTGTCCTTGGCTCATTTCGATGGAAGTGATGCATGCACAGCTAGAGCATGGGTGCAGAAACTGGATAATTACTTATCCTTGAGACCTATGGCGGAAGAAGACGCAATTAAATTTGCCACCCTACACTTAGAAGGTGCTGCCCATGAGTGGTGGTATCATGGTTTGGTCACCCTTGGCCACAACCTGATCAAAACATATGAAGAATTCACCAACAAGTTGATTGACAGATTCGACACTAAGGATCCTAAGGTGAAATTCAGGGAGCTTGCTCAACTAAAACAACATGGTTCATTGGAGTCATACATTGGAGACTTCCTGAGACTTTCTGTGATGGTGCCCAACATCACTAAAAGAAGATTAGTGGTGCTATTTTCTGAAAGACTAATGGAGCGATTGAAGGGATGGGTAAAAGTTTTTGACCCACCAAGCCTTGAAGAGTCCATCAAGAAGGCTAGAAACATGGAGCTGTCCGCACCAAGACCCAAGTTTCCGTCCAAGCCTTTCCCTCCTAGACAAGATAAAAGGCACTCCTGAAATCAGCACAAGAAGTTTCCTCCTAGGCTGGATGATGATGCCCGAGACAAGCTTAGAAAAAAAGGAAAGTGTTACACATGTAAGGAGCCTTGGTCAAAAGGGCACAGATGCTATGGAAGAGGCCGTTCAAACCATATGGAGGCCTACTCTGATTATGGATCAGAATCTGATCACTTAGAGCAGCACTCGGAAATTGCTGAAAGTGATGAGGAACAGGAGCTAGAAGAGGTGGAAGAAGAACAGGGAGGTGAGGGCACCTTTGCCCAACTCTCAAGTTTCCAAAAGAACGAGTCCTTCAAGCTTCGTGGCTCGATTGGGAAGCATCGAGTGATTGCCCTAATTGATACTAGAGCAACACATAACTTCATTGATGAAGGATTGGTTGCGAAGAAGAACCTCAAGACAGAAGAGTTTGAAGGTTTCAAAGTGATGGTTGCGGATGGGTTCCACATCGCTTGCACTCACAAGGTTACTAACATGTCATTACAGTTAGGTAACCATGAAGTCAAAGATGACTTCTATGTTGTTAACATTGGGGATACTGATGCCGTTCTTGGCATTCAATGGCTGCGATCACTTGGAGAGATCTCCCTGAACCTGCAAACCATGGAGCTTAAGTTTCAATCCGATGGGAAGAAAGTAGTGCTAAGAGGAATGTCAAATGGAGGCCCCCGGATTGTCTCTTTCAAAAGGATGAAAAGGTTGATCTGACATGATGCAGTTGAGTGGGCTACGGAGTGCATGGTCCTTCCAGCTAGTCCGGTTGAAACAAAGAGGGAATATCCGCCGGATATTCAATTTGTGCTTACAAAAAGAAGTAAAGTGTTTGCTGATTTACCCCCAGGACCACCTCCAAATAGAGGGTTTGAGCATGTCATTGAGCAGAAGGAAAGGGCCAAACCAGTAATCACAACACCATACAGATATCCTAAGAAACAAAAGGATGAAATTGAGAAAAACATAAAGGAGTTTTTGGAGATGGGTTTCATTCGCCCTAGTAAAAGTCCTTTCGCTTCAGCAGTTGTACTTGTGAAGAAGAAAGATGGCACCATCCGCATGTGTGTGGACTATCGTGCCTTGAACCAAAGCACCATCAAGAACCGGTACACCATTCCAAGAATCGATGAACTCATCGACGAGTTGCATGGTGCTAAGTTTTTCTCAAAGATTGACTTAAGGTCAGGATACTATCAGATTCGGATGAGGGGATCGGATGTGGATAAGATGACATTCCGGTGCCACTATGGTCACTATGAATTCTTAGTCATGCCATTTGGGCTAACTAATGCTCCGGCCACTTTCCAATCTTGCATGAACAGAACTTTCCAGAGGCAGTTGAGGAAGTTTGTGTTGATATTTTTCGATGACATCCTCATTTACAACAAGACTTGGGAGGAACACCTCCAACATTTGGAGGAAGTGCTTAGCATCCTTGAGACAAAAAGTTTTTTTGCAAAAGAATCAAAGTGTGAATTTGGTATGGGAGAGTTACTCTACCTCGGCCACATCATCAGTGCAGAGGGAGTCAGAGTTGATCCAGAAAAGATCAGGGTTATCGTGGATTGGCCAACCCCGGAAACTCTAACCCACTTGAGAGGGTTCTTGGGTCTATGTGGTTTTTACAGAAGGTTTGTGAAGGGATATTTGCAAAGTGCTGCTCCTCTTACTGATCTAACCAAAAAGGGGGCATTTTTGTGGTCAGAAAAGGCACAAGTTGTCATTGATAAGTTCAAGAGGATCATGAGTTCCTGTCCGGTCTTGGCCATACCGGATTTTTCTAAACCCTTCAAGCTGCAATGCGATGCTTCGAGAGAAGGAGTAGGTGTTGTGTTGATTCAAGAAAAACACCCCATCGTGTTCGAAAGCAAAAAGTTGAGAGGCATCGAAAGGACATACTCGATCTATGACAAAAAAATGCTTGCAATCATGCATGCATTAGCCAAGTTCAGACAATACTTGGTGGGGAGTAAGTTTGTTGTCAAGACTGACCACAACAGTCTCAAACACTTCATGCATCAAAAGGACTTCAACGAAAGACAGCAGAAGTGGGTGGATAAGCTACAGGCTTATGATTTCGACATTGAGTATGTTAAGGGGAAGAATAATGTGGTGGCAGATGCCTTGTCTCGAAGGCCTCATTTGAGCTCATTATGCGAGCTTACAACTGATTGGAGAGAGTTGTTGCTTGCTGATTATGCCAAAAATCAGTTTGCAACCAGCATTATTGAAGGTACTTGTCAGGATGAAATGTACAAAGTGGTTGATGGGCTGATACATTACAAGGATAGGATCTTTCTGGTGTCCGATTCTAACAAAAAGAAGGTTTTGCAAACTTTCCATGACATTCCACTTGCTGGTCACCAAGGTTACTTTAAGACTTACCGGCAGATCCATGAAAGATTCACAAGGAAGGGGTTGAAGAATGAGGTGTTGAGTTACATCAAGGAATGCCACACTTGCCAAATGAACAAAAATGAGCACACATACCCCGCTGGACTGTTGCAGCCTCTACCCATTCCCAATCAAAAATGGGAAAGCATCTCTATGGACTTCATCACAAGGTTGCCTAAGACACAAGGGAAGGATTGCATCTTTGAGGTAGTAGACCGACTAACGAAGTTTGCTCATTTATTTGCCATCACCAGTTCATTTACAGCAGCTCAAGTAGCCAAGTTGTTCTTTCATGAGGTGTTTCGGTTGCATGGCTTACCCAAAAACATTGTGAGTGACAGGGATAGCAAGTTCCTAAGCACCTTTTGGCAGGAAAGTTTTCGGATGAGTGGTACAGTGCTTACTACGAGCACCAGTTACCACCCCCAAACCGACGGTCAAACTGAAATTGTGAACAAATGGTTGGAGGGTTATCTCCGGAATTATGTGTCAGAACAGCAGAAGGCTTGGGTCAGATGGCTTCATTTGGGGGAATACTGCTATAATTCATCCTATCACATGTCCATTAGGATGTCTCCATTCAAAGCCCTCTATGGTTATGAGGCTACCAGCTTTGCTATCTTGGTGTTTGGGGATAGTAAGACACCCCAAGCCAAAGATATGCTATAGCAAAGTCAAGATATTTTGAAATCCTTGAAGAATAACATTCAGATGGCACAGAATCAGTAGAAGTTGTACGCTGATCAGCGGCGGATTGAGTGCTCCTTCGAAGTGGGGAACATGGTTTACCTTCGCCTTCAGCCTTACAGACAGTCTACTCTCAAGAAGAGTGGAGCTGAGAAGCTAAAACCCCGTTTCTATGGGCCTTTCAGAGTTATCAGAAGGGTAGGCACAGTGGCCTGAGCTGGAATTACCACCTAGCAGTAAAGTAAACAATGTTCTCCACGTGTCTTGCCTCAAAAAGGCGTTAGGGCATAACATTGTTGTTTCATATGATCTTCCTCCTTTGGATGAGGAAGGATTGTTGGTGCTGGTTCCCGAAAGAATCATCGATTCCAGGGAACGCTCTTTGAGGAGAAGGACAATCAAAGAATATTTGGTGAAATGGAAGAATTTGCCGTTAGAGGATGCCACTTCGGAGAATGAGGAGATCTTGCTGCATCCTAGTTTACAGTTGCTTGTGGACAAGCAATTTTGGGAAGGGCGGACTGTAATGTCCCCTTCTCGATAGTGATCCGACAGTTGACCGTTAGTCTATCCTGGTGACCCGTAGACTACTCGGAAGCAGAATTAGGGTTCCCTATCTTCTAGGAGGATGTTTCAGCTTTTGTTGGAGTGTGCTTCTGGAATCTTGGTGTTTGGTTGGTAGCTCCTTTCTGGGTTTTCAGAGAGCTTCGCGATGGTATATCTGGCATGATGATTCGAGTTACTTCCGAAATTTACTATTTTTAGTAAATTCTATTTTTGGCAGTGGTCTTGTTGGCTTCAGTGCTCTTGGCTTGCCTCATCAGTTGGTTCGGCTGGCAGTATCAGATTTAGCGTCTGGATGCAGTTCTGGAGAGATAAGTTGTTTTAATTAAAATAATGTCTTATTTTAATTATATTCCCCCTTGGTCTAGCTTCACAACTTAGTCAATTTTTAAAAGGGGACTTTTATGGGTAGGCGTCTCATCCAAAGATTAAGTGAATTTGTATCTTTAATGTAACTTGGAGAAAAGGTACGCCACATGAGGAAGAATGTAATAAGTTAAAAGGGCATGGAATTTACCTTGGGAAAAGGGACGCCATTTTCTTGAGTCAATGGTCAACAAGGAATTAGGGCAACCCTTGAGTGGAGCGCACCTTCTGGAAGGTTCCAGAGGTGCTTGGCAAATTTATAAATGGGAGATTTTGGGTCTTCATTCAGCATCTTGAGTTTATCGCAAAGTTATGCTACCGGAATGGTATTAGACTTGCTTCGAGGGATGCATACCTCCTAGCTGGCTTAGCTTCTTGCTTGAAATATAGCAACTAGTTAAGGGTACGTTTCTATTGAGTTGTTTTGCTTTTGAGATAGAGTCTTTGTATTTCCAGTCCTCCCACTGAACAAGTGGTTGAGTGATTGCTCTTCTTTCAGTTACTTTCAGCAAGCTCTTGTTTTGCTAACGATCCCCTTTCGTGTATGCTCTCAACCTTGCCTGCATTGGGATCTGGGTTGATCAGAGGAGAGGGTTACATTCAATTGGTTTATGTTTGCACTAATGCTAATGGGTGAATTTAGCTGTGTAACAAAATGAAAAAATTGGCTGGCATATTTCAATTTTGAAGGGAGTTTTCTAGTAATTGCTTGTGGGTGTATTTGTATGCTCTTTTTTTGAGTTTCCAATGCATCAACAACAGTGTTTCAGTTCTAATTTGTCCAAACTACTGCATCAAAAAGGGTGTTTTCAGACCTATACCAGCCTTTTAATTCATCTATTCAAGGTATCATGTGCTAATTTATAGTTGATTTATTGGGTATATGTTATTTGGTGCTATTGTGGGGTGTTTCAGCAGTTCTTTACATCAGCAATTTATATCAGCAGTTAATCCTCTTATTTTTGTGTTCACAATGCATATGTGCTAACTTTGTAATGCTTTGGATAGTTATACAGCTGAAAGCTTGAATTTCTATGCTCTTTATTTTGTAAGCACTAGATGGTAATACCACCAGTGGGTTTAAATTTTTTTTGTCTGTTGTATTTATCCCCATAGATGGAAAACTCGGCAAACCCAAAATTTGCGACTCGGCAAAAATCTCAACTTAAAAAATTGCTTAAATTTCTTTATAAACACTTTTTTTTTGCAAAATTTAGTGACAAAATATATCCAATGAGTCCATAAATGAGTGCAAAAATGTTTTCTATTAAATTTGATTCATTTGGATACATATTGAGTATAGAATTGCACCATCATGCAAAATCTGGATACAATAGTTAGTTGGCAATTATTATGAATCTATGATGATTGTCTTTGAAAATCATCATCATAATTCATAAATTGCATATTACAAATTCTACATCTTTCTCTTCCCTAGTCTAGTGAAAACTTGGGGGGAGGTTCTAATCTTTGCACTTCATTGCAGCTCCTCACTCAACATTGAAGGCTATGGTTGTGGCTCTGACTCGAACAAATCAATGACCTCTTGATCCAGGAGCATCACTTTCAAGTATTGTTTTTATTATTTTATACTTTTTAGGATGTTAGGAGTTTTGGTTGTGATTGTAGGGGTCAAATAAGGTCTTATGAGGACCATGGTAGTCATATAAGGATCCTTTATGTTGTGGAAAAATGTTGCACAAAGTGGCAAAATTGTCAAATTTTATGACATTGTAATTAGGGCTATTGGGGAAAATGGACAAAATAACTCGTGTGTAACTGTTTTTGAGGGTTCTTTGGATGCAAATGAATGAAAATATATGCTCCAAGAAGTAATGGGAGCTGGAAATCAGAAAATTCCCTGTTATTTTGCATTTTTGTGACAGTTTTTACTATGAAACAGCAAAAAACTTGCTTGGTACGGATTTTTATGGCCTGGTACATGGTCTGAAAGTGGATGGAAGTATAAAGCTCTGTCTAAAGATTCAAATGAATTTTATTTGGTTTAATTTCATGCTGATTTGAATAAGTTATGATCAAAATGGTGTTGACAGTCTATTTTCAGGCCTAGGGTTTCGCATGAGCTTCCAACGCCCATAAATTTCATTTCCAATGGTAAATTTTTTTGAAATTTGGAACTAATTTTCTGTAGGCCTATATGCATCTTCTCACAAAAGGAGGGGTGCTGATTCATTGGTTGGCATGAGTTATTGAGGACAGTGCTATTCTTTGTTGGTTCTGACTGTGCAACCCTTAGTCTTTTTGAGGGTTTATTTGAATTGCTTTGTTTTGGGTTTAACCACTGTCAAGAACAGTTTGAAGGGAGTATTTGGAGTGTGTTTAAGAGCTTTAAGGCCTGAGTGTGTGTAAAAGATTGGTGGGTTTGGATTCTTCTTGTGGGATTGTGTCTAAAGAACCAAGTTTTTTTTTAATAAGTTGCAGGGTATAAATTGGTGTTACCATTGAAAGACCAAGGATCTTGTGTTTACTGTTGTCAAAACACATTTTCATTGCCTTTGACAACTCCTTGAGTTTGCAATAGATTTTACATCACCTCTTATTTGGTGTCTACCTTTCTTGTGCAGAGCTAAAGGTTGTGTTGTATTTTATAACAATAATGTCATTTTGAATCTTTGATATTGATAGTATGATACTTCATCATTAATCAATGATATTAGGATAGTGATAAAGATAATTGTCTAAGTTGTCGATTTTGATCTCCACTCCCAAATCCCATCAATGTAATCAAATTTCTTATATGAAAAGAGATCATAGTAACTAGTGGGGTCTAGGAGTGGAGACCCCAATGGGGTTGAAGGGTAGCGTCCCTTGTAGAGGTCTAGGGGAGGTGCCCCCGGCAAGGTATGTTAGTGTAGGAGTTGAGAAGTATAACATTGTTTAGTTAATTAGTTAAGGCAAAGGAAATTATATCAATAGTTGTACACCCGCATCTGTACACCTGCATCCTCTCCTATAAATTGTAACCATTCTTAATGATGATGAATTAATAAAAGCACGTTTGATCTTACATATGGTATCAGAGCCATTACCATGGAGAGCGAGTTATGCTAGTACGCAGTCATGTGAGGTGTTGTTTTCATTCAAATCAAGACCTTTTCTCATGCTTGTGAAATGCTTTCGAAGGAAGTCTAAGGCATTGAAGTGTGGACTTGCATAAGAGAAAGGATATAGAAAAGACCAATCCATGATTGGCAAGAAAGATCCATGCTAGCGTGAAAAGAAATTAAATTTTTTTTAAAGAAGCCAATGTCCTCCCAATGATAGCATCAAAGATCAAGTTGAAGTCTTGTTGCAGAGCGTGATACATTTTCTGCTCTAGATGTTGCCAATATGAGAAAAAAGGGAAATCATTGCCAATGACAACAATGGCAAGAGGAGATACTGACAGTCATAGATTTAAAGCAAACAGGTATTGTCTCATACAAAATAGCTGACGAAAATTGCTAAAGTGTGTTTGCATATCTCTTTGAAATCTTCTCAAATGTGGTGAGTGCACATGTTACAATTCAGTATTGCTTCCAACCTTGACTCCTATACACCAGCCTAGAAAAGAGTGCCATCATAGAGAAGGATCTTGTAAAGAAGAAATTGCGAACAAAATTGTGACATGTTGACTTTGAATTGATTGCAGTTTGTTTCATAAAAAAAGCAAGGTATTTGTGCAATTTATTAATGGTTTTTAAATCTATAGCTAGGGTGCATGATTTACCCATTTCTAGGGCACATAACTATGATCTTCTAAGTCTATTATTGGAAGGGTTTGTATGATTAAATCCATGATCAAGTCTTAAAAATAAGAGGTAGTCATGTATAAAATTTAGAAGTACAATGTTGTGTAGAGGAGATGAGTGAGCGAATCAGGTATTTGTGCTACTGAGGCAGTTTTGATGAATACACACTACATGTTTGGCCACCTCACCTTCATTATATCCAAGGACCTCTTCAATGGCCAACAAGATATGAAGCCATCTCATGGGCCCATTCATTTTAGGGAACCTTTCAGAATTCTTTGGAGGATAGTTAAAGGAATGATTCTACACAATAATAAGAGAAGGGAATTGATGCTTACTAGGCTGAAGTCTCGCAAAAGAGTTCATCATCCAAATGGAAAGACAAAGAGAATGGTCATTGCAGATGCATTAAAGATATAAAGATGACAAATTGGAGGTTGGTGGCACCGGAGGATGGAGAAATTTCCATCATCTCAAATCAACTTCTCACTTTGAGATGATGCTTTGCATGAGAAGCATTTTTTCTTTCTATTTTTGCTTTCCTTTTAGATTTCCCTGTTGATGTTGATGGATTTCAAGAATACATCTATTGTGAAGTTTGTTTTTTGGAGACAAGTAAGGGATTTGGTGTTGAACTCAATATGGATTGTTGTCCAATGAGTTTACGAGACTGTGATCGAGAATTATACCCTTACGACAGTCATCAAACAATTTGATGGAGCCCTATGTTTCCAGAGCTCGATATGGATTGTTATTGAATAATTCAGGAACCAATGATTCAAGAGTTCAGCAAAATGATAGAACAAGAACTTGATAATTCAGCTCCAATCTACACCCTTCTTAGGGTCACGAGGCAGCTTTATGGAGTTCCATTTGATTCAAGATTTGTTTCTTCAAAGGAAGACCTTCTCAAGAATGTATATCTATTTTGTAATCAGCAAGTTTTGTGAAGTAATCCTTGAGGGAGGGGGTCCCTTGGCAAGGTGTTTTTGTGGTTTTAGGAACAAAGTAATAAGGGGGGAAATGTTAGTGTAGTAGTTGAGTAGTATAACATTGTTCAGTTAATTAGTTAAGGAAAAGGCAGTTATACCAACAGTCGTACATCTTGTACACCGACATCTATACACCTACATCCTCTCCTATAAATTGTAACCATTCTCAATGATGATGAATTAATAAAATCACATTTGACCTTACAAGGTTGAGGGGTAGCGCCCCTCATGGAGGTTTGGGGACAATGCCCCCATCGGAGTTGAGGGGTGGTGCCCCTTATGGGGGTTTGGGGGCAACACCCCAAGCGAGGTCAAGAGGTAGTGCGATGCAGGGTGAGTTCAAGGGGTAGTGCCCCTGCCACCAAGCCCAAATTAAGGCCTTTGAAACCACACAAAAACTCATGTCAAACACTATTTTTAAAATTTTATCACTTGGGAAAAATTAGGTCTTTGGCACATTTTTGTGAAAAATATTTGCTCTCCAAGTGCCGTGTGAGGAAGTGTGAAGGGTGTTCATGCATTTCTAGGGAAAAATCGTAACCTTTTTTACTACTTTCCATGCTTTTTTTGTTCATTTTTTTTCATGTTTGCATATTTAATGAGTCTAGCGATTTCTTTTGTCAAAATCGTCAAGTTTTTGGCAAGTACTCGCCAAAAAATCAACGAGTATTTTTGACAAGTAAATGGTGCTAAAACTTACCTTTGTTTGGCTCGACAAGTAGTCAACGAGTATGCCATCTATGCTTACCCCACTGAACAAGAGGTGATATTGTAATAGCTCACCATTGGATAAGTGGAAGAAGTTGATTTTTATCTTCAAGTATTGTATAAGCTTTTCCATTGAAGAAGTGTATATTCCTTTATAATTCACATTGAATAAATGGATGGTCATTTATTTCAAAATTGTTGTGCACTCCACTGGATTAGTGGTATTGGATGGCTTGCCGCCTAGTGCCTTACTTTTAGTTGCCGACTTGGTTTAATTGTAATCTGGAACATTGTATGCTCTCATCTTGCCCATACTAGGATATCAATGATCAAAAAGTGGAAAGGAAGTTCATTTGCATCTCTATTTCAATTGATAATATTTCAAAAAAAAATCTAGGGTGGTTATTACATAATGGATCAGAGGATCCAGTTTGGCATTATAAAACTTACGAAGCAATTTGGATAGCCAATGGCTAGGATGATAGTTCATATTGGTTAAGAGTATTTTTAGCAACTTTGAGGGGAATAGCAATAGATTGGCACATAAATCTCGAAGCAACCTCCAAAGATACATGGGACTTGTTAAGAAAATCATTCAAAGAAGTTTAAACATCTTCGAGATGACAATGAGATTGTAGAAAAATGTAGAATACGAAGCAAGGGAAGCATGAAAATGTGAGAGCTTACAATTGCAAGGTTAAACAACTCCTAGTGAAAGTGGAAAACCAACCTATTGACAAACTAAAAAAATGGTAGTTCATTGAAGGGCTACTTCCTTCACTAAGGAAAAAGATGAAAGTTGTGTCACCCTCCTATGCCAATGCATCTAATCGAGCAATAGACACAGAGAGTGAGGATAAAACATCTTCTCAAGGGAAAAGAAAGACAAAAGACAATGAGAGTTCAGACAAAAGTAGTGATAATGAATCTAAAACTATCGAAGCCTTGAGAAAGGATATGATGAGAATGATGAAAGAATTGAAGGCGAGAAAAGAAGCCACCAAAGAAAATAAGGAGCTATGGTGTGTTGAATGTAAAAGAAAGGGTCATATTAAAACAAACCTCCCTAAGAAATTGCTTTGTGACATCTGCCAAGTTCTGGGACATTTGATCAAGGATTGCTCATACAATTTAAAAACAAGAAGCACTCAAGTGCTCTATACACAAGGAAAAAAATCTACCACACCGAATATACTACTAAAGCAATTGAATAATAACAACAATAATGCATCACCTAGAGGTTAACGCGACAGGAGAGGGAACAATAACCAATTCAACAATAATAGTGGGACAAGAAGAAGAATCTAGTATGATGCCAAAGGATAACCCATGATACAATGTCGTAAATGTAATGAATGGGAACAATTTTCTAGTGAATGCCAAACTAACCAGAACAAGGTAGGAATGGTGTGCAAATGGGGTGGCCCAAGTGACCATGAGGACACCAATTTTCCAAAACAAAAAGGTAGCATTGATATGATCGATGTAGAAGAGAAAGATAAGGCAATTCTGGTTGTCACAAGGCTACATATCCAAACCCTTGCATGGAGAAAGAAGGGCTTCAAGAAGCAAAGGAAAAGGTAGAACAAGCCATGGAAAAGGAACAGAGGAGATCCAATGAAAAAGAAAGAACCTCTACATACTTGGAATCCAATAAAAACATTACAAGACAAGTTCTACAAACCATTGTAATAGTAAGAATGGGAAATCTTTTACAAAGTATGCCACGCCTTAGAGTGGAAATCACCAACTTAGTGGAGAATGACGAAAAAACAAAATCAGAAAAGAAATGGTGTAGACACAATAAAGATATAATAGTAGAATCACCATTACATGACAAACAAGTCATCGACCCGATACTATTAGCAATAAATATGGGAAAAAAATCGGTTGTTATACATATGCATATTTTGGGGAAAAGTTTGACAAATATAATTGTCGATGGAGGATCCAAAGTAAATGTATTGCCAAAAGATAAATGGAAATGCCTAGTGAAATCGACCCTTTGGCCATTGACATTCCAACTAGTAGGAGCAGATCAGCATGGGATCAAATGATTAGGAATATTAATGGCATAGAAGGTAACAATCGGGACTCAATAATTCCTGTTGAACTTCGTGGTTATTCATTTAGAGAAAAAATATTATGATGCACTATTGGGTAGAGGATGGTTGATAGCAACCAAGGCTGTCCATAACTGGAAGAAGAATACTCTGTCAACAAAAAATAAAGGAAGAAAATAAATCATAGACCTAAGAAACCAAGCAGTGAGCGAGAACGTTGCTTCCTACATTTCAAAGTCGGACAAAGGGGAAACATAGGTAGAAGAAGAGAGAGGTCTCATGGAGCTGAATGATGGAATACTTGACCTTTAACATTCTTCAAAAGATGAAACTAGCTCCTTAAGTGGGCTTTTCCATTGACAATTAGAAGATTATGAAACAAGCTTTTTCATTGGCAATTGAAGAAATTGGAAAATAGAAAGAAAACAATTGAGCGACAACAAGCCCTATTTTTCCCTTAGAGTATGATGAGTACAAGGAAGGAGTTTCCAAACTTGAGGATACACTAGCACATAACTTTGAACAAGACAAGGTAATAAAGTATGAGGAACCATCAACAAGGACACTAAACCTAAGAGAAGGTGGCCCCCAGGTGATCAAAGTAGGAGACAATTGGGACCCTATACTCAAAGCTGCAACATTCAAAGTTTTCTTGGAATTTAACGATACTTTTTGCATGGACTTATAAAGACTTAAAAGGAACATCACCAGAACTTTGTGTGCATAGAATTCCCCTGGTACTAGGAGCGCAACTTGTATGAAAAAGATCCTATAGGATGAACAAGAATTATGCAACGAAAGTCTTGGAAGAAATACATGAAATGATAGAACTAGGAATAATCTTCAAGGTAGAAACTTGAAATGTCCCCTTCTTGCACCTGATCAGTTTGGGAGTTCCATTAGCCTATTCCAAGGTTCCCGTAGGCTAAGTGGAGTTGGTTAGGGGACTCAGAGCCTATGTTGGGCTTTGTGGTGGTTTTCGGTGCTTTTTGGCAGGGCTTACTATTTACAGCAATGGCCATTTTTAGCACTTACTATTTATAGTAAGTTTCAATGTATCTCAATTTGTACCAGTGTGGTGTTTGGGCACACTTACTATTTCTTAGCGATTTCTATTTATAGTAACTGTTATTTTTAATAGTTGGACCCGGCCTCTATTTCTCTAACAATGCAATATTTCATGTTTGGGTGTTGGTGAGTTCTAAGGGTTATCAAATTAATATTTTTATTTTTGTCACCTAAGTTTTGTTATAAAGTTACCTTATAACTTAAGTGAGGGTCATGTGTCATAAAAAAGACCCCTTGTCTCACGGCTAGGATAAAGGTGAATTAAGTTGTTTTTAGAAAGAAAATGTTTAGCCTCCAAAAGTGGACGCCAAACTTGGGGGAGGCATAAGGAATTAAAAATAAAAATAAAATAGTTCATGAAGGGGGCATTGGGTTTCTTGGAGGGAAAAGTGAATTCAAATTTGTGTTGCCCTAATTTCCTCCCCTCTTCTATATAATCACCTCTTGGGCTCTCATTTCATTATCACTACTTTGGCAACATGACAGGATGTTGTTGGAATGCTTTCAGATTTCCATTTCTACAAGTTGAGGACAAAAACCCTCATCTTTCGTTGTTAGTTTTGGTGTTGAAAGATCCACCCTGTAACGACCCCATCCTTGCGTAATTAAAAAATTTCTAACATTTCATTTCAAACATATAAAAGTAACAAGTAACAAAGACATTAAAATAGAAACGTTCCTTTCTTCATTGATAAATGCATGCAAGTTACAATATATATTTCCACATGAATTCCATTTTCATTGTAAATATAAATAAGAGTACAAAAGTAAAACAATTACATACATAGCTCGTAAGCTTTTGCACAATTAGTAGTAAGACGGTCCAGGTTCCCTTCCTTTCAAATCTCGGTGTATTTGTCGCCTGCTGTGGAGGAGAAACATCACTCAAGCGCTTTTCCGCCAACCACAGACTGTTAATGCGGCCCCCCGCACATCTATCTTTCAATAGATGGCCCTCCCTTTGAAGGAAGAGATTGATAGAATATCCGGCTGCGACAACCCAACTGAGCATATTGTTGTGTCCTATACATCTAGAACTTGCTATTTCACAATCCTGAACTAGCATGATGGATCACAATGAACTGACAGTGTAGTCTCAACTATCTCACATCTAAGTGGATGTCGTACCTTCCACTACTTTGGCCAAAGTATTCTCATTCAGTACTTCAAATGAAAGTCATCTATCATATACACTACTCAGGGCCGATTTGACTTAAGGCTATCTTACACTACGCGTAGGCTAAGTCCTTTACCGTGGGTAGTCAATCACCCCAAACTTCCTACATCAAACTACTTAATCAGGAATTGAAATGCAGTCAACAAGGGTCCCTCGAGTAACTCCAATCCTAGAAATCTTTATCTATGGAGTACATAGCTTTTCCTAGTTAACCTACTAACTTTAAAGCTTTAGACTACCTTGGTACTAGTTCCATCCTCATCCTAGTATTTAATAACTAGTTTCCTCACTTCCTTTATATAAGGAGATCAAGCAGTATTCACGTAAATACAATACATCAAGTAAATTCTATGAAAAGTATTCAAACATTTCCTTTATAATTTGGACAAGCTATTCCTTCATAAACAAGCTATTCCTTATAAAATCAAGCTATTCCTTATAAATCAAGCTATTCCTTTATAAACAAGTTTTTCTTTTATAAACAAGCATAAATAGGAAACTGAATTTATCTTTTACTTGTCTACTCTACTTATACTACAATACAAAGTAATGCACAAATAAACAAGTAGATTTATCTAACTTCAAATAACAGAGGTATTAAGAGGTAACTCTCATGCTTGTTTCCTTGCTGCTAGCGAATGCCTCTGTTTCTATAGTTTCAGTCTGGTAGCTTCTTCTTTTAATCCCACTTCCTTTTTGTCTCTTTCAGATTCTAATCACAGATTGGATAGAGTATTTACCAGGTATTGTTGATTACACTTCTCACAATTTTGGATTCTACAAGAGGTATGTATATTGTTTGTAGCATATAAAAATCCATAGTCCTCTCAAAATGGCAATAGTATTTGTGAATTGGCTGTCTAAGCAAGTTCGAATATAGTAAATGACAAATTGTGGCTCTCAAAGAGCAATTTTGGATATAGCAAGGGCAGAAGTGAAATGGTAAAAATAACAAAGTGAGAAGCTCTATATATAGGTTTCGAATTCTCATGCCTACTACCATTTTGGCATGAGAATTGACACCTTATATATTTGAACTAGTCAATTCATGAAGTGGCAGCTAATTAGCAAGTTACTCAACAGTTTTTAAGCTGATTCGACCTTTATCCAGGGAGAGTTTTTCAACTCACACATGGTAAAAATCAGATGAAAGACACCTACAGGCGTATTCATCAAAGGCACCGAAAAATGGCAGATTAAATTCCTTGCAGGAAAACGTCCAAGGCAGAAGGCGCCCCATCTGGCCTATCTTTCTGCCTCCTCACGCATTAAAAAACAGAGTCTTTGCAAGCCGCGACCTGGTCTTGCGCGCGCACGCGTGTGTTCATAGCTGCACAGGATTTCCTCCATTAAAAGTTTCGACCATTTCTTTCCAAAAACATTTGAAGTTTGCGTATTTTTCCATGGTTCGCAATATTTAGCATAACTTCAAAGTTTATAAAATGTATTCGATAAACCTCTTAAAAGATTTCCAATGTTTAAAACATTTATTAAATCCTCATGGCATATTTCATACGATTTTACTAAAAGACTATAGAATTCTATTTCATTTATTTTCTCATGGTGAATATATATATTATTTACCAAGTGACTATAGAAGTCATATATTTTCCAAGATCTTTATTTATTTAAAATATAAATAAATTGTTATATTTATATCATGTATTATATTATATATAAATTATTATAGTTTTATTTACCATAATAAATATAAATATTTAAATATAACTATATATATCTATATATTTATTCCTGGTAAGACTATAATAACATATATATTTATATAGTATTATATATATATATTTTTATTTATATATTTACACTTAAATATACATATACATATTTGCATTAAATCATTCAAATACGTGTATTGCGAGCCAATCAGCATACTTCCAATACACCTGTTTGCGCAAACATGTATATATATGTTTAACTGTAAATTTAAGGCATCAAAATAATGTTATAACAAACAACATAGATAGTGTGTATATGTATATAGATGCGTATAATCCTTCTATACCATCATGTGTATGTATCTGTATGTACGCAATGTCGACACAGGCGTATGGCATGATAATTGCCCAACATACGTCTATATCGCCATGTCATACATATTGATACATACATATGAGCAATACATGTATACACATATACATCCTACCTATGTTCACATATTAATTCACATTTTGCATTCAAGGTCACAGATCAGTAAGTTAGTTAACAAGTAGCACCACTCACAAAGCACAAAGAAGTAATCCAAAACTCCTAAGCCTGAGGATGACTTACCAAGACAACTCTATCTAACTCAATTCCTCTAACCCTTAGTGAAGTGTGTGTATGTTCAACAGATTAACTTTACCGATTATCCGACCAAGCCCCTCTCCTGAGTTATGTCTCCCCTCCGCCTGGAGGAATGGTTCATATACCTGCATCCATAGGCATACAATCTCGGCAGTTACTTGTTCACAACATTAATAGTATACTAAACATCTTAAGTTAGCATATTCATAATTCAATACTATGCATGCAACATTTAAACAAGAATTACACCAATAGAAATATCAATCAAATGAGACAATCATTTAAATAGCATACATTCATTTTGATAACAAAAACATGTTTTATTCATCTCAAAGATTCAAACATTACAATCAATTGCCCTATGCAATAGTAGCTATACAATCGAGGTGTAACACACCCTAGCCGACAGGAGTGATTCTACTTCCAAGGTCACCTTTGCACTTATAGAGTTTTGTAATTTTCACCTTTTTGGAGGACTAGAATGAAGATTTTCTCTGTATTTTGATGTGGGATCAGAGGTTTGGGTGTGTTCGATGCTTTGCTTCATTTTGGTGTGTATAATTCTATCGTACCAAAATCACATTTAGACTCCTTAGCATACAAGGACTCCTCTAAGATGCTCAACACCTCCTCAAGATGCCTCAAGTGTTCATCCCAAGACCTACTGAAAATCAAAATACCATCGAAAAAGATCAACAAAGATTTTCGGAGCTGCCTTCTGAACACCCTATTCATACAATACTAAAATATAGTTAGTGCATTAGTCAACCCAAATGGCATCACCAAGAACTCGAAATGCCTAAAGTGATGTCTAAACGTTGTTTTCTCCACATCCGACTCCCTTATTCGAATCTGATAATACCCTGACCTTAAGTCAATTTTGGGAAAGAAGCGTGCACCATGCAACTCATCATTAATCTCATCAATGCGTGGAATGGGATACCTACTTTTTATTGTTTTCTTGTTGAGGGCTTTGTACTCAATACACATGCACATTGAACCATCCTTCTTCTTAACCAGCACTACAGAAGAAGTAAAGGGACTTTTGCTAGGCATGATATGTCCCATGTCCAACAATTCTTTGATTACCTTTTCAATCTCATCCTTATGCCTCTTAGGATGATGGTAAGGCATAGTGATCATGGGCTTAACACCCTCCAACTCAATTACGTGCCCAATCCCTCTCTCAGGAGGTCTCCTAGGTGGTATACTGCTAAATATCTTTCTATGCTAGATAGCAAAGCTTTAATATCTAGGTGATGAACTTATTTTCGCTGCTCTGAAACTATAGGCATCATGATGCACTTAGCTACCCACTCCACTTGATCTAGCACCACCATCTTACATCCCTTTGAGCACTTTCTTCTTGCCCTCTGATTCAAACTTCATCCCTATAGTGTTTAGGTTCATGGTGAACTCACCAAGTGTACACATCCAATGCATACCCAATACAAAATTTGTATCATCTATATTTACCACATAGAAATCATCCCTCAATTGATACTCTCCCAACTATATGCCCAAGTTAGAGATCTTATGTGTGCAAGTAAGGGTAAAACCATCTGCTACCATTACCTTAAACCCCTCAAAAAAAATTATTTGGATCCATCTCTTAGCCACAAGCCCCTCATCAATGAAATTATGAGTAGCACCTATGTCAATAACTGTGATTATTCGCTTCCCACAAAGTACTCCTCTAACATTAAAAGAACCAACCTTCTAGAAGCTAGAAAGTTGGCAATAGCACCTCCACATCCTTGTTCCTTTTCAGCCTCATCTACTGCACTCTACCCATCACTACTCTCGAATTCAAAATGTTGATTAGGATTTTCTGATATAGTATTATCAACTGAAAAATACTCAATTTGTTTGGCCTTTGCCTTAACGGCACATCTGTGTGAAGGGTCCCAAGGTTCCCTACAATGAAAACACAATTTCTTGCGTCTAAGCTCATTGAGCTGATTTTTGTCCAACCTATTAGACACATTCTTAGGTGGATTGGAGTCCTTAGAGAAGTGTCTTATATCCTTGTCCTTGTTGGAAAATACCTTAGACTAAAATTTGCTTCTAGAAGAAGAGGATTCCATGTCCCTTGCCTTTTTAATGGCATCCTGCAGAGTAGGTGGATTGAGGGGTGTAATGTCCCATTCTCAACAATAGTCTTTTCTGATGATCGTCAGCCTATCCCGGAGGCCCATAGGCTAGTCGGAAGTAGTAATTATGGTTTCCTATTTCTAGAAGGTTTCTTTTGTGCTTTTAGGGGTTTGCATGCAGTTGTTTTGCAAAGTGGTTTATGGGTCTTTCTCGGTTTTCGGAGAGCTTCAGAATGGTGTAACATGCATCTGCATCAGGTGACTTTTTCGGACTTGCTATTTTTAGTAAGTTTCGATGGCTGCCCAGTTTGTGCTTAAAATGAGTTTGGAGTCACTATTTTTGGTAGTGCTATTCTTGGCAATAGTTTAGCAGTTCAGTGCAATTTCTATTTCTGACAGAGCGGAATTGGCAGTTTGGTCTTCGACATTTTTGGAGCCCATTTTGGCAAGTTTGATAATTTAAGTCATTTCATATTTTAATATCAATTTTGGACCCCACACCTAGATGAATAACTTCAAAGTGGTTTTAAAAGTGGGACTTATACTTGGACGTCGCTTTGGTGAGTGAAATATTTAATTGTTATAATATTTGCCTAAGAATGTCGGACGCCTAGGGAGATGAAGAAAAGGTGTTTTTTAAAATGATTATTTGAATATGCTTTTGGGCGTCCCCTTTTGGAGGGAAAAGGGAATTTGAAAGGTCGGGCTTAGAGTGCTATAAATACAAGGCTTTGCTCTCTCATTTGCATCCATTGCTTATCATAACGAAGTGCTACTGAAATGATTTCAAAACCCTTGCTTCGAGGAACGCATACCTCCTAGCTTATATCAATTTTGGACTTGAGAGTTAGTACCAAGCTGATTTGAGACTGCTTCTTCATCCAAAGATTGCAGATTGAGCTTCACTGAGTTTGTTCATTGATATCTTCTAACTTTGGAGAGTTTCATCATTTTTGGAGTTGCTGGTTAGTGCTTGGCTGAAGCACATTTTGGGTTGCATCTCATTGGGCGAATTTTCTATCATTTTGGGTATCGGCTCTATGGATTCTCCTTGCTAGGGAGCCCTTTTGCTCATGGTTTCGTGATTTTTGAAGGTTTCTTGGAATTTCTAGACAAGGTCGCCCATTTCTGGAGGTTGTACCTTCTTTTTGGTTGCATTGGGAAGAATGCATAAATAAATCAATGTCGTTTGAAGGATTTTCTTGGCTTGTACTTGGTCACCCCGCTTCTAGCTCTCATTTGCATTCAGTTTCACATCAAACGAATAAATTTGGAGCAAAATATGAGCATTTAGGTGAATTATGTGCTTGCTGGTCTGATTTTCTGTTTGCTGCTATTTTATATCAGACTTGATATATTTCATCTAATCTTCATATTTATGGTTGATTATCATGTATTTGATATTGGAGATGGTTGTCTAACATGTTGATGATCTATAGCTATGTATATCTCCTTTTTATTGCAATTGAAGCTATATTTTGTAATGCTAATTTTCAGTAGTACTAATCAGCTTTATATTTCTGCACTTTATATTTTGTATATCTCACTCCCGCTGAATAAGTGGTCGAGTTGTTTTACACTTCGGTTTGTTTATTTACACCCGCTGAATCAATGGTTGAGTGTTTCATTTCTAATTGTATTTCCACTCTCGTTGAATAAGTGGTAGAGCTCTCATGGTTGGTTATCCGCCTACACATTTACATTTCTAGTATTTACTTTCCAGAATGGTCGGCTAGCTGCCTGCAACATTGTACTTTCATTTCCAGTTTTCAACTAACAATCCCCTCGCACCGTATGCTCTCACCTCGCCCTCATAGGGATCCTGGCAATCAGAAAGTGAAGGATTCCTTTCAAGCTAGATATGTTTATTGGGCTAACCTTAACGGGTGCAGTATTGTGTGTTAAAATTAAAGAAAAACTAAGGGGGATATTTCAAGGGCCTTGATCCATCCTCTCAAGGGGTCTAAAAGACCATCAACAAACAATACAATCAACCTTCTCTCTGATATATCAGTCACCAACATGGAGAGCCTCTAAAAATCTGCTACATGTGTCCACTGAACCCCATTGTTTGAGTTGAGCTAATTCATTAAAGTGTAACTCAGGATCCTTCTTATCGAATCTATCTATCAACATCTATATGAACTCAACATAGGAGTCAATCTGGTAATGACCCAAGGTGATCATACCATGATGCCACCACTCATGTGCACTACCATCCAAATGAATTGCAGCATATTTGATGGCCTCATCTTTTGGCATTGGGTTAAAATGAAAGTAGGTGTCTAACTTTTGAACCCATGCCCTAGCTAAAGTCTTCCCTCAACCATCATAATATGGGATAGATAGCTTCCTCACTTTCCTTTGCAAATCCTAGTTGTGTTTCCTACCTCCTCTATTACGCCTATGTCTCAACCGAAGCTCCATGTAGTCCCTAGAAGACATTTTTTCCTAAAACTAAAGCCATGAGTTCCTCCAATCCTAGAAAATCTGATCCTGTAGCTCATGTTGGGTGGGCTCATTATCCATCTAGATGTTTTACCTTGGTGGAAAGGTAGGCATTAAAGGCCTAGAGTTTTTTGTTATAGTTCTTGCATGCTCATTTGTATCCCTGTTATGCACTGAACCATCCCAATTTTCGTTATTCCTTCGCCCATTGTTATCACTGTTTTGTCCCCCATTGTTTCCACCATTATTCCCTGCATTGTTGTTATTTCCTAACATGTGCTAGTTCATTAGGGCTACCATCTAAGCTAAACTCTACTGTAAGTCACGCTGACCTCTAGCTAGGTCATTTAGTATTTCCCTAGTGCTAGGTTCATGTTGATCTCTGTCACCCATTTCACTGCCTACATAGGGGTCAATTTCTAGTCGACTCTCAAAACTAGTGTTTGACCTATTCCTTCTCAAATTATAATGATGTGTGTAGGGTGGCTACATTACTCATTCAACTAACATAACACTATTTTTTCCAAAACCCTCTAGGATGGCAGGATGCAACTGTTCTGGTACCACTGTAATATGCACCCTAGTTTTCTTTTTTCGTTTTTGGAAGTTTTGTTTTCTGATTTTTTTTGGTTTTTTGATATGAATGCTAATTTGCAAGATAAATGCAATAGAGGAATAGCAATCACAAAGCTAATGGAATTTTTTATAAAATAACCAACTAAAACCGTTCTTTTTTAAAAGACCATGCACAAGAAATACTCCAGATTTATTACAATCATAAACCCTTGTTACAATAGTTGTTCAAACAACATACAATGACCATCAAATTCCTTAGAATCACATTTGGGACATACCAAGAAGCTGTTGTTGCAAAACTAGAGTTTTTTGAACTTGGACCAACAACCTAGAAGTGCAATAAAACGTTGGTTTCTCCTCAAGACCCTTTTGGTTCACCCCCTTAATGCTTGTTGAGTCTCACTCCACCCTAGGCACTTCCAACAACACCCAAATGTTGCTCTTAAACTAGGCGTTTAGCCCCACAAACCTCATGCCTCCTAGGAAGTGTTACGACCTGCCAAGGAGAGGTACGACCAGCAAAAGAAAATGTTTTTGGAATGGAAATAAATGCTTCAAATTTTCTGTTCACTCTTTGTCAATATTCTCACGATTTCAGACCTGTAACCCCTCAAGAATCTCCATGAAAATAGATAAATGAAGCTCTGAATGACTCTAGAATAAATTTCCTATAAACAAATCCACCAGGGTTGATCTTTCACAACCAAAATGGATGATCCTTGCAAGGGTTTTCAACCTCACAAAGCTTCTGGTAAAAAAAACTTGTAGTTCGCTTCAAGAAAGTATATCAAGCATAGTCTCCTAATGAGCTTTAAATTTCCTTTTGTACGACTCCCAAAACCCCACACCCCATATTAGAAAAATAAAATGCTTTATTAAATTTTCAAAACCTCCTTATGTCTCCCACTTGGGCACCCCATTTAATAAAGCCAAATTAAATATTTATTAAAATAACATAAAGTTAAATATTTAATTTAACTTTATAAATTTAACATTATTTTAAATTAAAACCTTAGACATCGCAACCAAGCATCCCGAGGAAAGATCAACATAAAAATACAATGCCTCTGTCTAGGAGGTGACTTACTAAAAATAGTATTAGACCTGATGCTCGAAACTGCTCTAGAAAGTGCCAAAAAGATATTCATGAAGTCTCGAACACGTCACCAAGAGCTGAGGAGTCCCCTATCCAATCATATTAGCCTACAAGAACCCTGAGGAATAGGCTAATCCTAATAATCTGTCACAACTTAGGAAGGGGACATTAAACTATAATACCACTTAGGTGTAGAATTCTAGCAACATGACCACATCATTTTCATGGGTTAGGTCTAGTATACTATGCGTCTTTTGGAAAAAAAAATCATTTTTTTCATGATTGATTACAATTCATCCACTACACCTATGGAGGTTGGGCTAAAATTGTCACCCTATGACAATTCATCATTGGTTGATGAACTACTCTACAAATAGTTGGTGGGCAGCCTAATATATCCTAAATTCACCCAACTGGATCTTTGTTTTATTCTTAGTTATCTCTCTTCATTTTGGCACAATTGATGTTAGTTTATTGGCAGGCAGAAAAAAATGTGTTGGGCTATGTCAAAAGTACCCTTTCCTTTAGTCTTTTTATATTAGAGGACACTAGATTTCAGGTTTAAACACTATATGGACTCTAATCGGGTTGAATCAGTTGATATTCAGAGATTACCTATTGGCTACATTACTCATTGGGTTCAACAAGTATTTTGTGGCAGAGCAAGTTAATATAGCAAACTTTGGCTTTAACTCCCACTGAAATAGAATACACAGCATATATACATGCCAGTTCTACCTATAGAATACAAGGCAGATATACAGTTTGATCTATCTCATATCGACTCAACCAAATCTTTGTTTTCTTGTCACCCATCTTACCTTGTTCTTCTAACAACCAAAATTATTCCAACAGGAAGCAGCAAAATGAGTTCTTTGATATTCCAAGGGTACATTTGACTTTGGCATCTTGTATTATGAGTTGTCAAACTTCACCCTATTGGATTACACAAACTTTGATTAGGTTAGTTCCATTGAAATGAGATCAACTATTGGTCATGTTTTTATTGTGAATTCATGGTAAATAAAGATCTAACACAGTCACTTAGTCATCCATTGAAGCAAAGTACAAGGAAGCCATTAGTGTAGGTTGTCAGGTAGTGTGGTTGCAATGGCTACCCTACGTCTTTCAGCTGGATCTAGCCACACCAACTCCACTACACTGTGCTAATCACAATGTAAGTTTCAAGTGACGTACTTTCCTCCTCCATTAAATAGCAAGTGTGCACATACACATTCTTTGTGTTCCCATTTCCCCCATCTTTTCCTTCTTACAACAGAAAATAGTTATGGAAGGATTGAAAAACAACCAACTCATTGCAATAAAATTGATTTGCGTGAAGATATTTGTTTGCAAAATTTAGACTATTTTCTTGTACTTCAAGATGAGAGCATGATGTATTCACCAGAAATCAAATTTATTTTGGTTCAGCATGCTTCTACAGTTCTCTTGAGATTGTTTGTGGATTGTCATACACATCATCTATCAATATGTGGCCTTTTGGGTGTATTGCTTCCGATATTTTCCCAGGATTGGCATTCACTTCAAGGGCTTCAGAATATGTCCTTTAAAAGAAAAGGACTTGGGGATGACTGCTAACTTGTTAAGAATATAAGCAAATATTTTGGACAAGTTGGAAACATCTGGATAAACACAAGTAAAGCAGAGAAGGTCAAGAGTGTGCCACAAATAACATGCGAAACAGAATCAGACATTGCCATAAACCATATCAATCAAGTTGTAGTCTTTTGTGTGCACTACTAAGCTTTTCCTAGGCTTGGCTTTCACTCCAGGGGCTTCAGAATAAGTCCATTGGAAGCAAATAATTGAGAAACTCAGAGAAGATAGCTAACTTGCTAAGAATACAACCAAATGTTTTGGATAAGTTTAATAACTTGCTAAGAATAAAACCAAATGTTTTGCATAAGTTTTGCAGCTTCTGTATAAATGAAACTAAAGCAGAGAAGGACAAAAATATTCAACAAAGTGCCTGCTGAACAAAATAAAACTTGCTTATCATTCATATTCTTCTTGATGGGATTCATGCAATGTGAGCCTGAAGAGAAGGATACCTAGAAAAATTATGCAAGATATTTATCATACCCTGGAAAGAAAATCTCTTGGTTTGAAGATGTAGATGGATTTAGAAAAACCCTGAAGAAATGGACAACAGCATGTTGGGCCCCCCATTCCTCAACTTTTGTTTTTATAAGGTAAGAAAATAACTAAATATTTCCTGTTGTATGTAGACTATGTGTTTCATCTTGATAAGACCTATCTGGCTGTTTACTTATTGTGCTTCCTGGTACTGCTTTGTAATCTGTTGTGTATTCTCAAGAAATGAGGGTCCTCATAGATTCCGAATATATTCTTCCATTGAAACAAGCATCGAAGAAGAAAAGGGTAACTTCTTATTTCAAACATTATTTGTATTAAAGTTTTGTATAAGCCACCTACGATCTACTTTACACAGTGATCATTTTTCCAGTGAAATTTCTGACCCTATGTTTCAAAAGCTTACCTTTACGGGACGACTGACTGATTTATATGCTTCAAAAAATGAATTTGCCGGCTTGTGTGATATTTCATGTGTTCCACCATTACTATTTATATCTGGGATACCTTCCTCTTCTCTTGCCTCCGAACTTTGAGCAAGTGGTTCAGTCAAACTATCATCATCCATGTCATGCTGAACTGAACCTGAACAAATAATTATAACATTTTTAGTGAAAAATCATTAAATTACCCAATAGAAAGTACTCTTGTAGACACTAAATAACAACACTACAGTAGAAAAAGCATGCATATAGTGTTACAGTTGTGGAGAACATAAAGGCATAAAAGGAAAAGGAGAATCAAAGTTGACTGAAGTTGTGTACTGAACAGATTTATAGATGATTGTTTTGATATTTTCATTAACTCTTATTTTCTTCCATCTAACTGGCATTACTTTGGAAGTCAAATTGTTTTGATTATTAGTCTAAAAAATATATGATAGTCCAATTAGATCCCATAAATCACTGAGTAGTCTTTCAATTGCACGATGTGGAAATACATGGAAAATATAAGTCTGTACAATATCAGTTATTTGGTTCTAAGGCATGTCAATATAGCAGTATATACTTTATACTATTATGGTTCACATGCAGGACAGCACTTATAATTCTGCTTGTAATTGACATCATAAGTAGCCATGGTTCTATAATGACTAGTTCATTGTTTACAGATGCAAGTGCATGCACAAACACATAGTCTTTGATGGGATGAATACCCATATAATTATAAAAAAATTGACTAAGAAGCATACATTTGAAAGTTGACTAATAATGGGAGATAATTCTTTTGTAAAATTGGTGGATAATACTAACAGTTTTCCCACAACATTCTTAAATCTCAAGCCAAAATTCAAACGATATGGCAAACAATTTGACTAAGACTCTTTTGAGATACAAGCGCATGAGTCCACATAGAGCTAGCAATGTCAGGCTGAGTGGTACAAGCTCCTTTCTACCATAGTTCATGGACATCATAATCCATCAGTTTTGTACACCTAAAACACTTGACAATATTTATATATTTAAAAATGTCATTTCCTTCAACTAAAATCTGTTTTTATACTCATTAGATTGCTGTATACTTGTGTATGTGATCAAATTAGCTTCTATTTGATCAGTTTATTGTATCTTTAAATTTATTCATTGAAGGGTGCATGGTAAAAAAATTATATCTTAAAAAATCTCTATATTTCATGATTTTCTCAATTTGCCAAGTCTTGGTCAAGTCTGAGCACTAAGTCCAAATCTGGGTCAAAAATTAGCTTGTTGATTCCAAGCCTGGGTCAAAAATCAGCCTGTTGAGTCTGAGCTAAGTCCAACTCTTGTAACATTGGTTAGGATGTTCTCTTTTCTCAATTCTCACATAATTTATTTGATGTGATATTAATACTTTATCCTATGGACAATGAAGCTATTGGGTGATCTAAGTTCAGCAGGAAGATAGTGTGAGATTAGATTGTTGGTGGGTACTGTTGACGTGCTTTTTATGACAGCGCCAGCACAGAATAAAGTTGTCCAACGGTCACTCTATTCTCTCTTGATCAAAGTGTCCCACATGCTAAGATTGCTTGAAAGTTCATGTGTTCGACTCCAAGGTTCCTTTTATCGCGAATAGACTCAGTTGGTTGATGTGTTTTGCTGGTTATTTCAAGGGGACTTACGTAGTTGTTCGACTCTGTGAAGCAATTAGGACATGAATGATTTGGCAATATTGTTCTGGTATCTAGACTGACTCGGAAAATGCAGAATTTAAAGGGGATAGGGATAGGGATTCTACAAATCTACTTCTAAAGGGTGGAGGACGAGGATCGACTTAAACAATCTTCAAACCAAACTTTGCTTTGTCTCCTTTCGAACAACTCCGACAAAGTTGGTGCAATCTTCAAAGGATGAGAAAAGTGTTCAAACTATGACGCAACATGTTCATACCGTCAATACGACGCATACAAACATATGAACCATAATCGAAGTTAAGTGCTGATACTCCAGTTGACCACGCAAGGCGAACTCACCATCGGTAAGCCCGCTAGTGGTATGGATGAAAGAAGATATGCTCAAATCATAACGCCACACTCCACCATTAACAACTACTTGCATGAAATAAAAATCTATTTTACTCTATCTACCTTGAATTGGAAAGATGAAATGGCCTTGCTAGCTACTCATAACAAAGAAGAAATCACCAATCAATGAAACTCTTTGTATTATGAAAAGTGTTCACAACAACCTTTTACAAAACTTTCAAAGGAAAGTTTTCTTCCCTCCTCAATCTAAAGCTAACTTCTAAGCTAAATGCTATATGCCTTCTACTCTCTAGCTCTGATTCAACTCCAATTCTAATCTCTATCTAATAGATTACAAATGAGGGGGGATGCCCCTTTTATAATAAGTCCAATTCAGTGGACGGTTCAGATCAAATTACAATGAAGGGCTCAGATCGAGCCACCTATGCCCTGATTAGGGTTTCTGCCCTAAAAACCGCCACAGAGAGGAGTGGGCAATGAATGCACAGAATATTCTCCACTCCCCTGCAGGAATCATAATGAGCAATTAATGCCCACTACCATCATCAAGAAGATCCTCATCAAGCAGCGCGTTCCCACTGGCCTTCTCCCGGATAGCAAACTCGATCAACCGGGCCAATACTGCTTCAACCTCCTGTGCAGAGATCGGTGGAATATGGTTGAGCTGGAACTCCAAGACTGCTACCGTCTGTCCGTATCTGGTGTAAGATTTCCTCCATGTCACTAAGGCGTCCTGGGTATGCTGAATTATACTAGAGAACGTGGAGACATTCTCAAAGTCATCCAGGACAAGTGACCTCGCAGCTGAGAAGAATGGAGGCAGTCTACTTTTCAAGCCATCAGCAGTTATCTCCTCTGGGACCAACTTTCTAGCAAATATGGCTTCTAATGTATTGAGGACTCCCCCCAAGATGTTGCCCATTGCTTTCCTCACTTTAGCTGAATCTGCCCTTGCTGCGTCGTGAAATCCACGGCCTGTGACCACCGAGGAGTACCAACTGGTGAAATCATACCTATCACCTCTTTGAATTACACCTCCATCCACTAAGGTTTCTAGAGGTATATGCATCAAAGCCCCCAAATGAAGTACAGTCTTCGTTTGATAGATGCGAGTATCACCCCAGGCCTGATCTACTATATCCAGCCGTGCCAAAATACTTGAGGCCTGTCGATAAGCATCGGCGAGGTCCTCCATGAATTTCCCTGTCTCAGTATGAACACGGCTAACCCACTTGTCTGCCTCGTTTCCATTTTCTTCAAATCCTCTAAGGCAACAACTGACTCCTTCGGAAGCTCTGATGGACGTTCCACTGTTGGGTTTGCTGGTTCACCTAGACGTGCTAGATTTTGCACGTATCCTATCAAGGTTTTGTGCTCCTTCTTCAATTTCTTATACTTCCCCTCCGTGCGGAGCAACTGATCCTTCAATGCCTGATAGGAGTTATCGAACTCCTCGATAACTTGGGCTCCCGTAGGACGACCCAACTCTACTGTGGTGATCACGTAATTTTCAGGCCTCTCCTCGGTTCGATCACAATCTTCCCTCGGAATAGCCACCTGAAGCGTGCGAGAGCCTGACTCGTCAGTCGAGATCTTTGAAAACTTTTGGGCCCTTTTCTTCTCTGGTGGCGCACTGATCCTCCTGAGGAACTCCTCCATCTCAATGGCCGGATCCGTATCATCCTCGGGTTCTCTCCTCATTCTGTCGGAAAGCCAATCAGGCACTGTCTGCTGTGGATTACAAATGACAAGGGGCTGTTCTTCTATTGCCTCCATCTCGTGCACTTCCTCTCTTCTTGCACTGGTTTGCTCAGGCTCATCCTCCTCTATAAGCTGAGTATCTCCCGACCCTTGGGTCCCCTGTTCTGTGTTTTCTTCTTCTTCCAAAGCCGTGTCCAACATCTGCTGAAAATGGGTGTCGGCCATTGTTTCCTCTTCCTCCTCCTGTTGGCCGCCCCTGGATAGACTGACACTAGCTGATTCCCGGGCGTTGGGCTGATCTACCTCCTCAAGTCCCCGCTCTTCCTCCAATCCTGCCCTCTGATCGGCAAATAATGAAACCACTCTCAAACTCGAAGACTGAGTTTGTGAGTGCACGGGTGATGCTTGTTCTATCCTCAACGGTATCGGTTGGGTTGGCACTTCTACTTGTGCCCTCGATGTCTGAGCAATTTGTTTCCCCTTTTTTACCGATAACGGCCTTGGGTCACCCATCAAGCTATAAGTAAGGGCGATCGACTTGCTCTTGAGTCTGCATACATGTCTGTCGACCCAAGTCCTGGTAAAAGTCATCACCGGGATAGAAAGCGTGTCCAAGTCCATGATCTCTGGCTCGGACCAATCAGGTGGTGGGACAGGAGTATCCCTAACTGAACCATAGTCGGGTTGCATAACGTTGACATCCTCCTCCACCTGGTCGGGAACTGGAATAATCTCACATTCTCTAATCAACTTGAGAGGAAGTCTGGAAAACATCCTTCTTCTTATCTCAGCCTCATCCACTGCATTTGCCCAAAAGTCCTCCAGATGAGCTCTGTGTCGGTATTCAACGTTCTGTATCATCCGGATGTTCCTGTAAGGATCGAAATCCTGCCTGCCTGTGTGATATGACAAATGATAAGATTGCAGCTCGTCCTCTGCCTCTCGGGCTGCCTGCAAAGAGGGACACACCTCAATGGAATTTCCCATGGTGATAGGGAAATCAAGTCCACCCTTCTTTTTCCTTTTCTGAATCTTATCGTAGGCAATCAATTGCCTAGATACCTCAAGCATTACTATGTGATCAGTGGGGTATCGTGGTAACCGATACGGATACGAAGTGAACCCCTGCAGCCTAATATATGTGAATTTCGGGAATTGGATGAGCCAATACCCATATTCCTCAATCAATGTCTGTGCTTCTTTAGATATTCTCTGCTGCGTCCTCTGCTGAAGTGTCCTCGCAATGTGCATTGTGAATGCATCATTTGCCCGTTTATAGTTGGCAATGTTAGCTAAATGTAGCTGTGTGCAGGCTTCGTGGATTTTGAATTGACCAGGGGCACAGCCGATTGGCTCCTTGTACGAAATCCCTCTGTACTTAGTCATTCTGGCCAACATGTAAATTACATATGAGCTCATGTAGAAAGTCTTCGTCACCTTCAGGCTCCTGAATTGCTCATCGATGTGGTTGCTAATCATCCTAGCCCAATCGACACACTCCTTTCCCTCCAAGATGATCTCGATGAAGTAGAACATCCAAGGCTCGAAAATGTAAGCCTGTGCACTCCCATTTACCCGGCTCAGCATCATTATCAAATCACAGTATTCTTGTTTCACGTCCTCGGCAATTATCTGCTTTGGGAGCTTAGTGCGGGGTGGCCTCGGCTTCTGCATCCAAACTCTGTTGATGACTGCAGTGACTCTTTCGAAAGAGGAAGAGTACATCTTATCTGCCCTCTTATTTGTCCTGTATAACATCTCCTCAGCAGTCGGAATCCCAAATGCCTCTCCGATGGCATCCGGTGTGAAGTTGGCGAGCAGTTTACCATCCGGAGAGACAATCGTCCTACGTTCTGGCTTGTAGTGATTGGCGCACTCCATAATTAGCTCCGGACACTGAATTGCTGGCGGAAAACTAGCAGCTGCGTAGATTCCACTCTTCATTATATTATGTGCCGTGACTGATGGTTGATGGCCCCTAGCCCGAACATCCTCGATTTGAGTGCATTTAGATTAAATGAACCAAGGTTGGTGTCATTTAATCCCGCCAACTTTGAAACTATTGCTGACTTTGGGAGAAATGGCTTAGCGAGCCTTTTAATCATTGCCTGCCGGGATGAGCTAGCCTTGCCTGCTTCAGTGTTTGCAGCTCTGCCTGCGGCTCTGCTTGTTCCTGCAACATCCTTTGCTCCGGCCATCTGCAAAATAAAATAGAATAGCAATAAGCTAGGCTGCAGATTTTTAAATAAAATGAAGTAACCTCCGAGACGGCTGCGAACGTGGAGTTAGCTTTTTGAAAATAAAAACTCTCAGCATAAATTACTAACTCCAAACCTCGTACTGTATAAAAAACTTCAAGCTTATAAAGAAGCTTTCAACGACTGCACTTCCGACTGGCGAAGAAAATTGCAGCCAACTACCAACTTTCAGCAATGTGGATACTTTCTCAGCACAAAATGAATTAAATCCTTTGTCTTGACTTCGTCAACCTCAGCAACTTTCAACTTCTAGCAGCTCGAATAAGTAAAATCTGCAGCAAGCTTCAACTTTCGTGCAACTTCAATACTCAGCAATTTCGAAATAAATCCCCAGCACAATATAAATTTCTGCAACTCAACACTCTGCAGCAACTTCAACAAATAAATCTTCCAGCAACTCCGGAAAACAACTTCAACCTTCAACTTCGAAATTGCAGCAACACACTTTCAGCTTTTCGAAAGAAAGAGTCTCGGCAAATGAAAATTTCTCCAGCACTTCGCACTTTCAGCAACTCAATACTCCGAAATAAAATAAACTCTCAAAGAACTTCTCTCCTCAACCACTTGGAAAATATTTCAATCTCTCAAGAACTTCTTCAGCAACTTCAACTTCGAAACAATGTGAGGAGAAATGAGAGAAGAGATTGTTTAAATAACTCTTCTCGGAGAATCCTGCTAAGTAGTGCTGGGGCTATTTTTAGCACCTTCATCAATTTCCACTCTCTTCGTTCGGAATCTTCTAATTCAAGCGCAGTAGTGGGCTAGTCGTCAGCCGGTCATTATGGCAGTTGCCATTAATAATGATTCCTTCCTTGTAAAAATTGAATTTTCCTCTTAGTCTGCCAGTTAACTCTTGGCGATTTAAACAACTCGCGAGAAAAAAATCACTTGACTTGATTCAAAATTCCATTTTAAAATCTCGCAGTGTTTAAATAAATTCAACTCGAAAAATTTCGTGGGAGTTGTAAATTTATTTCCAACTTTTAAAATGTCTGTCATTTAAATCCTCGATTTCATAAAATTTGCCTTAGACATTTTAAATTCTCTCATTAAAATGTTCAACTCCGGGTGATTAAAAATTATTTGCATGCTCGAAATAATTCATCCTCTGAGATTTAACTTCCGTCAGGAAAATAATCTAGGCAAAACGAATTTCCTCTGAAAATATTAAAATTTCCCTTAGGAAATTAATTTTCAAACTATGTTAACTCATGGGTGCATTTTAAACGGGTTCATTTGATTTTCACTTAGAAAATATTTTATCAAGTCGCCAACTCTGTCTAAATGTCTGGAAAATTTTAAAATTCATCAAATCATCCTTCCATGCCAAGGGCGTATTTTTCCCTAGTGAAATGTTATCTCACTTAGAAAAATTTTCGAACATTTTCTAACTCTGGCGTACTTGACCTCTTGGTATTTTTTTTCTCTGATTAAAAAAAATCTCCATGCCTTAGGAATTAAAATTTAAATCCCTCTCATTTCTTGGGCGTATTTCTTTCTCATTCAAATTTAAATTTCCAGGCCTTAGGAATTTTTAATTTCATCAACCCCTTCAAGGGCGCATTCTTACCTTGGCACTTTCGTTTTCAACACTTAGAAACTTTTTCTAAGTCCTCACTTTCAACTTGGGCGCATTTTAGATGTTGAACTTTCAATTTTGCCTTAGGCGTTTTTCAACCCCCTTGACCCCTTGGGCGCATTTAACCTTGTCAACTCCCACTTTTGCCTTAGGCGTTTTTAACCTTCAATCCTCCATGGGCGCAAATGAGGGGTGGTGCTTTTGTTTTTGCCTTAGAATATTTTCCACCCTCTCAACACTTTGACTTGGGCGCATTTCCTTGCTGGAGCTGGGCGCATTTTGCAGCTTCATCTTTCATTTTAAAGTGGGCGCATTTTGAAGGTGTGACTTCCATCTTGTTGCCTTAGAATATTTCAAGGCTCTATTTCCTCTTTATCTCCCTGGGCGCATTTTAGATGGCCTGCTTTCATTTTCTTTTTGCCTTAGTAACTTTTGAAGTCACTTGCTTGTCTTGAGGGCGCATTTTAGGTGTCATGCTTCATTCTCATGCCTTAGAAATATTTCGGCCCAACCACTCCTAGCACAAGGGCGCATTTGATGGGGTCTACTTCTATCTCACACGCCTTAGTTTATTTTTCACCTTTTCTCCCTCTTGAGGGCGCATTTCACAAGGTGAACTTCTATTTTCAATGCCTTAGCCGCTTTTCACTAGGCAACATCTTCCTTGGGCGCATTTTGATGGGGTAACTTCAAGATGAGGGCGCATTTCATGAGGTGAGCTTTTATTTTGTAACTTAGGAATTTTCTAAACTCCCTCACCTCAAGCCAAGGGCGCATTTCATGGGTGGAGCTTCTATTTCTCCAACACTTAAAAACTTTTTCAACTTTCATCCCCTTCATGGGCGCATTTGAGGGATCTTACTTTCATTTTGCACACTTAGTAAAATTTTCAAGTCCTCTTGCTTGCCTTGAGGGCGCATTTTAAGTGTCATGCTTTGATTTGTGCCTTAGAATGTTTTTGAAGTCTCCACCTCTCCTTGGGCGCATTTTGAGGTATGAGCTTTTGTTTTCAAAGACTTAGAAACTTTTGAACTCTCCCAACATGACTTGGGCGCATTTAGCATGTTATGCTTTTATTTCATGCCTTAGAATAATTTCAAGGCACTTCCATCAAGGTGGGCGCATTTGCTATGCTCAACTTTGAATTTTGCCTTAGATAATTTTCAAGCTATCAATCTGTGAGGTGGGCGCATTTTGAAGGGGATACTTTCATTTTCCCACACTTAGAATATTTTCCATGCCTCTGCCTGCCTTTGTTTATGCATTCTATTTTTAGCAAGTTGTGCTATTTTTAGCAAGTCCCTTGATTTTCAACCTCTAAGGCTCCGTTTTGCCTGAAAATTTCATCATATGATCTTCTTCACCTTGTGAACCTGTTTTGCTAGTCCTCTGTCCTGACCTGCTATTTATAGCCACCTGCTATTTATAGTAAGTTTTGACTTTCTAACTTCAGTAGCTCTGTTTTGCTTGAAAGTTGCAACGCTTGATCTTGATAGCTTGAGGGTCACTCTGATGCCAACCTCGGGTGCAGACCTGCCATTTATAGCCGTGCCCTGACTTACTAAAAATAGTAAGTTCTCCGATTTCGCTCAAATTTTGCCAGCAGGTACCTTGAAGTGTGCTGACATTGGTGGGTGCTTCGTTTCAGCTATTTTTGGATTTTACCCCCTATAAAAGTGGAAACCCTAATTTGACTTGCATGTATCCCGAACGATTTCCGTTTGTCCTCGTTCCTTCTGCATGTCGTTCTATCTGCTGAACTGGAGTGTTGGGGGTGGTTGCCAGAGTGTACCTGCTAAAAATAGAAACTGCCTGAAAAGTGACTTATCCACTGCCGGATGGTTTTGCATGTCATATTGCCCGCGGGATCTCAAAAAACCCAGAAAAACCCAGAAAACTGGTCTGCATGCATGCACTGGCTAAAAATAGCAAGTCCTCAAAACTTGATCTTCTCCGCTTGCATGTCACACCGTTGTGAAGCTCTTGAAAAACCCAGAAGGAATACCCGGACATGCGTTGAAAAACACCGCATGCAAACCCTAAAAATAGCCTCCGAAGGCTGAACTCTGAAAGTGGTCGTCTTGGTTTGCATGTTACATCACTGCGAAGGTTTTGGAAAACCCAGAAGGATTCTCCAGACATGCATCTGAAAAGCTCATGTGGAAACCCCGAAAATGGCTCTTGAAGCCTGAACTGCCAAAAATAGCAAGTCGTCTGATCTGGCTCAAAATTTACGTGTAGGCAGCTTGATGTTACCCGGATGCAGTGGAACTGACAGAATTCCAAAATCTCAATAAAATAGTCCCAAATTGAATACTTACTAAAAATAGTAAGTTGCCGGAATACAATGAAAATTTAGGGGGACTCTGCTGGAAGTCTTCTGACTGCTGTACTAAGCTTAGATTTCAATTTTATGACTCAGTTTGACCCTTAATAAGCCTGAAGGATGAAAACCCTAATTACACAGACTTAACCAATACTTCAACCTGGGTCAAACGACAGGACATCCCCGGAAGGACCAGAGACCAGAGAGAGAGCGAACCAAAGCCAAAAGACCAGAATGGAGCAAAATTTAGGGGGTCCCCATCTTGATGGGGTGATGTGTGAAAAAGGTCACAACAGGTACTATGCCAACAAGTGATGGATAAGAAAGAGTATGTCTATAATACTCCATTGTTTCTGTGTTTGGCTAAATACTTTCGTTAGAGAAAAACCCCAAAGGATTTCATGTTCAGGATCCATTATCATTAATTGAGGAGCTCCAATAATTCAGAAAATGTGGTGCTTATTGATCAAGTTTTGACATCAAAGGATAATTGACAGTTTGGACTTGATAATATTATGTCTCACGACGATAAACATTTTGATGGTGATTTATATGTTTACTATCCTATGGAATGTTTATTCAAATTAATGTTTATTTAAATTAATGTTCAGTCAAACTAATGTTTATTCAGATTCACAAATTCTCAAATTATCTTGCAAAATTCAATGCCATGACAAATCAATTTGAGTGTGTAGGGAAATCCTTGATGAGGCCAAGGCCAAACCAAGCATAAGGGGGTATACAATTTCATGTGGCAATTCATTGGTATCCAATGGCAATGCAAGCATGGTTGGACAACTAAGGATGTTAAGTAACCCAAAAGAGACTATGTCAACCATTGGGACCGCAGGAGCTACTAGATTGCCTAGTATAATTAGTACGCCTAAAGTCAAAGGTTGACTTTTTGAACTCAAGAGAAGTGGTGCGCATGAAAGGTGGTTTCAGTTAACTATTTTTCAAGTCGACTTCTTCTAAGCCTATTTTTGGCTTGTAACTGAGTGAGATCAGCTTGCATGCACCAGTTAACTGAACTGTTGAAGGTGGTGCCCTAATTAGGACATATTTTTCATTCAATTAACTGTTTAGAGAGCCAATCAGAGGCTATGCATGTATTTTGAAGGTCTAGTTAGAGTTCAAGCGCATTTTCCAAGGCTGTGCATGCATTTGACATGCCTTTGCTGATAAATTCTTATTTATTATACATATGGCATCCATTATTTCTCATTTTGAGTTGATAAAACACGCCCTTCTTGAGCAATTTTTAATCTAAAGGGGCTACAGTTGTCAGAATTCAGCGATCCTTGTAGCTACAGATTCAAAATGTTTAGGGGAAGGATATTTCAAACTTCGTTTTTCGTTTGCATGCACATTTCACCAAATTCATTTCAAGCATAGGCGAATTTCTACAGAAGAAGAGAAAACAAACAAACAAAAGTCTTCTATCTTTTGTCTTATTTTCCTCTATTCTCGTCTTAGGTATTCTTCGCATGTCAAAGAAAACGGTAAAATTTTCAGAAACAAAGCATTTGGTTTCGTATATTTCAGCATCAACAACAATACCCATGTCTTAGATTATTTTGTGAAAATTGCCCCGCTGCCTCTATTCTAGAGCACAATGCTTTTTTCCAGAATTCTCTTTACATGTGGGACTAAAACACATTTTTTCCAAAATCTATCGATTTGGGTCATCTTAGAATTCAGTTCTACATAAAACCCATGTTCTAGATTTTCAGAGAAAAAATTGCCCCCTGTGCCCTTAAATGCCAGTTCAAATCTCAGTTGAAAAACCTTTGCATGCGGGCCTAAAACTCAAATTTTTAAAAAATGGAGGACATAGGTCTTTTTAGCTCACTAGTGCCTACAATACCCATATGCCAATTTTTCTCGTGGAATTTTTTCCCGAAAACCCCTTACGGCCATTAAAGCTCTCAATCGAAAAGCTCTTGCATGCCAAGGCAAAAGGTGTTTTTTCGAATTTCTAACATTGTGGGTTTGCTTAGAATTTGTTGGCGTTTCAATTAGCACCTCTAGAGTGCTTATTGGAAACAAACAGCTATTGCAAGTGTGTTAGTACATGCTCTTCAGATTATAGAGAGGAAGATCTCTCTTTGCTGATTTTCTATGTAAAAAAGGCGTACTAAGGTTCCTATCTTTTTTACTCAGCGGAAGGACACAAGGGTGCATAAACACAATGCGTCGTAGCTAAGATTTTTCTCTGGTTTCCACAGATCTTAACTACAACTAACTAGCTTCTAAACTATCCTACCTGCTCAAGATAAACAGAGCATGAGGGCGTAGGAGCGAAATGGATGGGTTGGATCACTTGAACCCTCCGTCTCAGTGGAATATGGCCGAGGCTCTAAACTCTCAGATATATACCAAGATAAGGCTTGATACAAGTAAACACTCTTTTACGGTAAACTGGATCTGAGACTTGCAAAGGAGGAGGAACCCCTATCCGAGGTGTAGGCTTGGAAACAACTCACTGGAAACAACAAGGTACGATGATCTGACTAATAGGATTCTCGAGGAGGTGATGACACCTGTCCAAAGTATAGGCTGAAAGACAACTCATTAAACAACATCATACAATAATGATTGACAACAAAATATCCAAGGAGGAGATTGAAACAATACACTATTTGAAAACAAGACCTTGAAAGAACTCAAGTATTTAGATCAAGCAAGCATGCGCCATCTGATTTATTTCTTCAAGCTTCTCCAAAGAATTACAAAGCTCGAGACAGCAAAGGCACGAAATCATGCATAATTAGGATCAACCAATGAACTCTCATCCATGAGTGAATAGATATGAACAAGCTAACTCTGGCAACAATGGCGCAGCAATTTTGCTTAGCAAATAAAGGTTAAACAAATAATAAGCCCAAGGCTCTTATTTATAGAAACTCAAAGGAGTAGGCAACCCTAAAATCTCCTTGAGTTAACAATCAGTTCTTGCCAATCAGCAAGATTAATTCCTATGTCTAAAAGTAGGTGAGCAATCAGTTAATTGGAAATCTACTTCAGTTAGCTGAAACTAAACAAAAGTCAAACTGGGAGTCTACCTCAGTTGACTGACACCTAACTAAAACTGAACTATAATTACAAATGTGTCTCCAAATAGACATCCACCTTTTAAGGAGATTTGAGATCCATAAATCGTGGGAGTCAATTAAACATCCTAGATCAGTGGGATCTGACATGCATGATTTGTGGAGATCTGGAGTCAACTTGGAAAGGGGCATCAAGTTGACTTCAGTCGTATTTATTGCTATTTGGAGGGTAGGACGTCCTTCCTTGGTGCTTTACACCTGAACTGCCAGTTCAAATCTCAGCTGAAAAACCTTTGCATGTAGGCTTAAAACTCAATTTTTTTAAAAATAGAGGATATAGGTCTTTTCAGCTCACTAGTGCCAACAATACCCATATGCCAGTTTTTCTCGCAGATTTTTTTCCCGGAAACCCCCTACGGCCATTAAAGATCTCAACCGAAAAGCTCTTGCATGCCAAGGCAAAAGGTGTTTTTTCGAATTTCTAACGTTGTGGGTTTGCTTAGAATTTGTTGGCGTTTCAAGTAGCACCTTTGGAGTGCTTATTGGAAACAAACCGCTATTGCAAGTGTGTTAGTACATGCTCTTCGGATTATAGAGAGGAAGATCTCTCTTTGCTGATTTTCTATGTAAAAAAGGCATACTAATGTTCCTATCTTTTTTACTCAGTGGCAAGACACAAGGGTGCATAAACACAATGCGCCGTAGCTAAGATTTTTCTCTGGTTTCCACAGATCTTAACTAGACTAACTAGCTTCTAGACTATCCTACCCATAGTAACGAGACTTGGACTCAGCTCAAACTTGGCTAGGGTGACTCGACTCGGGGACTGGGCGCAGACTTGGCATAATGAAAAAAAGTTGAAAAAAACCTAGAAATTTAGAGATTTTTAAGGATTTAAAACTTGTTTCAAACACCCTTTATTGAATACAACACAAATAAAAGCAAATTTGATCACATACACAAGTATACAATGATCACATAAGTATAAAGTACACAAATTGTAGTTGCGTTGCTGAAGGAAATAGCATACTTAGATATATAAATTATAAAACTAGTCAAATGTATACAAAAGTCATGGAATATGAAATCCATAACATCAAATGTTCCATACAAATATGAAATATCAAAACAATAGCTATGACACTATGACCCTATGGCATAGTGGAGCCAACATCCTTCCTACGAAGGCGTCTAAGGCTCCTGGATGATGTTGCAGCTGCAGCCATAGTCTCTGCCTCTTTCTGAGTCTCCACGCCACTCTCACCAACAGTAGCTATGTCTCCTCGTGCTCTAGCCTCCTCCTCAGCCATGGCTACAACCTCAACCTCTCTCTCTGCATGGTCCACCCAATCAAGGTCCTCGTCACTAAAGATTGCATCTGTAGCCTCAGTGGTCAACACAGACTGTGGATCAACCTCATCTAGATTGATCGAGGTGTTGTCGTGCTCAAAAAGCTTCCTGTATTTGAGCTGAAGGTTGTAATGAACATAGACCAAGTCCTTCATCCTCTCCACTATCAATCTATTGCGCTTTTTGGAGTGTATGTGCTCAAACATACTCCAATTGCGTTGACAACCAGATGAACTGCATGGCTGGCTCAATAGATGAATGGCAATATTTTGCAGGTTCCGTGTATCGAAACCAAACAACCTCCACCAACTATCTGAGATGAGAAAAAGAAACAAAATCAATCTCATTTCAAGTTTCAAGTTCAACATTTAATAATAAAATACAATATAAAAAGATGACAATTATGCCCTTAAATATATTTTTACCTGGTAGTAATGTTGTCCTACTGTCTTTGGTCATTTGACGTGCAAAAAAGTCTCCTTGTGCCTTAGTGAAGGCATCTATCTCCTGCACTATCTGTGTAGTAACAGCGGGCAACATTCGCTCTATCGTCGAGTAGAGCCCACTAAGAATTTCTCTATCTCCACGGATATCACGGCGGAATTGGAAGGCCGGATTTAGGAAACATGCGGCTGCATGGATGGGCCTATGAAGTTGGTTTTTCCATCTCCTATCAATGATCTCCCAAATGGGATGATACTTATCCTCAACTCCACCATAGACTAATCTAATGGCCTCTTTGGCCCTATCCATGCCCTCATATATGTAGCCTAGTGCGGTCTTCTCCCCATCTACAACTCGTAGGAGAACTAGCAAGGGCTCAATAAACTGTAAAGTGCAAACATGTTTCACAAATAAGTGTGAATGAAAATAAACAAATAAAAGATATGATTAAAAATTAAAACATAATAAAGAATTAAATTTTACCTTCACAATCTTCTCTGCTGGTGTCCAAAACCCTTGCTCATCAAAAATGCAATCAGCCACACCAATCCCTGCAGTGCTTGTAGAAAACGATGAGGAAGACCACTCCTCACCAACAAACATGCGCCTTAAAGCTATCTTTGACCGAATCAAGGATTGCAACGTGATAAAATTAGTTGCAAACCTAGTGATGCCAGGACGAGACAATTCCCTCAACCCCATGTATTGCCTCATAAGGTTAAGCACCCATGTGTGATTGTATATAAATTTGCAAATGTTTCTACCTGCATCCGCACATGTTTTGATCCATGGGAGCTTGCCAAGATCCTCCATCATGAGGCCAATGCAATGGGCGGCACATGGAGTCCAGAATATAGTAGGGTGCCTCTCCATCAATAATCTACCAGCAGCAACATAGTTTGCTGCATTATCTGTCACCACTTGCACTACATTCTCTTCTCCCACATCAGCTATCACCTCCTCTATAGCCTCACACAGATATGTGGCATTTTTGAATTGGGCAGAAGCATCAATGGACTTAATGAAAATAGTGTCACCTGAAAGAATATGCAAAACCAGTTATTCAATAAATTAAAAAACAAAAATCAGCCTTATTAAATTATTAATCACTAAATCAAATTCAAATTTCAATGCATTGAGGGAAGTACAATCACCTCTGGAGGACACTAGAAAATTAAGCAGCGTCTTATTTCTCCTATCGGTCCAACCATCAGTCATAATGGTTGGACCAATCCTCCTCCACTGCTCACGCTGCTCCTCTAATTGTGCTTTCACATCTGCCACTTTTTGAGTCAAAAGTGGGCCCTTTAATTCATCTTCAGAAGGGGCTTTGAACCCCGGCCCACATATGGTTATGGCATCAACCATGTTTTGCCAAAAAGGTGACCTAAAACATGTCATAAATAAATTAATAAGTTATTTACATAAATATTGTAAAATGAAAAGTTTTAAGATTTTAACTGCACTAAATTTGAATTCGATAATGAGATACATCTAGATTCTAAAATAATAAATTTTAAAACAATTAAACAAAAAAGAATTACCTAGCTACATGGAAGGGAATGGTGCAGTAGTACCAAAAGTCTGCAATTGTCTTTTTTGCTGCATCATGTACGTCCTTATTCCAACCCATGCTCTCAAGCGACGGTTGAGAACTAAGAGTAGTGCGTGGTACAAAATATGAGTCCACCCTAAATTTACGAACTCTAGGGCCAATAATACTGCCACTACCACTACCACTAGCAGTACTAGTGCCACCAGCAGGAAGAGTATGCACAGGGATAGTTGGTGCAGAAGCAGTACCACTAGCACAAGTACTAGCACTAGGATGGTATGGAGGCACGGAAGAAGCATCTCCAACAGCACTAAGTCCATGTCCAACTCCCAAACTCACCAATTCATGCTTCTGTCTTTTTTTCATTTCTTTTTGCAATTCAAAGTTTCTAATTGCACCTGCACTTCACGGACAGCCTCAGGAGGTGCTATAGGGCAACCCGCTGCATCATGGATGGGTATGCGTGCAATATGGTATTTTAATCTATTTATGCCTCCATGATATATTGTTTTGCAGTATTTACATTTTGCTTCTCCTTTTTTCATTCCGGGAAAGATTTCAGCATGTTTCCAAGCAAGGTCTTTTCTGCCTAGGGTTTGAGACATTGTGAAAATAATAATATGTTTTGATTTGCAAATGAATGTGGCTGCAATAACAAGTAGCGTTTATAAAATTATTTATATTGCAAGTAGGGTTTGTAAAAAAAAATGCAAACTAAAAAAACAATGATTTTTCAAATTACAATGAATTATTTGTTAAAAAAACACAAAAAAAACCAATAAAAATCAAGCTTACCTCTTATATTTGGCTTCGAATGCAATGCAAACTCCTCCCAATCACTCGTAATGAGCTCTCAATGCACCTCCTTGCTGGTATGAAGCTTCCCAAATGATATGTGGCCCTGTATTTGTCTTCAACAGCTTGCTGGTTGCCCTCTCTTCTCCTCCTATTTTGCCAAATGAATGAAATGAGGTTGCTTTTAGGGTTGGGGAGATAATATAAGAAAAAGAAAAAACTAACTTTAAAGTCAATTTTCTGTTTTTTTATTGACTTTTGCTCTTGCTGTCGCCGGCCGCATCCAGGGCTCGGGACTCTCCAGGAAGCGGCGAGTCCAGCCAGGACTCGGCAGGACTTGGCCGCGTCTGCGTCTGGGCTCCCAGGACCCGGCCAGGTGTGCTCGGCTCGGGACTCGCCGAGTTCGGGCGAGTCTCATAACTATGATCCTACCTCCTCAAGATAAACAGAGCATGAGAGCGTAGGAGCGAAATAGATGGGCTGGATCACTTGAACCCTCCGTCTCAATGGAATATAGCCGAGGCTCTGAACTCTCAGATATATACCAAGATAAGGCTTGATACAAGTAAACACTCTTTTACGGTAAACTGGATCTGAGACTTGCCAAGGAGGAGGAACCCCTATCCGAGGTGTAGGCTTGGAAACAACTCACTGGAAACAACAAGGTACGATGATCTGACTAATAAGATTATTGAGGAGGTGACGACACCTATCCAAAGTGTAGGCTGAAAGACAACTCATTAAACAACATCATACGATAATGATCGACAACAAAATATCCCAAGAGGTGACGACACCTGTCCAAGGAGGAGATTGAAACAATACACTATTTGAAAACAAGACCTTGAAAGAACTCAAGTATTTAGATCAAGCAAGCATGCACCATCTGATTTATTTCTTCAAGCTTCTCCAAGGAATTACAAAGGTCGGGACAGCAAAGGCACGAAATCATGCACAATTATGATCAACCAACGAACTCTCATCCAAGAGTGAATAGATATGAACAAACTAACTCTGGCAACAATGGCGCAACAATTTTGCTTCGCAAATAAAGGTTAAACAAATAATGAGCCCAAGGCTCTTATTTATAGAAACTCAAAGAAGTAGGCAACCCTAAAATCTCCTTGAGTTAACAATCAGTTCTTGCCAATCAACAAGATTTATTCCTACGTCTAAAAGTAGGTCAGCAAGCAGTTAACTGGAATTCTACTTTAGTTAACTGAAACTAAACAAAAGTCAAACTAGGAGTCTACCTCAGTTGACTGACACCTAACTAAAAGTGAGCTATAATTACAAATGTGTCTCCAAATAGATATCCACCTTTTAAGGAGATTTGAGATCCATAAATCGTGAGTCAATTAGACATCCTAGATCAGTGGGATCTGACATGCATGATTTATGGAGATCTGGAGTCAACTTGGAAAGGGGCATCAAGTTGACTTCAGTAGTATTTTTTGCTATTTGGAGGGTAGGACGTCCTTGCTTGGTGCTTTACACCTCTTCACCACTGGTCAACAAAGTCTCAATCCAGTCGTTGACATCTTCGGCCCCCAAGCAATTAATGCTTCTCTAGATGATTGTGTGGCATCTAAGCATTTCCTCACCTGTCACAAGTTGTTGTTGATAGTTTATGCATTGGGCAGCTGCTTCATCCAACTGGATATACATGGCTGCAATTTTGGCTAATTTGCAACCATTGGGATCTTCAAGGAATGAACCAAGGATGACGTCTTGAAACCGTCTCTGTACTGTTTCAAGCTCAACGTATTCCCCTCCTCGTTTATATTCTAACTCAAGGAAGGATATTACCAACGTTCTTGTGAAGTTGATAATATTAGCGACAAAGCGTTTATAGTCAATCAGCTCCACTGAATTGGCATCGTAGGCACTCACCTTGTATGCCAATTGTTCTTTCCACTCAAAGAGATGGCATTTGTTCTCAGTGGTTGTAACTGACTGGTATGCGTGTTGTAGATCAGCAACTGTCGCTTCCTCTCTCGACCTCTCTTGAGCTACCTTCAAATCTGATTGTTGGATCTCTGATCGGAGTACATGTGCTCTGTCTCTCAGCTAGTATGCTTATGCTAATACAAACCGTCCTTTGACAACAAACTCATCCACTTGACATCTCAAGTGTTTGCCGTATGTGATCAACTGATGATGGTTTCTTTCAACTGGGAGATCCAATAGTCCTTGAGGCAAGGCCGAGGATTTGGGAGTGTCGTGCCTCAAGCTAGAAATGTATAGTCTTAGTTGACGATTTTCAGCCTTCAAGGCTGCTTTGTCTTGTCCATCCTTTGTCATTCTTTCCTTGACGCTCGCTGAGGCGATTCCGAGAAGGTCTACCTCCACTCGTCGAGTGGTCTTTCCAAGGTTCACCTCTGAAAGCGTGAAATCCTCAACCCTCACATTGTGTATGTCTTTATCTTCAGACGGGGCAGCAGTCTCTATGACAACCTCATTCTCTGCATTCCTCTCTACATGTGTCTTCTTCTTCAACTTCTTTGCCCGTACGTCTTGGTGGACATGGTGGAATTCTGTGAAGTCAAGCTGATAAGGTGGTCTTTCCCTCTTCCTTCTGAGTGATCTTTCTAACTAGATAGAGTCTCGGCTAGCCTCGTTGGAAGGAGGAAAGTAGGCCCCCCTCAATGCTGGAAGAACGAGACTATGTCGTGGCAATGCCTTGTGGTGGCGAGTCCAAATCAATGGGACTTTGCGACCTTTGTGATGTTGGTGAAGCTGGTGGCTTTGTTTCTATCATAGGCACCACTTCTGCTGCAACTTCTTCTACAATAGATTCCATCTCTGCAATGATTATTTCAATCATTGGCTCTGGTGTAGCTGCAGCATTCTCAACTGTTTCAGGTAAATTGGTGGTTGTCTCCACCTGTATCTCTTGCTGGCTTGTACCAACAATTCCTCTTCTTTCCCATGTGCTCCCTGACATTCGCATTCCTTCTGGAAGAATGCTCATCTTCTTTTGTATGGGTTTCTTCCTAGACAAGGAAGGTAGTGTAGACTGAACCATTGGCGGCTCTAATCAGGGAAGTACTACCTTCCTTGTCCTTTTGCTGTCAAGGTAGAGTTGATTATGTCGGATTACTCTACTAGTTCTTTCCTCAATAGATGTACTCTCTTTCACGTACCAATCTACTTTGCCAAGTGGTTGTGCATTTACTTGATCCGTGAAGAAGGAAGGAAGAATGACTTCTTCTTCGTCATCAAATAAGCCCTTGATGTCTTCTGACATGAAATCTACAATCTGTGAGAGCTTGAATCTGCTGTACTTTCTTCTTCTTACTTCAAACTCATCTTCGCAGTTGACCCAAAAATCCTCTATCGAAGATTCATGTGATGATCTTTGCTTGAGGTGTGTTGCGAAGAGTCCTCTTGGATCATATGATGACCTCCTGTCAATGAGGTACTCGAGATTAAATCTCACTATTTCCTAGCTTATCAACCTAGCATCGGCTGCAGTCTTACATCTGTAGAGTCCCATCTGAATAGGAAAGTTTGCAGCTTACTTCTTCTTTTGGCATAGGTAAGAGTGAACCTCAGCCAACTGTCTCAGGAATTCCATGAACACTACCTTGTCTGAAGGGTAGTGTGGCATCATGGCAGGGTGGCCATTGTAGCCATACACGCGTATGTAGTTGAAAGTGGGGAATTGGATGAACCAATCCACCATTGCTGCCTTAGCTTTTGGTGAAATACGGACGTGCATCTCATGGTCTAGCTCACGTATGGTGTGCATAGTGAAAAGGTCGTTCATCTTCTTGAAGTGTCTTTCTGCTAGAGTAAACTCAAGGCGAGGAAAGTATTCTTGGACCTTTTGCACACCCAATGTTCCCACAGTGTTTAGTGTTTTGAATTCGCCTTGGAAGGCTATCAAGTATACCAGGTAGGAACACATGTGGAAACGGTGCTCTTCTAGAAACCTGGTAAATTGTTGGTGGAGTGTGTCACTGATTAGAGAGGCCCAATCGTAATGTTCTTTCCTGCTGATTATTTTGCCAATAATATAGAACATCCACGACTGGAAGGATTTTCCCTCTTCTTGTCCAATGACTCTACTGAGTAGAGTGATTAACACTGTGTACTCATCTTTGAATTCTCCTCGCCCAACCAATTTGGGCAAGCTGGTTTTCTTCACTTTTAACCAATGTTCAACCACTATTAGTGAACACTTGTCCTTTGAAGCCTCAAATGCCTTTCCACATTTTGTCACAGATACAACCTTCCTGCTAGGGCATGGTGGAATTTCAAAACACGTCTCTATGTCCTTCGGCTTTAAGCTGCAAAACACCTTTCTGTCCATTGACAGGATTTCTCTTGTAGTAGGGTTGTAATGCTTTGTGCAAGCAGTTACAAGCTCAATGCTCTGTAAAGTGATAAGAATGGATGCAACTTGGAATAAGCTGGACTCATCAATGTTCTACAATGTAATCTGGTTCATGCCCTCCAAGTTCTCAGAACTGACTTCTGGATTTTTCTGCCATAAGTCCGTGTCAGTTGTTTTCAGATAATCATGGTACAAAACCTTCTTGGTCTTATATTGTACTTGGAAGTATTGCATTCTGCAAGGCTTAAAGATTGACTGGGCACTTGACCTTGTTCTGACACTTTCCCAAAACCCTTAAATATGGCGCCTGCCAAGAAGTATTTTTCTGGGAAAAATTTGGCACATGGGTTTTGTTCATGCTTGGAAGCTGAACAGACCCAGTTCCTTGGATTTTTGATTTGGAGACTTTTCTGGAAAGATCCTTAAAAATAGGGGCAGCAACTTTGCTGATTCTGGAAAATCTGAGAAGATGGGTTTTGCTGGAAAAATGCATTGATCATACCCAGTTGATCAGATCTGAGGTAATCTGTCGTTTCCTGTGACATGCAAAGAATGATAGACAAAAATAGAGGAAGTAGATAGAAGGTGGATTGGAAGTTATAAATCGCCACTTTGCAATAATCTGCTTCTAGAAACAATCCTCGGGGAAGAATACTTTTACTGACACTGTCGAAGATCCGTCCAAAACCTCTGCCAAATCTTGAAAATGTGTTCTTGGGAGCTATTTGTTGTTTTATCTTTCAACCTGCAAAAGAATAATGAAGAATGGGACGCCTAGCAAGAATATATGGTGATTTGAGTTGAGATCCACCAAGTATGGATGCCAACTCATGATTTAGGTTTGATGGAGTTCAAAAAGGTGATTTCCACTGATTGTGGAGTGTTTGGCCTCTTTTTGCCTCCAAATTTGCTAACTCAAGTCAACTTTTTTGCTTTGACTTCTTTTAGGCGTCCATCCTTGGAGTTGATCTTTTTCTTGTTCAGTTTGCAAGTTGAGGTGCCTCCGTTTGATCTTTGATTTTGGCTATTCAGCTGATCTCTGGCAGTGGCTGACAGTTCCGTTGTTGAGGTAGGATTGACCTGATGAAATATGTAAGGGAGAGATCAACTCAGAAAACTGAGTCTAGGTCTCCAAAAAGAAAGAAGGCGCCTTTCCTTGAGAGGGGCACTTTTGACAATGCCTTAGTCAATTTTCATTGACTGTTCCTTGTTTTGACCTTTTCAAACATTTTGTGCTTCAATCTGACGTTCATATTGATAGCTGAATCAAATGGCTCTGCTTGATGAGGCGTTGGGTAGCCAGCTCAGCCTTGCTCAAGATGATTGACTTCGCAGTTGAAGATGGCAAGTTCAAGTCCTTTAAACTTAAGGGCACCCCTGGCCAGCAGGGGCACTTTTAGCCTCTTATACTGGTTTTTTTTGCTGTGAAATGACTGTCTTTGATCTCCTCCATCAAATGATTGATTTGTCAGAAGTTCTCGCTGATAGTTTCACTGACGAGACTGGTCATAGCTGAGAAGGTCATCTTGGGAGAGAGTAAAGATTCTGGCTGAATCTGGATGCCTTGATGAAAGGGCGCCTTTCTTCAAGAGGGGCGCTTTTGGCAATGCCTTAGCCAGTTTTTGGCTTGTCTTTCCAGTTCTTCAATTCTGTCTTTTTCTGCTTGATCTCAGCGTGTGATTGTTTGGCGTGTCCTGTGAACTTGCTGTCAGATTGATCACGTAGCTAGGAGGAAGCTGGAAAGATATCATGTATATAGCAATTGCTGATGGATTCATCTGGTACCTTGAACTGAGGGGCGCCCCTGGCCAGCAGGGGCGCTTTTGGCTTGAAGCTCTCTGAATTGGCATCTTTGTTGTTTGTAGATCTTCCATACTTTGTTGATGCTTCGCCAGTGATCCCTGAATCAGATGATCTTGCTGATAGTTGCGTTGTCGAGCCAGCACAAACGCGAAGGAGATGACTGAGCTGAAGATGCAAAGTGATTATGTTGGCCCTTTGAGATCCAAGGGCGCCTTTTTCACCTTTAGATTGTATTTTGCCTTGGCAGCAAAAACGTGCACCTTCCAGAGTTAGCCAAATTTTGGCCTTTTTCGTTTTGAGAAACTCCCTCGCTATAACAGCGTATTTTTTACCTCTTCCGCCATGGCTTCTTCGTTGGAGATTTTGAGGTTTAGCTTTCAACACCTGGTACTAGCCAATCTGCCATTAATGGCTGCGGAGCTCCCAACTTTGTTCCTGAAAAACGGGAATAGACCCACCGGAGTAAAACATGTATTTTGATAATTCTGACTTGATCAGTGTGATCGTGAAGTCAATTAGCCCTATCAGAATTATTTTCAATCATTTCCGGCAAGGTCCTATTTTTTAGGGTTTCCCTAAAAATAGGGGCATAAAACCCTAATTTTCATATTTTCAGAGTTTTAACCATAGGTTCCTTGACAGAAAACCACAAAGACTTCATGTTTGTTTTGACCTAAAACATACTTTTGACGGCATTTTTACATTGTTTAGCTCAATTTAAGCAGAATGCCAAAAATTTCATTTTGGGTGTAACAGAATTATTTTCTCTACAAAACCCACGTCTCAAAAAATTTCATGAAAATTGCCCGTTAATATTCTATTTTTAGCCTCATCATGAGCTATTTTTTAGCTTTCCGGAAAAGTTGTCAGAACATAGCCGTATTTACAATCAACAGGTGAGTTTTTCAAAAGGCAGTTCACTCAAACTGAATTCAAGACCAAATTGGTCTTACTTCACAATTTCATAAGAAAAGTTGACACTATTTTGCATCAAGCACATCTGGAGGGCTGATATCGTTGGAATTCTACGTGTGCGGTGAGTTCGTGTGCATTTCTCACAACCAGAGTGTTCGCGGTCAAACTTCGCAGTTTCGTCATGCAACACTCTTCCATTGAGAGGAATTAAGAAAAGTGTCAGAGGTGTCAAATTGTAGAAGGAACAAAGATCACTCCATTTACAGAGCCGCCAAAGTCACTCATATCCCGTGCCATTATCTTCATGAAGATGGTGCGTATGTTGAGCTTGATGCAGTGAAGACTGAGTACGAGGAAACGGTTCGTGATAACCTAGGTGGAGATCCTAAGGCGTCCAAGTTGGATGAGTTCTCAGTGATGACTACCAGTTTCAAAAAGGCAACTGCAGAAGTCAGAGACAGTCAGAGGGCGATCAAGGATGCAGAGAAGGAGTTGAACAAGCAGTTCATCATCGTGGATAGCGTCAAAGTGTCAGATGATGATGCAATCAACAAATTCTTGGACGAGGTGATAAACAGAGAAGGCTTGTAGTAGACGCCCAATCTGATCGTGCAATTATTTACGAGGATGAGTCAAAAGCAACAATTAACTCAATGTTATTTCTTGAGTTCTTATTGCTTATCTCATGCACGCCTATCTCATTCTTGGAGATATCTTCGCAAGAGGATGGACTTTTAGTTAGAACTAGTTAACTGATGGTAGTTATCAATTAGCTTTCCTTTCAATAAGGACGTGCATATTGCACATGTCCAATTAGTCTTGTTTGTATCGGTTAACTGATGGTAGCTTTCCAGTTAACTATATAGTTTCATTTATTTAGACTTAGATGAATAAAATCTCACATGCTACGAGACTGTAGTTGACTCAAGGTGATTTTAGGGTTGCCTACACCTTTGATTTCTATAAATAAGAACTTTCAACTCATTTGTAAATAATTTTTGCACGTGATAGCAATATATATTGTGCCCACCTTGCCTGTAATATTGCTATTCGGTATCTGTTAATAAGTGATTACTGTATTAATGAATAGTTGTGCCCACCTTGCCTTAATATTATTACTATGATGTTTATTTGAATCTTAGTTAAATGGGGTTGCTAGTTTGATCATTATTGTATGCGTGTCTCGTCTATGCAATACACTATCCTAGTTGCTTACCTTATGTTGTTAATAATAAGCCTATTCAGATGAGTAAATTGTTGAGCCACCTTGCCTTCATGTTGCAAATCTGTACCTAAAGCTTATTGTTTGATGTGTGTGACAATAAACTTATTCAGCGAAGCAAATAGTTGTGCCACCTTGCCTTCATGTTGTGAATATGTGCTTAGTTTATCGTGTACTTGTTTGTTTCTAATAAACTTCTTCCCAGCCAAGCAAATAGTTGTGCCACCTTGCCTTCATGTTGTGAATATGTACCTGAAGTTTATCGTGTAATCACATTCCTGCTCCGTTTCCTCATGCTCTGTTTTCTTGAGGAGATTGGATAGTTTAGAGCTTTTAGTTTTTAGTTGTAGTTAAGACCTGCGAAACTAGAGAAAATTCTTAGCTGCAATGTCCTTGGTTTTTTTAACCTTGTGCTTCTTCCAGCTAAGTCAAAAAGATAGGATTTAGAATAGTTTACTTTTAGAACGCATATCAGCAAAAGAGGGAGCTTCCCCTCCTAATTTAAAGAGCAATCATCGCGTGCTGTGCATAGCTGTCCGTACCAACTCGCACTCCAGAGGTGCTAATTGTTACGCCAACAATACACTAGTCATAATAAACCAAGATTGTTATGAAAATTCTCACAAAAATAGATGTGTCTAGGAAGATTGTCATAAGAAGCATGAAACAAATTGGTAAATAGCAAAGAAAAGGGTGAGAAAAAATGTGAAATAGTGGAATGCCAAGGAGGCAAAAACACAAACTCATTACAACATTGGGAAAAAGCCAACCAAAAGGAAGCCAAATCACCATGTGATTCAAAAAGTCCAAGGAATATTTTAAATCACATGGCCATTTATTTCAATATTTAATGTTCCACCTAATCAACCAATGAAATAACAATAGAGAGTCTTGTTGTGACCTTTTTCACACATCACCCCATCAAGATGGGGACCCCCTAAATTTTGCTCCATTCTGGTCTTTTGGCTTTGGTTCGCTCTCTCTCTGGTCTTTGGTCCTTCCGGGGATGTCCTGTCGTTTCACCCAGGTTAAAATATTGGTTAAGTCTGTGTAATTAGGGTTTTCATCCTTCAGGCTTATTTAAGGTCAAACCGAGTCATAAAATTGAAATCTAAGCTTAGTGCAGCAGTCAGAAGACTTCCAGCAGAGTCCCCCTAAATTTTCACTGTATTCCGGCAACTTACTATTTTTAGTAAATATTCAATTTGGGACTATTTTATTGAGATTTTGGAATTCTGTCAGTTCCACTGCATCCGGGTAACATCAAGCTGCCTACACGTAAATTTTGAGCCAGATCAGACGACTTGCTATTTTTGGCAGTTCAGGCTTCAAGAGCCATTCTCAGGGTTTCCACATGAGCTTTTCAGATGCATGTCTGGAGAATCCTTCTGGGTTTTCCAAAACCTTCGCAGTGATGTAACATGCAAACCGAGACGACCACTTTCAGAAGTCAGCCTTCGGAGGCTATTTTTAGGGTTCGCATGCAGTGTTTTTCAACGCATGTCGGGTTTTTCTTTATGGGTTTTTCGAGAGCTTCGCAACGGTGTGACTTGCAAGCGGAGAAGATCGAGTTTTGAGGACTTACTATTTTTAGCCAGTGCATGCATGCAGACCAGTTTTCTGGGTTTTTCTGGGTTTTTTGAGATCCCACGGGCAATATGACATGCAAAACCATCCGGCAGTGGATGAGTCACTTTTCAGACAGTTTCTATTTTTAGCAGGTACACTCTGGCAGCCGCCCAACACTCCAGTTCAGCAACAGAACGACATGCAGAAGGAACGAAGTCAAACGGAGACCGTTCGGGATACATACAAGTCAAATTAGGGTTTCCACTTTTATAGGGGGTAAAATCCAAAAATAGCCGAAACGAAGTACCCCACCCATGTCAGCACACTTCAAGGTACCTGCTGGCAAAATTTGAGCGAAATCGGAGAACTTACTATTTTTAGTAAGTCAGGGCACGGCTATAAATAGCAGGTCTGCACCCGAGGTTGGCATCAGAGTAACACTCAAGCTATCAAGATCAAGCGTTGCAACTTTCAGGCAAAACGGAGCTACTGAAGTCAGAAAGTCAGAACTTACTATAAATAGCAGGTGGCTATAAATAGCAGGTCAGGGCAGAGGACTGGCAAAACAGGTTCACAAGGTGAAGAATATCATATGATGAAATTTTCAGGCAAAACGGAGCCTTAGAGGTTGAAAATCAAGGGACTTGCTAAAAATAGCACAACTTGCTAAAAATAGAATGCGTAAACAAAGGCAGGCAGAGGCATGGAAAATATTCTAAGTGTGGGAAAATGAAAGTATCCCCTTCAAAATGCGCCCACCTCACAGATTGATAGCTTGAAAATTGTCTAAGGCAGAATTCAAAGTTGAGCTAAGGAAATGCGCCCACCTTGATGGAAGCCTTGAAAGTTTCTAAGGCATAAAACAAAAGCTCATACCTCAAAATGCGCCCAAAGAGGAATAGGGGGAGCATCAAAATTTTCTAAGGCAAAAACGAAAGCACACCCATGAAAATGCGCCCTCACCTTGGAGAAAATGATGCTTGGTAAAAAACGCCTAAGGCATCAAAATAAAAGCATGGCATATGAAGTGCGCCCTCACATGAAACCTCACCTAGTGAAATGCGCCCTCACCTTGAGAAGGATAATGGAGGCCGAAATTCTTCTAAGGCATAAAATGAAAGTAGAGAGGTCAAAATGCGCCCTCAAGAAGATACATGGCTTGAAGAAATTCTAAGTGGTGAAAATAAAACCAGACACACCCATATGCGCCCAAGGCAAGATAAAGTGGCTAGGACTTGGAGAAATTTCTAAGTCAAGAAAGTGAAAGCTCAAGACCCCATATGCGCCCAAGGAGGAATGGAAGTCTAGAAATTTCCTAAGGCAACGAAATGAAAGTGGAACCTATGAAATGCGCCCTCACCTTGAAAGGATATTCTAAGTGTTTGAAAATTTTCTAAGTGTAAAATGAAAGCTTCCTAGGCAAAATGCGCCTTCACTTGAAAGTCTCACCCCTCAAATGCACCCATGATAGAAATCAAAGCTCCACTAAGGAAATGCGCCCAAGGTTGCTGGAGACTTAAATTTTATTTCTAAGGCACGAAATGTGAATAGCATAAGCCATTTGCGCCCAAGGAGGGTGAGTAAAGATAGGAGAATTCTCTAAGGCGTGTGAAAGTAAAAGCTTGCATATGTAAATGCGCCCACCTTGGAGTAAGAATGTTGAGGAAATTTCCTAAGGCGTGTAAAGTGAAATTGAGGGGTATGAAATGCGCCTCAAACAAAACCTCCACCATGGAAATGCGCCCTTGTGCTGAGAGTCTAAGGAATTTTTCTAAGGCGTGGAAAATGAAAGCATCAAGGGTGAAATGCGCCCAGCTTGTTGTAAACAAAAAAAAAAAATGCTAAGGCATTGTGAAATGGAAGTGGGCTATGTCAAATGCGCCCAAGCCTAGATCAAGCAAGCAGAGAATTTCAAAGTCCATGGAAAATAAAGTGAAAGCCTCTAGGCTAATATGCGCCCTTGTAGAGGGATTTAAATTTTAATTCATAAGGCATGGAGATTTTTTTTTCAGAGAAAAAATTATACCAAGGGAAATACGCCAAGAGACAAAATGTTAGAAAATTTTTCTAAGTGAGATAGCATTTCACTAGGGAAAAATACGCCCTTGGCATGGAAGGATGATTTGATGAGTTTTAAAATTTTCCAAAGGCAGTTGAAGGTTGACGAATATTTTTCAAGGGGAAGATTTGATATCGATGAATATTTTCCATGGGTCAAGTGAAAATCAAATGAACCCGTTTAAAATGCACCCATGAGTTAACAGAGTTTGAAAATTAATTTCCTAAGGGAAATTTTAATATTTTCAGAGGAAATTCGTTTTGCCTAGATTATTTTCCTGACGGAAGTTAAATCTCAGAGGATGAATTATTTCGAGCAGGCAAATAATTTTTAATCACCCGGAGTTGAACATTTTAATGAGAGAATTTAAAATGTCTAAGGCAAATTTTATGAAATCGAGGATTTAAATGACAGACATTTTAAAAGTTGGAAATATATTTACAACTCCCACGAAATTTTTCGAGTTGAATTTATTTAAACACTGCGAGATTTTAAAATGGAATTTTAAATCAAGTCAAGTGATTGTTTTTCTCGCGAGTTGTTTAAATCGCCAAGAGTTAACTGGCAGACTAAGAGGAAAATTCGAAATTTGAAGAGGAAGGAATCATTATTAATGGCAACTGCCATAATGACCGGCTGACGACTAGCCCACTACTGCGCTTGAATTAGAAGATTCCGAACGAAGAGAGTGGAAAATTGATGAAGGTGCTAAAAATAGCCCCAGCACTACTTAGCAGGATTCTCCGAGAAGAGTTATTTAAACAATCTCTTCTCTCATTTCTCCTCACATTGTTTCGAAGTTGAAGTTGCTGAAGAAGTTCTTGAGAGATTGAAATATTTTCCAAGTGGTTGAGGAGAGAAATTCTTTGAGAGTTTATTTTATTTCGGAGTGTTGAGTTGCTGAAAGTGCGAAGTGCTGGAGAAATTTTCATTTGCCGAGACTCTTTCTTTCGAAAAGCTGAAAGTGTGTTGCTGCAATTTCGAAGTTGAAGGTTGAAGTTGTTTTCCGGAGTTGCTGGAAGATTTATTTGTTGAAGTTGCTGCAGAGTGTTGAGTTGCAGAAATTTATATTGTGCTGGGGATTTATTTCGAAATTGCTGAGTATTGAAGTTGCACGAAAGTTGAAGCTTGCTGCAGATTTTACTTATTCAAGCTGCTAGAAGTTGAAAGTTGCTGAGGTTGACGAAGTCAAGACAAAGGATTTAATTCGCTTTGTGCTGAGAAAGTATCCACATTGCTGAAAGTTGGTAGTTGGCTGCAATTTTCTTCGCCAGTCGGAAGTGCAGTCGTTGAAAGCTTCTTTATAAGCTTGAAGTTTTTTATACAGTACGAGGTTTGGAGTTAGTAATTTATGCTGAGAGTTTTTATTTTCAAAAAGCTAACTCCACGTTCGCAGCCGTCTCGGAGGTTACTTCATTTTATTTAAAAATCTGCAGCCTAGCTTATTGATATTCTATTTTATTTTGCAGATGGCCGGAGCAAAGGATGTTGCAGGAACAAGCAGAGCCGCAGGCAGAGCTGCAAACACTGAAGCAGGCAAGGCTGGCTCATCCCGGCAGGCAATGATTAAAAGGCTCGCTAAGCCATTTCTCCCAAAGTCAGCAATAGTTTCAAAGTTGGCAGGATTAAATGACACCAACCTTGGTTCATTTAATCTAAATGCACTCAAATCGAGGATGTTCGGGCTAGGGGGCCATCAACCATCAGTCACGGCACATAATATAATGAAGAGTGGAATCTACGCAGCTGCTAGTTTTCCGCCAGCAATTCAGTGTCCGGAGCTAATTATGGAGTGCGCCAATCACTACAAGCCAGAACGTAGGACGATTGTCTCTCCGGATGGTAAACTGCTCGCCAACTTCACACCGGATGCCATCGGAGAGGCATTTGGGATTCCAACTGCTGAGGAGATGTTATACAGGACAAATAAGAGGGCAGATAAGATGTACTCTTCCTCTTTCGAAAGAGTCACTGCAGTCATCAACAGAGTTTGGATGCAGAAGCCGAGGCCACCCCGCACTAAGCTCCCAAAGCAGATAATTGCCGAGGACGTGAAACAAGAATACTGTGATTTGATAATGATGCTGAGCCGGGTGAATGGGAGTGCACAGGCTTACATTTTCGAGCCTTGGATGTTCTACTTCATCGAGATCATCTTGGAAGGAAAAGAGTGTGTCGATTGGGCTAGGATGATTAGCAACCACATCGATGAGCAATTCAGGAGCCTGAAGGTGACGAAGACTTTCTACATGAGCTCATATGTAATTTACATGTTGGCCAGAATGACTAAGTACAGAGGGATTTCGTACAAGGAGCCAATCGGCTGTGCCCCTGGTCAATTCAAAATCCATGAAGCCTGCACACAGCTACATTTAGCTAACATTGCCAACTATAAACGGGCAAATGATGCATTCACAATGCACATCGCGAGGACACTTCAGCAGAGGACGCAGCAGAGAATATCTAAAGAAGCACAGACATTGATTGAGGAATATGGGTATTGGCTCATCCAATTCCCGAAATTCACATATATTAGGCTGCAGGGGTTCACTTCGTATCCGTATCGGTTACCACGATACCCCACTGATCACATAGTAATGCTTGAGGTATCTAGGCAATTGATTGCCTACGATAAGATTCAGAAAAGGAAAAAGAAGGGTGGACTTGATTTCCCTATCACCATGGGAAATTCCATTGAGGTGTGTCCCTCTTTGCAGGCAGCCCGAGAGGCAGAGGACGAGCTGCAATCTTATCATTTGTCATATCACACAGGCAGGCAGGATTTCGATCCTTACAGGAACATCCGGATGATACAGAACGTTGAATACCGGCACAGAGCTCATCTGGAGGACTTTTGGGCAAATGCAGTGGATGAGGCTGAGATAAGAAGAAGGATGTTTTCCAGACTTCCTCTCAAGTTGATTAGAGAATGTGAGATTATTCCAGTTCCCGACCAGGTGGAGGAGGATGTCAACGCCATGCAACCCGACTATGGTTCAGTTAGGGATACTCCTGTCCCACCACCTGATTGGTCCGAGCCAGAGATCATGGACTTGGACACTCTTTCTATCCCGGTGATGACTTTTACCAAGACTTGGGTCGACAGACATGTATGCAGACTCAAGAGCAAGTCGATCGCCCTTACTTATAGCTTGATGGGTGACCCAAGGCCGTTATCGGTAAAGAGGGGGAAACAAATTGCTCAGACATCGAGGGAACAAGTGGAAGTGCCAACCCAACCGATACCGTTGAGGATAGAACAAGCATCACCCGTGCACTCACAAACTCAGTCTTCGAGTTTGAGAGTGGTTTCATTATTTGCCGATCAGAGGGCAGGATTAGAGGAAGAGCGGGGACTTGAGGAGGTAGATCAGCCCAACGCCCGGGAATCAGCTAGTGTCAGTCTATCCAGGGGCGGCCAACAGGAGGAGGAAGAGGAAACAATGGCCGACACCCATTTTCAGCAGATGTTGGACACGGCTTTGGAAGAAGAGGAAAACACAGAACAAGGGACCCAAGGGTCGGGAGATACCCAGCTTATAGAGGAGGATGAGCCTGAGCAAACCAGTGCAAGAAGAGAGGAAGTGCACGAGATGGAGGCAACAGAAGAACAGCCCCTTGTCATTTGTAATCCACAGCAGACAGTGCCTGATTGGCTTTCCGACAGAATGAGGAGAGAACCCGAGGATGATACGGATCCGGCCATTGAGATGGAAGAGTTCCTCAGGAGGATCAGTGCGCCACCAGAGAAGAAAAGGGCCCGAAAGTTTTCAAAGATCTCGACTGACGAGTCAGGCTCTCGCACGCTTCAGGTGGCTATTCCGAGGGAAGATTGTGATCGAACCGAGGAGAGGCCTGAAAATTACGTGATCACCACAGTAGAGTTGGGTCGTCCTACGGGAGCCCAAGTTATCGAGGAGTTCGATAACTCCTATCAGGCATTGAAGGATCAGTTGCTCCGCACGGAGGGGAAGTATAAGAAATTGAAGAAGGAGCACAAAACCTTGATAGGATACATGCAAAATCTAGCACGTCCAGGTGAACCAGCAAACCCAGCAGTGGAACGTCCATCAGAGCTTCCGAAGGAGTCAGTTGTTGCCTTAGAGGATTTGAAGAAAATGGAAACGGAGGCAGACAAGTGGGTTAGCCGTGTTCATACTGAGACAGGGAAATTCATGGAGGACCTCGCCGATGCTTATCGACAGGCCTCAAGTATTTTGGCACGGATGGATATAGTAGATCAGGCCTGGGGTGATACTCGCATCTATCAAACGAAGACTGTACTTCGTTTGGGTGCTTTGATGCATATACCTCTAGAAACCTTGGTGGATGGAGGTGTAATTCAGAGAGGTGATAGGTATGATTTCACCAGTTGGTACTCCTCGGTGGTCACAGGCCGTGGATTTCACGACGCAGCAAGGGCAGATTCAGCTAAAGTGAGGAAAGCAATGGGCAACATCTTGGGGGGAGTCCTCAATACATTAGAAGCCATATTTGCTAGAAAGTTGGTCCCAGAGGAGATAACTGCTGATGGCTTGAAAAGTAGACTGCCTCCATTCTTCTCAGCTGCGAGGTCACTTGTCCTGGATGACTTTGAGAATGTCTCCACGTTCTCTAGTATAATTCAGCATACCCAGGACGCCTTAGTGACATGGAGAAAATCTTACACCAGATACGGACAGACGGTAGCAGTCTTGGAGTTCCAGCTCAACCATATTCCACCGATCTCTACACAGGAGGTTGAAGCAGTATTGGCCCGATTGATCGAGTTTGCTATCCGGGAGAAGGCCAGTGGGAACGCGCTGCTTGATGAGGATCTTCTTGATGATGGTAGTGGGCATTAATTGCTCATTATGATTCCTGCAGGGGAGTGGAGAATATTCTGTGCATTCATTGCCCACTCCTCTTTGTGGCGGTTTTTAGGGCAGAAACCCTAATCAGGGCATAGGTGGCTCGATCTGAGCCCTTCATTGTAATTTGATCTGAACCGTCCACTGAATTGGACTTATTATAAAAGGGGCATCCCCCCTCATTTGTAATCTATTAGAATTAGAGATTAGAATTGGAGTTGAATCAGAGCTAGAGAGTAGAAGGGCATTTAGCTTAGAAGTTAGCTTTAGATTGAGGAGGGAAGAAAACTTTCCTTTGAAAGTTTTGTAAAAGGTTGTTGTGAACACTTTTCATAATACAAAGAGTTTCATTGCTTGGTGATTTCTTCTTTGTTATGAGTAGCTAGCAAGGCCATTTCGTCTTTCCAATTCAAGGTAGATAGAGTAAAATAGATTTTATTTCATGCAAGTAGTTGTTAATTGTGGAGTGTGGCGTTGTGATTTAAGCATATCTTCTTCATCCATACCACTAGCGGGCTTACTGATGGTAAGTTCGCCTTGCGTGGTCAACTGGAGTATCAGCACTTAACTTCGATCATGGTTCATATGTTTGTATGCGTCGTATTGACGGTATGAACGTGTTGCGTCATAGTTTGAACACTTTTCTCATCCTTTGAAGATTGCACCAACTTTGTCGGAGTTGTTCGAAAGAAGACAAAGCAAAGTTTGGTTTGAAGATTGTTTAAGTCGATCTTTGTCCTCCACCCTTTAGAAGTAGATTTGTAGAATCCCTATCCCTATCCCCTTTAAATTCTGCATTTTCCGAGTTAGTCTAGATACCAGAACATAGTGCCAAATCATTCATGTCCTAATTGCTTCACAGAGTCGAACAACTACGTAAGTCCCCTTGAAATAACCAGCAAAACACATCAACCAACTGAGTCTATTCGCGATAAAAGGAACCTTGGAGTCGAACACATGAACTTTCAAGCAATCTTAGCATGTGGGACACTTTGATCAAGAGAGAATAGAGTGACCGTTGGACAACTTTATTCTGTGCTGGCGCTGTCATAAAAAGCACGTCAACAAGTCTAAAAAAGGAGTATAAATACAAGAAGAAATAACCAATAGTGTGATGGTTAAGCTATTGTGGTGTTGTTCTTTCCATCAAGGTTCAAACCCCACTAGGGTGTTATTGTTGAATGTTTATACTGGGGATGAGGTCCCCCATTTGTGGCCTCACCGGTTCATAGCTCCGGGTCAAAAGCATTTACCCCTCGGAAAAAAAACAATTTTCATAATTAGAGAAAAAATACAAAAAACATAAATCCAATAATTTCAAAAATCCAAAAAATAGACATTACATAAATACTATTAACATTCAGATATGTATTAGATAATAGTATAAAATACTTTTGATTGTCATGTTTCTTCACATTTGACTCCTTATGCTTCTTTGTACTCTATTTCTATAGATTAAGCATAATACTCAATTATTATTTTCTAATGTAAGAGATAGGTTTATAGCTCATGTGGAATAAAGATTTGCATATTGAACTTGAGCAAGCACTACTTACTACTATTATGAGGGGTGAACCAAAGCCAACCACTACAGAGCAGCAGAAAAATTCTAGTTGATTTTTAATCTCGTATTTATCTTTTCAGCAAATATGGTAGCCTAGGATTATATTATTGTATATTTTAAAACACATAGATACAAGTATAGTGTAGAATGAATAAGAATTATAGCTCTATAGGCCAAGGGTTGGCTAGGGATTTCAAAATTGACCATTTCATGCCACTTTGGTGACACCTATTGATGGTTCAGCAGCTTCATGGAGGTGAGAATTATCTTTGACTTTGTAGCAAGTGATAGACTGAGTATAGGAGCTCCTATAGTCAAATGAAAACACACTATTATGTTATTACTAGCTGAGGAATCAGAGCTTATGGTGGGTCAATCAAAATTAGGTTATCAAAGAGACAAATTCTTGCATATATCATACGATAGGAGGAAGATATTGGTGTAGCTGAGAAATCTAGATCAAAGCCTCGTCTTTTGACCAACAAAGGATCCCACAAGCCACCTATAGGGCTGTCCTTACATACTCCAATAGTGGCTTCCATGAGTCCATTTCATGTGACACTATCTTGAGAAAAATACAATAGCCCCTCTTTCCCACAAAATAACGAAAGATGTGAGCCCAGGGCATATCAAAATGATGTTAGGGGCAATGCCAATGAGTGCATAGCATATTGTATTCATGCAAATAGACTTCCTTTCAGGCTTGTAAGATCACGATAACTAGTTGGAAGTGGTGAGGGAGATAAATGAAGCACCTACAAGGTATTCAAGTTCTAGCTACCAAAAGGCACATACAACTTTATTGGCCAAGAAAAGAAAGTTTGTAGATACTCCATTGCATCCCATTAGGGATTCACAAACCAAAACAAATGTGTCCATCATTGATAGTGGATATAAAGATTACAAATAAAGTCATTTAAATAGTGCTATTGTGGTGTGCCCTAAAAGGGTTATGTTTTTTAGGGTAGTTGATTGAGAGGGGCAGGTGAAGGATGCAAACTTAATCACCAGCATCCTCATAAAGTTCATTGAGATAGTGGGGCCTCAAAACATTGTCCAAGTCATTGACATAAAACAATAAAATTTTCTAAAGTCATGGGGTTGCTGGTTGAGGCAAGATATGAGCACATATTTTGGATGTCAAGTGTTGTCATATATTTTGGATGCTAAGTTTTGTTCAACTTAATGCAAAAGCTTGGGATGTAGATCAAGAGGATGAAACTACTCTATATTAAGCCTAATAAAATTTAGATGTTTGTGATTAATCATCATATATCACAAGCCATCTTCAATTTTTTCTCAAAGTTGGAGATATTAAAGGCAACATTTTGAAATTTCAATGTTTTAATTTTTTATTTACATTAGTTTTTTTTTTTTTTTTTTCTAAATTCTAAATCTGCATTTTTATATATCTATATTGGTTTTTAAATTTAAAATTAAGAAACAAATAGATGAATTTTTAACTTTTTTTTCTTATTTTAATTAACACCATGCTAGATTGGAATAGTGAAAGCAGCATTGAGCACCAGGTAATCAACAACCTTTGGAGTGTAATGGAGGAATTGTAATGTAGAAAGGCCCAAAAGATCAAAGTATTGGTCTCAAGAAATGATTGAATATTCCCATCAAAACGGTTGTCCTCTAAAGACTTCCATCCTCATATTTCCCTTGGAAATTTCTTCCAAGTTTAGACCTACATTCCAGCCAAGGCTTTTGTCACTAAATTTTGGATTGAAACACAGTCTGCTAATCTTGAATCAAGGATGACACCTAAATGCAGGAGTGGTTTCTTGATTTCCTAACTTATTTTAAGAATAGAAAACAACACAGAGAGACGTAACAACTGAATACAAAGTCATTTCATACAAACAAAGTACCATCTGCATACACAAATAGAATGGAAAAAGAAATATGTTGTGTATTATTACGACTGGAATGATATGCACATGGTGGACCATCTTCTGTTTGTAACATAGGGTCCTTAGATAAGGAGGAAATTATCTACCATCATATAGTAGGTGCTAATACAGTAGTGACAAGAATCAGAAGGTGATGACAGTCAATAATGATCATTCCCACAAATTTTCTCTTCAATCACTAATCAATGAAAATTTTTAGTTTTGACCTGCTTATTATAATCCGGAAGCAGCAAAGCAAAAAACATTTAGCAAAAAGACTTGCAATATATTTGAGCTTATGTATAGTTTGTAACTTTGTTGTCTAACTGGTGAATCTGTCATTAGATTAAAATTCTATAAGCTTTGAATATTTTATGTATTTTCTAATTTGTCTAGGTGTATCTGATTTTTACTCTTTGGCTTGCCAAGTTAGTGAATTTGAGACATGCAAATTTGAACTTCAGTTATATCCTAACCATGGACCACTTGTACTCAAAGGACTACAAAAGAAAACATATTTTGAAGACTTTTTCATACATGATCAGAATGGTCATTGACTAGAGCTTATGACATGATGTACCAGCTTTACTACACTAGCCACAACATTCCTGACACTAAGACCAGATAGAACATGTTGACCTACTTTCTAATTGTTCTCCATGGCATGATTGTTTTAGTTGGCATTTAATTATTTGCACTCTCCCATTTAGCCCTCTTTTCCAGATATGTTCTTACCAGTAGCATCAATAGTGAGTTGCAACTTCTTGGGCACTTACAATTTCTAATGTTTCTACAGTGCTCATTTATATGAGCGCACAAGTATCCATAATGATCATGATCTTTTCATTCAATAAATAAGCGAGGGAGACAGAGGATGTTGCTTGAAATGATGCACTATAAATTGTCTTTGCAAAATCATTATTTTATGAATAGAGTAATTAAAACAGAAAATGTAAGGGAAAACAGACCCCTGTTTCCATCCTGGACTGAATCTGCACCATCATCCATGCGGCGAGGTTCTTTGAATGATATCCAAAGCCATAAAAGATAGAATATCCATAATGCTGACATTACAAAGCCAGGCAGAGTACTTTGGTTCAGGGTAAGCCCAAAGAAAGATTTGTTAAATTGGAGTAAACCTGCAAGTGCAGGCCCACATGACATTCCAAGTGCACTGGCAATTACAAAATATGCAGAGGACTGTAAACGCTTGCTGATTGGTACACAGTCACTAATATAGCGTCGATTAACAGCTCTGGCAGAACCTACCCTGTCACAACAAACAGTATATTCAGAGTATAATGACTTCAAGCTTGATTGTACTAACTAATTAACACAAGAAAAGTGTTTATTATCATCAAATTGTTGTAAACCCACAGAAAATATTGTTTGTTGAAACTCAATAGGAATAAAGGTCTCTATCAGAGATGCGGTTATTCTTGTGGGCAACTTATCTTGTATATCTGACTCTGGAGAATATTAATTGTAAAATGTGCAAAAATTTCACCTCATCTATATAGAACAGCTCAGTATTAAATTTTAATGAAATAAGATTGCCATGAAAAAATATAATATTGCGAAAAGAAATAATTCTCCATAAAACAGTAATAACACAATCCAACCTCGCACAAAATTTAGATAACAGCAGCAATATAATCCACTAGAAACAAATATCCAAAATAATAGTAATCCAATTCATAGGCAACCATTAATGCAGAACAGAAAACATTTGAAATATATGTGACAAGGTAAAAAAATAAAATAAAATGACAGCAATATGATAGCAAAGCTACTTCAAGGGGTGAGCCGTAATATAGGGAGGATACTCATCTCATGTACTCATCAACTTACAAAAATTGAAAAGATTTAAATATGAGAACAATTAACTGACTGAACTCTACAGCAAGAATTTAAAAATATAAGGAACTGTAATGTCCCCTTTTTCCTAGGCAGTGGTCAGTCACTGTGGTTAGTCCATAACTTGGTCCCCGTGGACTAACAGGGTGGTTAGGGGGGGCTTTGAGGGCATTGCAGACTTGTTCAATCCGACCTTTTTGAGCTCAGTCAGTGTTTTTCCTAGCCTAGTGTTTACCAGGGAGTTTACAGAAGCTATTCAATCATTTTAGCCATACCATTGGTATTGTCAATTGGTAGAGTTGCTATTTTGGGCGTGATGGCATATTTATATCCTAGAGACATTTTGGTATTCAACGGTCCTATGTATTTAATTTTAATAATGTTAATTACAAAGTTAATTTAAATTAATTAACTTTATATGTTATTATAATGTATTAAAGGACTTTATTAAAAGTGGGATATAAATGTTTTAAAGCGCACTTTATAATATAAAATTAAGTGCAAAATAAAAAGGGAGTTATAAGGTAGGGAAAAAGTAAATTAAATGAAATATAACTCAAATGCAAATTAGGGTGTGGGAGTTATAAAAAGCCATTTGGAGCTCATTTGCACATTAATTCATTGCTGGGAAGATTATTTTGATAAGGGTTTTTGCAAGAGATTGGAGAGTCTAGAAACACTTAGCTTTTTGAGGACGAAATGCTTCATGGAGAACAGCTTGGTGCAGGGGTGAAAGATCTCCCAAGTCAACTTGCAAACAACTTCATTCAAAGGTTGTGCTTGTGCTTCACCGATTTACAAGAGAGATTTAATATTCAGGGTTCAAAGGAATCAACAGGAAATTGGAAGATATATTGATTGAATTGGGAGGTTTTACTTGCTGATGTATAAGTCAATCCTTGTTGATCTGAACGTAAGATTTGGAGATTTTTAATATTGCAAATATTGGGGTTGTAGGGTTTCCTATAGCTGGCTGCCATCTTAATGCATATTCAGGGTGCGGGATTTAAAGGAATATTGTCATTGCTTGGGTAGTTAGACAAATTATATATATATAATGTTGAGTATCGTGGGTGTTTTCAGAGGTTTACATGAAGTTTGGAAGGCATATATTGACAAGCGTGAGAACTCTGTTGGCATCATTACCTCCATTGGAAGTTTTACTTGCGGCTAGCATCCATTTTCAAAGGGTTTCAAGGCATATCTTACCTATGAGTTCATGATTTGTAACTCCCAAATTTTTTGGGTATTGTTGTTTTAGATAATAGGGGATATTTTATGAACTAGGTTGTCAATATTTTGTGAAAATACTGAGTATCTAAGCTGATATAAAAATCTGGAATTTTCAGCTGTGTATTCCCTATGTAATATTCAATTTTTGAGTTGAAAATATTATTGCAATATCTTATATTTTGTTGCATTATATTGCTGTATCAAACATTGCAAATATATCACAAAACATTCATCAAAACAAAAAAAAAACAAAGGCAAATAGGGCTGCATATTACAGGAACAAAAATTAAACTCGAACACCATTAAAAGGAAACATGAATAATTAACATTGAAAAGTTTGTGTGAAGTAAAATAATAAAAATTCACCAAATTGTGAGTCACACTCACTTACATACTCCAAAATAGGTGTTAAATCTATCTCCAGTTCAGACTTGTTTAAGAGCTTGTAATGTAATGTCCCCGTTTTCCATCCCGTCATCACAAGGGCTAAATCAATTAATTTAATTATTGGATATTGCCTCACAAAAGTTTATTAAGGGTAATATTAAGTAATTAAATTAAAGCATATTTATAAAGTGGCTAGAGAGATATTATAAAGTATTATAATATCATTTTATAAGATGGTGTTTTGGCGGGAAAACACTAAAATGAATTATAAAAGGGATTTGTGAGCTCATTTGTCATTATGCGAAGAATTATTATTTGTTTGGTTTGAGAGCTCAACTTTTTGGAACAAGACAACGAAAACCCTCAAGTTCAAGTATCGAGATTTGGACGAAAATCCAAATCTTCTTGCGGGCGGATTCATTTAGGTTTCGCATTTGTGCTTCCAAGCTTCATAAGGAAATTTTGTGGGTCTTCTCCAAAAACCAAATTTTAGGTTTTCGAGAGGTTGATAAATTTTCAAGTGTTTAACTTTCCAGGGTTTTATTGATAATCATTTATAAGCAAAATAGATTTATATATTTTTATGGAGGGGAGATTGTATGCGATTAGAACTCCAACATAGCATCCAACTTTTGGAAAAGTTTAATTCTGATGAGTCAAGGCAGATAAAGACAAAACCAAGAGAGTGGCAAATAAGACAAATTTGTCTTATGCGATTTAGACCAAGACCAAGGCATCAGGTATTATTCAGAGGAGGAATCGGGAGCTTTAGAGGAAGCCGCTAGTCATTCTTCATGTCCACGTGACAGCTCAGGAGTAACCAAAGTCTTTGAAATCCTTGCGTTGGGCTTATATAAGGAAAAAGACGAATTTGGATGACTTGCAGTTGACGTAGGGAAATGGGAGTCTTAAAGACATTCTGCTGCCAGCCCAAAAAGGTTTGTCGGGAGAATATTTACTAATAAGACACAGAAAACATATAAAAACAAATCATATACATTGGGGATTGGATGGGTCAAAGGAATCCGACGTGGGAAAAGATAGTCATTCTTTATCGACATCTTCCTGCTACAAACTCATGGCTTGCATATGGTGTGAATATTATCATTATTAGAGATCATGGTTGCATGTGTTATCTACTCTAACACTAGGCTCTAGTGTTTCGGAGATCGTGTCACTTGCAAGTGGAGATGGAATTCTATTCTTGCCCAATATCGACCAATCTGGGGCACCACCTTTATCTTTCAATAGCATTGGTTATATCATCAGGCTCAATGATATATTTCAGAAGTTGTTGTAACATATATGGGCCCTATCGTGGTATTTGTTGGTAACGAAATCTCTAAGCACTGCCTCTTCTAATACATTCATATGGTTGCTCCAGTCAAATGTAGTAATTGACGTGGCATCCGAAGAAGAAGAATTGGCCCTAGAAGAGTAGCTATACGGTAAACTTATTTCAATGTATTCTCTATAGTATATCTTTGTAATTCAATATTCAGGTTCTAAATTTATTGCTGTATGCTACAAAGTATTTACCAAAATTAAATATCGGTCTAAATGATTTACAAGGTACACATAAAATATTCAGACCTTCGCTATGTAATATCCTATTATGTATCTGAAGATGTCAACCTGAATATGAATATGATTACATTTCAGTATTGATGTGGAAGATCTCCTTAAATCTATGTGAGTTGTGATTGAACATGAGTACTTAGATATTGTCAACATTGAATTTATCATATATGATGCATTTAATTTAATTCCAAACATCCAATAGAATCAAATCGGAATACCCCTGCTAAGGAAATTGTTTGACAAAATGCTTGCATCTATCAAACTATAACAATCATAAAAATCCAATCAGTTTTGGCTAGGGTCTTTACAGTGGTATTAGAGTTGTGCATCCTACCAGCCTGAGGGTGACCAGTAAAAAGGAAAATTTCAGTTGTTGCTAAGTGACCAGCACTCATTCATTCAATCTCAACAAGTTGTTGGGTTGGAAGAAAAAATATGAAGACAAATCAGGAACTCATGGCAGAATTGATGCAGGTCTTTCAGGACTATGATAGAAATTTGACAAAGCTTCTACAACATTCTGAAATGTTAGGTCCTCTTATTGCAAAGAAAAAGAAAGCTACCACTAATAAAGAGGAAAAAATAAGGACTTACAAAAAGAGAGTAGCAAAAATGATCTTTGGAGAAAAAAACTTTTCTTTGAATGCAAAGAAGCTTGGGAACCCAGCCGTAGGTGTCAAGATCAAGGACAAGAGCTTCATCTAGCAGTTGGGAAGGAAGATGAAGGATGCAAATCTGTAGTTGTTAGTGACGAGGATGTTATTCCTCATGATGGTTGTTTGACGGAATCCCAGGATGATTCTTTGAATGTGACTACATCTATTTAGGTAGAGGATGTGTGCAATGAGGTTGTCAAAATAGTAGAGCTATCCTATGAGGCTGATTACACTAGTGTGTATGATGATCATGTTGATAGCATACATGATGATGTTTTCCAATCAGCGGGTGATGGTGATTCAACATCTTATCTTAGTGATGAAGATATGGCATTGGATAAATTTTCTGTTGAAGCTGATCTAACTCTTAGTGAGTTATGTATGGAGGTTGACAAAGAGGAAGTTGAAACTGAAAAGCAGGTTGATGACAAATAATTCAGAAATTTTGTATGAGGATGATAAGTCTCAGGGTTCCCAACATTTGGCAGGTCAATTGAAAGTCAGTGAAGACATGATCAATGCAACCTTAGAACATTTTGATGTCGCTCAGTAGTTGATGGCAAACTGTTGTTGAAGGACTCTAGGAACACATGAGCACTTTGATGGTGAACTTCCCCTTGCATAGTTTCAAGCACTCAGAAATGCATTGGGGGTAATGAAAACTAATTATCTACAATTACTATTAGATAGAGATCATCTTCTCATGCTTGATGGGATTTATTATGATGCATTCAAAGGGAAAGAGCTGGAGGTTGATGAGCTCACTCATGAGCTTGAGGTCACCATGGACTCTTTGAAGAGCACTCAAATGGCCCTTCAAGAGACAAAGAATTGGATTGACGAGCTTACCGTGAGGTTGAGCTTGGCACAATCTACATCATCCACATCTGAGATTCAACTATCTATGGCAGCCATCGGTGATAAGCCCACATCCACGGATTGTGGGAATGTGCATATTGAAGATGTGGAAACATCCACTTCATTTACAAATGTAGATGATACCAATGGGGTGAGTGCACTGGATGAGCATAATAGGGAACAGTATGTTGCAGCAGGTGTTCTTGAAGAAGAACCCTTTACAAGTGATAGTTTGTAGATTGTTGATGTAGAGAATGCTATTGATAGGTCTTGTGATGAAGAGGTGGATTCTATTGAGAGTTGTGTGATCGATCACAATGCTGATCCATCTTCTTTATAGGATGATTGTAAGGTGTCATCTAGTGGGAAAATTGGTTCTCATGTTAATATGCTTCTCCCTCCTGGAAACAAATCAGAAATTTCATTTTATGCAGCTGATTATGATCAACAGCCTAATGAGTCATAGGGATGGAAGGATCAGCTAAAGGTCATCGAAGATAAGGTTGCTCAAACCTTCTTTCGCTTTGCTAGCACTGATAAGTTCGTCGAATACCTCCTGTGGTCAGCTGAATTTGAGGAAAGGCGGAATCGGGCATCGACTGGAGCTTCTATCTGAAGTTTGAGGACTATCAAGCAAGCTTTGAGGTAATAAAATCAGGTTACCTCCATTTTCTTTCAGACAGAGACCTTGCCATCAGGGTTGTAGAGAAGGTTTACAAAGTTGTTGCAAGGTCTATCCATCATAATTTGAGTTAAGAGTCATCTTTTGGTGGTGGCAAAGAAGTATGGAAACCGCGTGACTATACTGGCATTCCATTGACGCAGGCAAGTGAGTTTCACTTGGATTGTGTGGTGAGGTGTGCTCACCATTTTCCTTTCATCTCAGGTACCGAATGATCTGATGGCACATTAGTACAGGTTGGATAGGGGGTTGCACGGTTCACTCTGGTATGATGTGCTTCCATCGTTGACAGATGAATCCAAATCTTGCAGGTTCCCTAAGTTGTTTCTTCCTAGCAGTTGCTCACAAAAATAGGAATCTGAAACTTGGCTCATTTGGATTCTAGTGGGTATCAAAGTGGCGTAGTAGAAGTCAGTAGGTATTGGGTATGATGGATTTTCAAATTGGCTATGGGATCTAAGGATTGATTTGGCTAAGGGATTGCTTCTCTCTTCTACAGGATTTGACCGAGTTACGAGGGATAGTGGTATCATGTTGATATGTGATTGAAAGTGAGTACATCGATACTAAAATTTTGTGCTTCAAATCTGATCAGGAAATTTTGTGAGTCTTCTCCAAAGACAAAATTTCATATTTTCAAGGGGTTGATAAATTTTTAGGTGTTTATCTTTCCAGGGTTTTATCGATAATAATTTATAAACAAAACAGATTTATATATTTTTATGGAGAGGAGATTGTATGCAGTTAGAACTCCAACACAGCTACCAGCTTTTGGAAAATTTTAATTTTGATGAGTTAGGGCAGATAAAGAAAAAACCAAGAGAGTGGCAGATAAGACAAATTTGTCTTATGCAATTTACATCAAGACCAAGGCATCTGGGATTATTTAGAGGAGGAATCGGGAGCTTTAGAGGAAGCCGCTAGTCATTCTTCATGTCCACGTGACAGCTCAGGAGTAATCAAAGTCTTTGAAATCCCTACGTTGGGCTTATATAAGGAAAAAGACAAATTCGGATGACCTACAACTAACGTAGGGAAAGGGGAGTCTTAAGGACATTCAGTTGCTAGCCAAGAAAGGTTTATCGGGAGAATATTTACTAATAAGACAAAGCAAACATATAAAAACAAATCATATATATTGGGGATTGGACGGGTCAAAGGAATCCGACGTGCAAAAAGACAATCATTCTTTATCGACATCTTCTTGCTACAAACTCGTGGCTTGCATTTGGTGTGAATATTATCATTATCGAAGATCATGGTTGTGTGCATTATTTGCTCTAACGCTGGGCTTTGGTGTTTGGTGATCGTGTCACTTGAAAGTGGAGACGAAATTCTATTCTTGGCCGATATCGACCAATCTGAGGTGCCACCTGTTGTGACCTTTTCACACATCACCCCATCCAAGATGGGGACCCCCTAATTTTTGCTCCATTATGGTCTTTTGGCTTTGGTTCTCTCTGTCTCTGGTCTTTTGTCCTTTCGGGGATGTCCCGTTTGACCTCAGTTGAAGTAATTGACAAATTTAGGGTTTCCATCCTTTAGGCCCATTTGAGGTCAAGATTGAGTTACTAAGGTAAAATCTAAGTTCAGCAACACGATCAGAAAGCCCGAGGCAGAATCCCCCTGAAATCTCACTGAAATCCAGCAACTTACTATTTTTAGTAAGTACCTAATTTGAGGCCTGTTCCTCAGAATTTCGGGATTCTAACTACTTTAGCACAATCAGGCAACTTCAAAGTGCCTACATATGAAATTTGAACAGATTCAGACAACTGGCTATTTTTACCAGTTCAGCCTTCAGAGGCTATTTTCAGGGTTTAGACAAGCAATTCTCCGGTGAATGACGAGAGAATTGATCTGAGTTTTCCAAGACCTTCGCGATGGTGTAAGATGCAAATCAAGTCAGGACTTTCAGAGGTCATCCTTCCGAGGCTATTTTTAGGGTTTGCATGCAAGAATTTTCAATGCATGTCCGGATATTCCATCTGGGTTTCGCGAGAGCTTCGCAATGATATGACATGCAAGTGGATTGGATCAATTTTCAGGGACTTACTATTTTTAGCCAGTGCCAGAACTTTGACCAGTTTTCTGGGTTTTTCTGGGTTTTTTGAGATCCCACGGGCACTGTGACATGCAAACTCATCCGACATCCGATGGACCACTTTCTGGACACTTACTATAAATAGCAGCTTCAATCCAGCAGCTACCCAGCACTTCATTCCAGCGAGCAGAACGACAAACAGTATAAACCAAGGGCAATCGGGAGCGCATGCAAGTCAAATTCGGGTTTCCCTGCCATGTCCAAAAATAGATGAAGCGAAATGCAGAGATGTCAGAACGAAGCACGCCACCATAATCAACATCCTTCAAGGTACATGCTGGCAAAATTTGAGCGGAATCGGAGAACTTACTATTTTTAGTAAGTCAGGGCACGGCTATAAATAGCAGGTCTGCACCCAAGGTTGGCATCAGCAGAGCACTCAAGTTATCCGGAGTAGACATAGCAAGTTTCAAGTCGAACAAAGCTACTGAAGCAGGCAACTTCGAAACTTACTATAAATAGCAGGTGGCTAAAAATAGCGCGTCATCACCAGAAGCAAGCATGAACAGGTCTCTCACAGCATCAGAGGCAACTGGAGCAAATTTCAAAGCAAACAGAGATACGGAAATTGATCAATTCTAGGGTTTCCTAAAAATAGCAAATGGCTAAAAATAGCATGTATTGTGCCGGATAAGATGTGAACAGGATGACGACACCAGATGGAGGCATAACCACGCCAGTTCCAGTTCAGAACAGGGAGAAAACGAAACCCTAATTTCTCCTAATTTTACTAAAAATAGAAAGCCAGAACAGGGTTAGGGCGTTGGAAATTCATAAATGATAACTGGCATTAGACACCTTCATACACGCCCAAGAGAAATGAAAGATTCAAAAGTCCTAAGTATGAGATTTCCTTGAACAAGGGTGAAATGCGCCTTCAAGAGGCATAGAAATCCTTCTAAGGCAAAGAGATTTTCCTCCTCATACCCTCATATGCGCCAAGGGGAGGTGAAAAGTCACCATGGACGTAGTATTTTCCCCCCTCACAAGCCAATATGCACCTAAGGCAAAGAGATTTCCCTCTCACACTTGCAAATGCGCCCAAGGAAGCTGAACAGTCAAGCTTAGGATTTTCCATCTCACATAGTGAAATGCGCTTGAGAATGGAAGTTGCCAAGCTCAAATGCGCCCAAGGAAGCTGAACAGTCACTCTGGGCGTGGCTTTTCCATCTCACATAGGGAAATGCGCTTGGAAAAGGAAGTCAACACCCTCATATGCGCCTAGGGAAGGTGAAGAGTCACCTAGGCGTGGAAATTTCCTCTAACACTATGAAATGCACCCAACTTGGAGGTTGCATGTGTGAAATGCGCCCAAGGAAGCTAAACAGTCACTTAAAGTAAACGGAATTCCTCCTCACACTAGCAAATGCGCTTAAGGGAGATGAAAAGACACCTGGGCATGGAAAGTTCTTCACATGTGATATATGCGCTCAAAGATAGAATGGAAGTCTAGTGTGTGATATGCCCTAGAAGGAGGTGAAGAGTCATGTCTTAGGCGTGGGAATTCCTCTTCTCCATGGCATGTGCGCCCAAGGTAAGGATGAAAGGTAAAACGTAGAAGGTGAAAGATAAAGGTGTGGGGTGGTGAAGGAAATGCGCTTGAAGGCAAGGAAGCTACATAGTCAAAATGCGACAGAAGGAGGTGAAGAGTCAAGTCAAGGCGTGGAAACTCTTTCACATATGGTCAATGCGCTCAGGATAGTCCCTCTTCTCCAAGGTAAAAGGTAAGAAGGTGAAAGCTAAAAACGTAGAGGATGAAATGCGCTTGAAGGTGGAAGTCCACTATGGCATATGCGCTCAAGGAAGGTGAGGAGTCACCATGCGCCAAGGGGGGAGATAATGCTAAGGGGGCGTGATTTTAAAAAAAGACCAAGGGTTATTTTTATTTATTTTTTCCTCTTCACATTATGAAATGTGCCTAGTAAGTGGGGACTTGAAGAGTGAAAATGGCTAAGTAAGAGAGGAAATGTCAAGGCGTGGAATTGCCTAAGGAATGAAATGGAAGAGGGACATGCTATATGCGCCCTTCGGAGTTAAAATTTATATTTCCAAATAGTTCCTAAGGTATTTTCTAGAGGGAAAAATGAAGAGTACGTCTAGAGGATGATGCTAATTTCCAGAGTTATGAAGATCTTCAAAGGGAAAATTCCTCAGAAAAAATCAAGAAAATTGGCTAGGATCGAGAAGATTGAAATTGCAGGAATGGAATACATCCGGAGGAGAAGAAATAAACATTAGCCATTTTTATTATTTTTAAATGATAAAAATTAAAAGTACCCCTTCGTCCGGATACATATGAAAAAGATGGATTCTGGAAGGATTTTTCTTCTGGGTATTAAACATTCGCAATTCAGAGGTGATTCAAGCTTACTCCACGCCATGTCCACATCGTTTCAATGGATATTTTGCCCAACGCCTATTTTAAATAAATTTTCTAAGGCAAAATTGAGAAATTTCTCTAATGCAAACGAACAAAATGAAGGAGAGGCACTTCGCTAGAAGTTTTGAGCTAGGAAATTTTGCCAAAGCGAAGACAAGGTCAAGTGACTTAGCCAAACGTTTAAAAATTGTTCAAGAAAGTGAACGATTTAATATTTTAAGAAATCAAATGCAACGAGGTAGGCCTGTGCAGAGGTGATGAATTCATAATTCTAGAAGATGCCTCAGATGACAAGTGTTACAACAGAGAAAAGAGAGGGAAAATGAATTTGAAAATTTGCTAAGTATAGCCTCTGCAGGAATTCGACTAGGCTATAAGATTTTAAAATCCTCTTCATTCCTCTCACCAGTTGCTGAATGCAAAATATTAGCTAAGTAAAAGTACGAATTTTTGAAGAATTTGCAATTGCTGAGAAGTTCGAAATTGTGAGAGCTGAAGGAGAAGTGCAAATTTGTAAAAGTTGAAGTTGTTGAAGTAAGTGCGACTCAACTTGCCAATTGCTGCATTTGCTAAGAAGGTACGAATTTGCCAAAAGTGAAGTTGCTGGATGCTGAAGTACGACTTGAGAAGAAAGTTTGATGGTTGCTGAAAGTTGCTAAGTTAGAAGGAAAAGTACGAACTTCAAAGAGGAGGTTTCAAATTTGTTGAAAGTAAATTGCTGCAAGCAAACATTTCCAAGTATTTGGCCTCGTGTTGCTGCAACCAGAGAAGAAACTTCTAAAAATGTTGAAGTAAACAAGCGTAGTTGAGGTTTGCAGCTGAAAGTGACAAAGTGTTGCAGCCTTTTTATTTAAAAATCTGCTGGCACCCTCAAAAGCGATATATTGTTTTATAAAATATTGTTTTCTAATGACTCTCTTGCCTTTTTGCAGAATGGCCGAATCAAGCAGAAGAGCTACAGGCAGAAACAACCACAACAAGTCCAGACAGGCTGTGATCAAGAAATTGGGCAAGTCATTCCTGCCAAAATCCAAATTTTCATCTAAGCTCAGAAGGCTAGCTGACACGAACTTAGGCTCATTCAATATGGAAGCATTCAGAAGAAGGATATTGGGGACTGGAGGCCATCACCCGTGAGTGACTTCGCACAATATTGTCAGAAGTGGATTGTATGCAGCTGCCAACTTTCCGCCAGCTATCTGGTGTCCAGAACTCATCATGGAGTGCGCCTACCACTACAATGCAGAGCAGAGGACAATCACTGCACCAGATGGCAAGGTGCTGGCTAACCTGACACCTGAAGCGATCGGAGAGGCATTCGGGATTCCAGTTCATGAGAAGATGATTTACAAGACGAAAGAGAGAGTTGGAAAGATGTCCTCATCCACCACAGACCGGTGTGCTGATTTGATAAATACTAGGTGGATGATTAAACCCAAGCCAACTCGCACTAAATTGCCCAAGCAGATAGTCTAAGAGGACTTGCGACAAGAGTTTGGTGATCTCATTATGATGCTGAGCAGAGTTGGAGGTTGCCCCCAACCGTTCATCTTCGAACCTTGGATGTTCTATTTTGTCAACTTGGTGTTAGAGGGAAAAGACTACATGGATTGGGCACTGCTGATCAGTGATAACATACATGAGCAGCTTCATGGCGTGAGGAGAACGAAGACATTTTACATGGGCTCCTACCTTGTCTATATGCTGGCTCGCATGACGAGATACAGAGGAATCTCCTACAAAAAACCAATCGGTTGCGATTCCCATCAGTTTAAGATATATGAGGCTTGTCCACAGTTGCATCTGACAAGCACAACTAATTACAAGAGGGTTAATGATGCCTTTACAATGCACATCAAGAGGACCTTGCAACAGAGAACTCACCACAGAATATCAAGGGAGGCACAAGAAATGATTGAGAAATTCAGATGTTGGTTTATCCAATTTCCAAAATTCACCTACATAAGGCTGCAAGGATTTTCCTCCTATCCATACAAATTGCCTCGGTATCCCACAAACAGAATAGTGATGCTGGAAGTATCTAGGCAATTGATTGCCTATGATAAGATTCAGAAGAAGAAGAAGAAAGGTGGACTCGAATTCCCAATTACCATGGGGAATTCAAATGAAATCTGCCCATCGCTGCAAGCAGCCAGGGAGGCAGAAGCGGAGCTCCAATTCTTCCACCTTTCCTATCACACCAGCAGACATTACTACGATCCCCACAGAAACATCAGGTGGATATTAACAAAAGAGTTCAGGCACAAGGTGCAAATCGAAGACTTTTGGGCTAGTGCGGTGGATGAGATCGAAGTCAAAAAAAGAATGTTCTCTCGGATACCGTTGGTGATGGTCAGAGAGTGAAATCATCCCAATACCAGATCAGATTGAGGAGGATATAAACATAGTACAGGTTGACTACGAGACAGTAAGAGATACACCTTTGCCACTCCCAAATTGGTCTGAGCCAGAGATCACCGACTTGGATACACTTTGTATCCCAGTCTTGACATTTACACGGAGTTGGGTGGAGAGGCATGTCAGCCGACTCAAGGGAAGGTCAATTCCCCTTACCTACAATTTGATGGGAGACAGCAGATTACAAACAACTAATCCTAGGAGACGGAATAATCCAACTCCAGAGCCTAGAGGAAAGGAGCCAGTTCGACCCGAGCCTGTGGTAGTTGAGCAGTCCGTGCATACGCCATCTCGGACACATTCTCCGAGCATGCAGGAGATATCCCTATTTGCCGATCAGAGGGAGAGATTGGGTGTAGAGCAGACAGCGCAAGTGGCAAGTCAGCCACCTCGTAGAGAATCAGTGGGCCAAAGCATCAACATGCCACGAGAAGATAACCCACAAGCAAATCAGCAAGAGACAGATGAGGGGACGGCCACTGATACTCAATTTTAGTAGGAAATTGAGGCAGCTCTCGAGGATGATGCTACTTCCGATCAGGATGCCCAGAGCTCAAGAGACACTGAGCCTATTGATAATGATGAGCCTCGCCGAAGCGAAGGCAGAAATGAAGTTCATGAGGTAGAGGCCGAGGTGGAGCAGCCTTTTATCATATCAGACACATGATAGGAGGTGCCAGAATGGCTAAGGGACAGAATGAGGCGTGATCCTATGGATGAGACCGATCCCGCAACTGAGATGGAGGAATTATTACAGAGGATCAGCGCACCTCCAACAAAGAAAAAAGCTAGGAAGTTCTCCAAAATATCCACAGATGAGGATGGGTCACGAACTTTACATATGGCAGTGCCTCGAGAAGAATGTGATAGAGACGAGGCCATTCCTGAAAACTATGTGGTGACAACCATGGAACTAGGCCGCCCTACTGGAGCACAAGTGGTAGAGGAGTGCGATAATTCCTATCGAGCACTCAAGGATAGATTGTCCCATGTTGAGGGCAAATACAAAAGGTTGAAGGTAGAGCACAAGACACTGATTGGCTACGTGCAGCACTTGTCCCGTCCTTGTGGGCAAGAAAATCCGGCAATTGAACTTCCAGCTGAGTTTTCTAGGGAGTCAATCAGTGGGTTAGAAGATTTGAAGAGAATGGCACAGCAGGCAGACAAGTGGGTTGCCAGTGTGCATACAGAAACAAGAAAGTTCATGGAAGATCTTGCACATGCCTATGAGCAAGCTTCCGATATTATGGCTAGATGGTATTCTTCAGTAGTCACAGGCCGGGGATTCTATGATGCATCACAGGCAGATTCTGTCAGGGTCAAAAAGGCCATGACGAACATCTTAGATGGAATTCTCAACACGTTGGAGGCAATCTTTGCCAAGAGGTTGACTGCTGAAGAGGTAACTGCAGATGGATTGAAAGACAGATTGGCGCCATTCTTCTCTGAGGTGAAGACCTTCACACAGGATGATTTCGAGAACACAGCCACGTTCTCCAGTATCATACAGAACACCCAGGACGCCCTTGTGCCTGGAAGAAATCATGTGCCCGGCATGGGCAAACAGTTGCAGTTTTAGAGTTTCAATTGGATCACATTCCTCCTATCTCCGATCAGGAAGTTGAGGCAGTCTTGGCCAGATTCATCAGATTTGCAGCCAGCGAGAAGGAGAAAGGAAACGCCCTTCTGGACGATGACCTTCTGGAGGGAGACGACGTGCATTGATGGCAGGGTGTGGTGCATTGATGAGGAGTGGAGGGCGCATTCATTGCCCCACTCCTCTCGGTGGCGGTTTTTAGGGCAGAAACCCTAATTAGGGCATAGGTGGCTCAATCTGAGCCCTTTATTGTAATCAGATCTGAACCATCCACTAATTGGACTCACTATAAAAGGGGCATCCCCCCTCATTTGTAAAAAATTAGAGATTAGAATTCGAATCAGAGATAGAAGAGAGATAGAGATTGATAGAAGTTAAAGTAGAGCTAGGAGTTAGCTTAGTTGGAGAGGAAAGAAAGACTTTCCCTTTGAAAGTTTTGCAAAAGATTGTTGTGTAAGACTCTCATGATATAAAGATTTCATTGATTGGTGACTTCATTTTGTGTTATGGGCAGTTGACGAGATCTTTTCGTCTTTCCAATTCGAATAGAGTAAAGTAAAGTAGATTTGTTTTCATGCAAGTAGAGTTAATTGTGGAATGTGACATTAGTTTGGGCATATCTTCCCGTATCCATACCACTGGCGGACTTGCTGACAGTAAGTCTGCTCCTATGTGGTCAACTGGAACCTCAGCACTTAACTTCGATTGTGTTTAGCGTGCCCACTTGCTTCGTTGTGGAGGGGTGTGTATGGTGAATCGCAATTTGAACATCTCATCCATCCTTTGAAGATTGCACCAGCTTTGTCAGAGTTGTCCGAAGGGGAGACGAAACGAAGTTTGGTTTGAAGACTGTCAAAGCTAATCCTTGCATTCCACCCTTAGAAATAGATAGTAGGGTTCCTATCCCTACCTCCTTTAAATTCAGCATTTCCCAATCCGTTCAAATACCAGAGCAGCATAGTCAAAATCCTTCATTTGCTTGAGCATATAAAGACGAACAATTACGTAAGTCCCCTTGGAATACCCAGCATATTCACATCAACCAGCTGAGTCTATTCACATTAAAGGAACCTTGGAGTCGAACGCATGAACTTTCACGCAATCTTAGCATGCGGAACACTTTGATCAAGAGAGAATAGAATGACCGTTGGGCATTTTTATTCTGTGTTGATGTCGTCATAAAAAGCACGTCAACACCACCTTTATCTTTCAATAACATTGGTTATATCATCAGGCTCGATGATATATTTCAGGAGTTGCCGTAACATATATGGGCCCTATCGTGGTCTCTGTTGGGAATGAAATCTCCAAGCGCCACCTCTTCTAATACATTCATATGGTTGCTCCAGTCCAATACAGTAATTAACGTGGCATCCAAAGAAGAAGAATTGACCCAAGAAGAGTAGCTATACGGTAAACTTATTTGAATGTATTCTCTATAGTATATCTTTGTAATTCAATATTTAGGTTCTAAAGTTATTGTTGTATGCTACAAAGTATTTACCATAATTAAATATCGGTTTGAACAATTTACAAGGTGCACATAAACTATTCAGACCTCCATTATATAATATTCTATTATGTATCTGAAGATGTCAACCTGAATATAAATATGATTACATTTTAGTATTGATGTGGAAGATCTCTTTAAATCTATGTGATCTGTGATTGAAGTGAGTACTCAGATATTGTCAACATTGAATTTATCATATATGATGCATTTAATTTAATTCCAAACATCCAATAGAATCAAATCGGAATACCCCTGCTAAGGAAATTGTTTGACAAAATGCTTGCATCTATCAAACTAAAACAATCGTAAAAATCCAATCAATTTTGGCTAGGGTCTTTACATGTAAACACTCCTCCAAGACCAATTACAACTCTACTTAAATTTCCCAGCCCTTTGCTCCAAAATAGTCATACATATGAACTGAAATCCTTCACTAATGCTAGCAAATCTTAAGTTACAAGAGTCAATTGACTCCCTTCAATGCTTAATTTTTTACTCAAACAGGATAGATATAGATATCCAAGCCTACTAGAAGCTAAAACTGCCATCCTAAAAGAAATGGAAGCTGAAATATCAGGAATCTTGACTTCCAAAAGATGTACACAATTGCACAAAACTAGTTCAACATTTTATACAGACTAGCAAACAGCAAAGTCGCCACTTTTTGTAGACTGACTAATATCACTTCCATGATGAAGTCACCTTTTTCAGCAAACTGGCTATAACATGTTTACCATTTACATGACGAACTTGCCACTTGATCAACCTTCTTTGACCTAATTCTTCCAAAAGCCATCACTCTTGCACACAAACTCAAAACAAGGAGCCATTTTTTCTAAAACTGCACAACTTCTTGGGAGGAATCCAAGTATGCAACCATATTTAGCTTTTAATTCCATCTAAACATTGATTTTGCCTATGCAATTCAATAGCATTTATGAGGCCAACAATAAGTAGAAAGAAACCCAAAATGATATCTCCTTAACCAAAGATTGTTCCAACTTCCCAGATATCCCATAGCATCCCAAACCTTCTCAAGCATCAAACAAGTAGGCGATTGTCTAGAAACATGCAAGCATTGGATCACATCCCCACATCAACCATTGTAACAATGAATAACTACAAAAACAAATTATAAGAAAAAAAATAGGATGGAAGGGGAAATGGAGAGTACTGGTACAACTATAGGCGCCATGAAAGGGAAGGGAGTTCTATTGCAATGACTGTACTACAAGGACAAGCTGTAGGATATGGGTATCCTTCACTACATAAAGAATTGTGTCATGGAGTACCATGTTGTAGGATATGAATGAAACAGATTTGTTGAAAAGGATTGAAAAACAAATTGAGCAAAAGGCAATGGGAGGTGGAAAAGCCAAATTCCACAACCATTGCTAGTGTTCTCCCTGCCTTTGCCAAAATTAGAGCTTTGGAATAGGTGATGGACGCCCATCAAATCATAAAGGATAGAATATTTTCATTAGATTAGACTCACGATGGGAGCAAGGGAGAAAAAGATAGACAAAAGAGTGTGGAGTTGCTACAACTGCCCTAAGAGACATGACTGCCAAGTGCGAAATTTTGGGGGAGGCTCAAAAATTTTGGACGACCTGAAAGAGAGGTAGCTTAGGATTGAATGCCATTATTCAAATATATAGAAGATTAGGGTTTCCTCATGAGGCATTGGCATAGTTCCACTAAATACAACAGGTGTCCAATCTATTCACTTTGCCTAGGCAAGCTTACTTCCTATCGGCACCAAAACTAGAGCTTCAAACAGGCTATGGAGGTCTATCAAGCATAAGGAACAAAGGAATTTCAATAGAGGAAGAAGGAGAGGATTTCAATTCAATATTCTCAAGCAAAACTAGTGTTTGAAAACCATAAGTGTTGTATCTGTAGAAGTAAATAAAATATTTGCATTACAACTAAGGCAAGTCTGTTGGGATGTAATGTTGGATTCTATGTTACCTCAAACACCAAATGCCTCTATATACAGGTGTACCATAAATAAAGGATTTAGTGGTATAAAATTTTTTACCATTTTAAAAAATCGCATATAGTTTAGGTAAGAGGCAAAAGATGGGACATTTCTATTAGTTAGGTGAACCATGAAACCATGGTAGATCATAAACTCACTTATGGAATGTTTAAATATGTACCTATAGGATAGGTGTTGAGCTGATATTTTATTCTTTTCTAAAGTCATTACACATATAAAATAAATTTTAGAAGACCAAATCTTAATATCATCTCTCTTTAGTTCACTAACCATTAATAACCATTATAGTTCATGTAAGCTTACCTAGGCATAGGACTAAGTGAAAATAGTTAGTAATAGGAAGGATAACATTGTATAAGCTATTGCATGATACTCCAAGCGAGATGGTTGAATAAAACTATTGAGTATGTTGGTGAAGGTAAATGTGATCCAAGATAAATATTAGATGCTTTACCCATCTATATAAAATGGTATTTTATTTATTTTTCTTAACTGGAGTTAATGATATCAGCTAGGACAATAATATGAACCTAGAAATTTACTTTAGTGGCTATAACTATAATGTCAATGTTCACATTCTTCTTGGCTATATTTTTTCTTCCCCATTCTTGGGATATTGTCTTGTAAATTACTTTTTACAATAAAAGGCAAAATACCCATGTGTTATGTTGTGAGAAGATGTGGCGTATAATGGCTAGATTGAGGACATACAAGTAACCTCGTATTCAACTTTTCATGGTGTTGGATAATCATGTTTAGGGTCAGTAAAATAGTGAATGGAATGGTTGTTAGTTAAATGAGAACATAGTTGGTTATAAGAGTAGAAAGGATTAATTGTAGCACACAGATATTGTGTGTATTAATGTTTTTGAATTTGGGTTGTAAATAAACTTGTTGACCATCATTATCTAGAATAATAGTGGTAAGTTCTCATGCTTCCAATCGTATCATTGATACGAAGGGTTGGGATTATGGAAGTCACTTTTGTCTAGAAAATATTGTATATATCATTGATAGTGATTGCCAAGCTTGATAGAGGTATAGGAATCTTTGAGTGCCAAATTGCGATAGGGTGACTTGTAGCTATTGGAATTTGGGAAACCTTGTAGTGAATTTGACTCAAGGTGAACTACTTATTGGTTTGAGGCTTAATTCCCTTAGGATCTATATCCTTCTTAAATGCTTGAGCTAGAAAATGCTCGTACCATTATTGGATACTAAATGGTGAGGACTAGCAAGTGATTTTAAAGAACTTACATCTATATTGTTGGTGTGTCTAGTTTCTTGCTAGTCACATGATGTTGCATATAGAAAGATGTGTCATGACTCATATGATAATGATCACAATATGTGTGCAAACAAAGAGAATATCTTGTGGGTAGGTAATCAGCCTAGTCTCTAGGTTAATGAGGTGAACCGAAAAGGGTTCTAGCATGTTTATGTTGAATTATGAATCACAAGGGTGGAAGGGTCTAAATTGGGATCTTGGCATCTCTTCTTGGAAGTTCTTTGATACCTATATTTCTAAATTATAAACATAGTTAGGTTATGTTGGCGTTTCAATTCGCACCTCTGGAGTGCATATTGGAAATGGACAGCTATGCACAGATAATCTGCTCTTCAAATTAGGAGGGGAAGCTCCTTCTTTTGTTGTTATTGCATAAAAAGTAAAGTAAACTAGGTTCCTATCTTTTTACTCAGCTGTAGAGCAGAAGGTCATAAAACACAATGCATTGCAGCTAAGGTTTACTCTGGTTTCCGCAGATCTTAACTACAACTAGGCTAAAACTTTCACTATCCTATCTCCTCAAGAAATTCAAAGCGAGAGGGTCTAGGAGCAATTGGGAATGGTTTGATCACTTAGACAAACTTGTCTCTCAGAGTGCTAATCTGAAATAAAGTTAATACAAGCAATCATCAGACAATAAACTATATGTCAGGAATCCCAAGGAGGCAATGGCGCACTATCTGAGGTGTAGGCTGAAATAAAGCTTATCCGAAACAACATTAAACAATAATCTTAATCCCTAAATTCCCAAGGACACGAGGGTGCACTGTCTGAGGTGTAGATCAAAAGAAAGATTATTAGAACAACAAAGTATGAAAGATTTTGAGAATTTTGGATCAAAGGCTAAAGGCTCTCCTGATTTATTATCTCAGCTTCAATCAAAGATTACAGTTTGGGACAGCAAATTGCATGAAAGAGAACAATCACACAACATGCGATCAACTAAATACACTTGAAAAATATTAAACACAAGTATTTGAATAACAAGAATGCGAGCAATCCACCCAGCATTTAGCTATAAAAAATATGATTCAAGAACATATACTAAGTGAACAAAACACAGGCTATCTGGCATCAGCACTTTGCAACCGTGAAGTAAAGTTAAAAAATAAAGAGCAAAGGTTGCTCTTATTATAGAAGCTCAAAGGAGTAGGCAACCCTAAAGTCTCCTTGAGTTAACTTTGAGTTCTTGCCAATCAGCAAGATTCATTCCTATGTCTAAAAGTAGGTAACCTAACAGTTAACTGGAAAGACTACTTCATTTAACTGATTCTAAACTAAAAAGAACTCCACATGTACAAAGGTGTCTCCAAAAATACACATGCACGATTGGTGGGACAGCAAGTTAACTTGGAAAGAGGCATTGAAATATGCCGGGCAATTTTTTTCACTTTTTTCACAACCAAGTTCAGCCATTAACGTTAATGAAAACTCAATCCAACTGAAAGGAACCCTTTCCTCTGATCAACCCAGATCCCAATGCGGGCAAGGTTGACAGCATATTCGAAAGGGGATCATTAGCATAATTGAAACTGCTGGAAAGTAATAGAAAGAAGGTGCAATCACTCTACCACTTATTCAGCAGGAGGACTAGAATAGAAAGTACATTACTGAATTCAAAGGATGCAACTCGACCACTTATTCAGCGGGAGTAAGTTGACGGCTCAGTCGATCAGCAATATGATGAACAATGCAATACAATAAAGAAATAGGCGGCAAGCCAGCCTCTTCCACTTGTTTAGCGGGTGATGCAAGAAAAGTAAACTTGAAGCTATGGACTGAATTGAAACCAGTCCCTTCCACAATCATGGGAATTACAAGTGTTAAACATGAAAGGAGAATAGTTGACAGTACTACTGTTCAGCTTACAATGCGAAGAGAACCTGTCAAGAGTACGTGATTAGAAATCATACAAAGCCGCAATAGTGTAAAGAAGCTTCCCCATACTCAACCTTGACTCCCCTAGACTCAAGCCTAATCACGAGATGAGTTCTCATAATCTGATATAACTGTAACAATGACTGAAATTACACAGACCAACAACCTGCAACCTCACTAAATCACTCATAACTCGCTCAAAACCCAACCAAATAACATGAAATAAGATGCATAATGTTAAAGCATGGAGGGCGACCAAGACAAGTAATCAAAACCCACCCAAACAGCCTTTAATTATTTTGCACGAAAAACAATGCACCTTTAGAAAGTATGGCCTTTCAAGAAGGGTGATTTTGCCTTTTAAAAATCCACACTTGATATTAAAATCTGAGATTTAACATGTAGGGTCACCCCTAGCAAGGAAACCAATAAGCAAGACACCCAGAACCACACTATTTTTATTTTGCAAGTTGTGAATAAAAACTACAATCAGCTGAGCAGATTCAGCAACACTGAAAAACTGGTAAAATGCAAAACACATCAACTACAATATGCTCAAACTCAGTTCAAAGAACAAGGACAAACCTATCTTAACTAGTTGCTATCTTTCAAGCAAGAAGCCAAGCCTAGCTAGGGGGTATGCCTTCCCCGAAGCACTCAATCACCATTCCGGCAGCATAACTTTGCAAAAAACTCAAGATGATGAATGAAGACCTAACACTTCCCTTTTATAATTTAGCCAAGCATCTCTAGAACCTTCCAGAAGGTGCGCCCCACTCAAGGAGTCAACCTAATTTGATGTTAACTCATGATCCTTAAGTGGCATCCCATTTTCCAAGGCATTTTTCAAACTTTTTAAATATTTAAAAACCTTCTCATATTGGCGTCCCTTTTCTCTCCAAGTTGACATTAATAAAATGGTAAATATTTCACTTAACCTCTTGATGAGGCGTCCACCCATAAAAGTCCCCTTCTTAAAAACAACTTAAGTCATAAAGCTAGACCAAGGGGGTTATAATTAAAATAAAACATTATTTTAATTAAAATAACTTATCTCTCTAGAAACTACATCCAGGAGCTGATTCCAATACTGCCAACTGAACCGTCTGATGAGGAAGGCCAAATGCACTAAAACAAACAGGACCATTGCCAGAAATAGAATTTACTAAAAATAGTAAATCCACAACTCTTCAGGAACTAGCACCAATTGCCCCTCCTCATCCAAAGGAGGTAAACTAGATGAAGCAACAACATTATGTCCCAAAGCCTTCTTGAGGCGGGACACAAGAAAGACATTGTGGACCTTGCTGCTAGTCGGTAATTCCAACTCATAGGCCATTGCTCCAACCCTCCTGATGACTCTGAATGGTCCATAGAAGCAGGGTTTAAGCTTCTCAACTCCACTCTTTTTGAGAGTAGACTGTCTGTAAGGCTGAATATGAAGATAAACCATGTCCCCCACCTCGAAAGAGCGCTCAACACGTCGCTGATCAGTGTACAACTTTTGCTGATTTTGTGCCATCTAAATGTTGTTCTTCAATGATTTCAAAATATCCTAACTTTGCTGCAACATATCTTTGGCCTGAGGTGCCTTACTATCCCCAAACACCAAATCTACAAAGCGGGTAGCCTCATAACCATAGAGGGCTTCGAATGGAGACATCCTAATAGACATGTGATAAGATGAATTATAACAGTACTCCCCCAAATGAAGTCATCGGACCCAAGCCTTCTGCTATTCTGAAACATAGTTCCGAAGATAACCCTCTAACCATTTGTTCACAATTTTCGTTTGACCATCGGTTTGGGGGTGATAACTGGTGCTCGAAGAAAGCACTGTACCACTCATCCAGAAAATTTCTTGCCAAAAGGTGCTTAGGAACTTGTTGTCCCTATCACTCACAATGTTTTTTGGAAAACCATGCAACCGAAAAACTTCATGAAAAAACAAATCAGCTACCTGGGCGGCTGTAAATGAGCTAGTGATATCAAAGAAATGGGCAAATTTTGTTAATCTATCCACTACCATGAAGATACAATCTTTCCCTTGCGTTTTGGGCAACCCCGTGATGAAGTCCATCGAGATGCTTTCCCATTTTTTATTGGGAATGGGTAGGGGCTGCAACGGTCCTGCAGGGTATGTGTGCTCATTTTTGTTCATTTGGCAAGTATGGCATTCCTTGATATAGCTCAAAACCTCATTCTTCAATCCTTTCCATGAAAATCTTTCACGGATCTGTCGGTAAGTCTAAAAATAACCCTGGTTACCAGCAAGTGGAATGTCACGGAAAGTCTGCAAAATTTTCTTCTTGAGCTTAGAATCGGCCACCAAAAAGATCCTCTCTTTGTAATATATCAAACCATCAACCACCTTGTACTTTTCATCATGAAAAGTACCTTCAATAATGCTGGTTGCAAACTGATTTTTGGCACAATCAACAAGCAAAAATTCTCTCCAATCAGCAGTAAGCTCACACAATGAGCTCAAATGAGGCCTCTGAGATAAGGCATCAGCCACAACATTATTCTTCCCCTTGACATACTCAATGTCAAAATCATAAGCCTAAAACTTACTCGCCCACTTTTGTTGTCTTTCATGTAAGTCCTTCTGATGCATGAAGTGTTTGAGGCTATTGTGATCGGTCTTGACAACAAACTTACTTCCCACCAAGTACTGCCTGAACTTGGCTAATGCATGCATGATTGCAAGCATTTCCTTATCATAAATAGAGTATGTCCTTTCAATGCCTCTTAACTTTCTGCTTTCGAACACAATGGGGTTCTTTTCTTGCATCAACACAACACCAACTCTTTCTCCAGAATCATCACATTGCAGCTCAAATGGCTTGGAGAAATCCGGTATGGCTAAAACCAGACAAGAGCTCATGATCCTTTTGAACTTATCAAAGACAACTTTTGCCTTTTCTGACCACAAGAATGCTCCCTTTTTAGTTAGATCAATAAGAGGAGCGGCACTTTGAGAGTAGCCTTTCACAAACCTTCTGTACAAACCGCATAGACCTAAGAACCCTCTCAAATGAGTTAGATTTTCTGGAGTTGGCCAATCCACGATTGCCCTGATCTTTTTTGGATCAACTCTCACTCATTTTGCACTGATGATGTGGCCAAGGTAGAGTAACTCTCCCATACCAAATTCACACTTGGATTCTTTCGCAAAGAAGCTTTCTATCTCAAGGATGCTAAGAACTTCCTCCAAGTGCTTGAGGTGTTCCTCCCAAGTCTTGTTGTAAATGAGGATGTCGTCAAAGAATATCAACACAAACTTCCTCAATTTCCTTTGGAAAGTTTTGTTCATACAAGACTGAAAGGTGGCCGGAGCATTAGTCAGCCCAAATGGCATGACTAAGAACTCAAAATGACCATAGTGGTATCGGAATGCCGTCTTCTCAACATCTGACCCCCTCATCCAAATCTGATAGTAACTTGACCTTAAGTCAATCTTTGAGAAAAACTTGGCTCCATGTAGCTCATCAATGAGCTCATCTATTCGGGGAATGGGATACCAATTCTTGATGGTTCTTTGGTTCAAGGCACGATAATCCACACACATGCGAATGGTGCCATCCTTCTTCTTCACAAGGACAACTGTTGAAGCAAAGGGACTTTTACTTGGGCGAATGAAACCCATCTCCAAAAGCTCCTTTATGTTTTTCTCAATTTCATCTTTTTGTTTCTTAGGATATCTGTATGGTGTTGTGATAACTGGTTTGGCCCCTTCCTTCTGCTCAATGACATGCTCAAAGCCCCTATCCGGAGGTGGTCTTGAAGGTAGATCAGCAAACACCTTACTTCTTTTCGTGAGCACGGATTGAATATCGGGTGAGTAATCCCTCTTTGTTTCAACTAGACTAGCTGGAAGGACCATACACTCCACAGCCCACTCAATTGCATCATGTCGAATCAACCTTTCCATTCTCTTGAAAGAGACAATCTGAGGACCCCCATTTGACATTCCTCTTAGCACTACTTTCTTTCCATCGGATTGAAATTTGAGCTCCATAGTTTGTAGGTTTAGAGAGATCTCTCCAAGAGATCGCAGCCATTGAATGCCAAGAACGACATCCATGTCTCCAATGCTAACAAGATAAAAGTCATCTTTGACTTCATGGTTACCCAACTGTAAGGACATGTTGGTAACTTTGTGAGTGCAAGAGATGTGGAACCCATCAACAACCATAACTTTGAAGCCTTTAAATTCTCTTGTCTTGAGTTCCCTCTTTGCCACCACTCCTTCATCAATGAAGTTGTGCGTTGCCCCTATATCAATCAAGACAACCACACAATGCTTCCCAATCAAGCCACGGACCTTGAACGACTCATTTTTTTGGAAACTTGAGAGTTGGGCAAAGGTGCCCTCACCCCCTTGCTCTTCTTCTACCTCCTCTAGCTCGCGTTCTTCATCACTTTCAACAAACTCTGAGTGCTGCTCTAGGTGATGAGATTCTAATCCGTAATCAGAATAGGCCTCCATATGGGTAGAGCGGCCTCTTCCATAGAATATGTGTCCCTTTGACCAAGGTTCTTTGCATGTGTAACATTTCCCTTCCTTCCTAAGCTTTTCTCTAGCATCATCATCCAGTCTAGGAGGAAATTTCTTATGCTGATTTGAAGGATGCCTTTTGTCTTGTCTATGAGGAAAAGGCTTGGGCAGAAACTTAGGCCTAGGTGCGGACAGCTCCATGTTTATAGCCTTCTTGATAGATTCTTCAAGGCTTGGTGGGTCAAAAGCTTTTACCCATCCCTTCAATGGTTCCATCAGTCCTTCAGAAAACAGCACCACTAATCTTCTTTCGGTGATGTTGGGCACCATCACGGAAAGCCTTTGGAAATCTCCAATGTACAATTCCAAGGAACCATGTTGTTTCAGTTGAGCAAGCTCCTTGAATTTCACCTCAGGATCCTTAGTGTCAAATCTGTCGATCAGCTTGTTGGTGAATTCTTCATACGTTCTGATTAAGTTGTGGCCAAGGGTGACCAAACTATGATACCACCACTCATGGGCAGCACCTTCCAAGTGTAGAGTGGCAAATTTAATTGCGTCCTCCTCCGCCATAGGTCTCAAGGATAGGTAATTATCCAGTTTTTGTACCCATGCTCTAGCTATGCATGCATCACTTCCATCGAAGTGGGCCAAGGACACCTTTCTAAGAGCTTGTTGGTAATCCGTTCTAGGATCCATAGGAGCTCTGTATTCGGTTCTTCCACCATTCCTCTGGTTCCTTTGATTCATGAATTGATCAAAAGACCACTATTCCCTAAGATCAAGAGGGAAGGAGGCATAATCCAAGTAGGCTTGCCTGGCATCATCTGCAAAGTTTGTTGTAGTTTCAACTTGAGGTTCTTCTCTTTGCGTGAATGTTGGAAAAAGTGGCCTAGAGGCTGATCCTCTAGACGTGGCTTCATGTTGGCCAATGGTTTTGTCTCTCCCACTACCATTGACTCCACTATTTTCACCGTTAGAGTTGTTTTGATTATGTGCAACCTGCTGATCCATTCTTGCAAGTAAGCGGGCCATCATGTCAATCATCCCATCAAAGTTTTTTTCCATTTTGTCATCTCTCTCATCTGTGGTCTGTTTGTTGTTGTCTGCCATCTCTTCAACTGCTTTACCTCTGTCAACTGTTTTCCCTGTTTCTCTGAGTGCCTCAAAAAAAGTATCTGCCTCTGGTGTACACGCAAACTGATATGCAGATTCCCAGCCCGACTTCTAGTGTAGTATCTGTGGGCTCTGTCACTCATCAGTAACTGAACTCATCTGAATCACAAGTTGGCAGAATCATGGCTCTGATACCACTGAAATATGTCGGGCAATTTTTTTCACTTTTTTCACAACCAAGTTCACCCATTAACGTTAATGAAAACTCAATCCAACTGAAAGGAACCCTCTCCTCTGATCAACCCAGATCCCAATGCGAGCAAGGTTGAGAGCATACTCGAAAGGGGGTCATTAGCATAATTGAAACTGCTGGAAAGTAATAGAAAGAAGGTGCAATCACTCTACCACTTATTCAGTGGGAGGATTGGAATAGAAAGTACATTACTGAATTCAAAGGATGCAACTCGACCACTTATTCAGCGAGAGTAAGTTGACGGCTCAGTCGATTAGCAATATGATGAACAATGCAATACAATAAAGAAATAGGCGGCAAGCCAGCCTCTTCCATTTGTTCAGCGGGTGATGCAAGAAAAGTAAACTTGAAGCTATGGACTAAATTGAAGCCAATCCCTTCCACAATCATGGGAATTACAAGTGTTAAAACATGAGAAGAGAATTGTTGGCAGTACTACTGTTCAACTTACAATGCGAAGAGAACCTATCAAGAGTACGTGATTAGAAATCATACAAAGCCGCAATAGTGTAAAGAAGCTTCCCCATACTCAACCTTGACTCCCCTAGACTCAAGCCTAATCACGAGATGAGTTCTCATAATCTGATATGACTGTAACAGTGACTTGTTGTAACCTATTTCACACATCGCCCCATTGCAAATGGGGACCCCCAAGTTTGATGTCGCCCTCTGAATCGCCAGTTTAGAGTCTTTAATTTGGGTAAATTTTGAAAGTTAGTCCGGCTAAGTTGAGATTTCGAACCCGTTTGTGTGTCTTAACGTCATGGAAGTGCTTAGAAGACCCGATAGACGAAGATCGCCATTGCTTTTGGTCTTTTATGACACTTCCTATTTTTTAGGGATTCTGCTTTTTTGCTTTTTGCTTTTTTGATTTTTGGCATTTTTAGGCCATTCTGGGGTCCCTATTTTTTAGGGATGCTTTTTGCTTTTTCTATTTTTGGAAAGTTTCTATTTTTGGAAAAAGTTTCTATTTTTGGATCCTATAGAGCAGAAAATCAACATGTCTCCAGAAATCAAGAAAATCAAGGTAAAGTGAAAAAGGTTTGAAAAATGGTGAAAATTTTGGGAAAATGCTTAAGTCTGAGAATGGCGCCATCAAGAAAGAAGATGGCATGGAAACCTCAAAGTCCGCCATAGGCAAGGTGGTCTCCGAAGTCTGCCATGGCATGAAGGTTGCCAAGTCCGCCGCTGGCAGGAGAGATGCCAAGTCCGCCATGGCATGAAAGTTGCCAAGTCCGCCCTTGGCATGAGGAAGAAAAAGTCCGCCCAAGATGTTTGGAGAGAGATGGATGGCACAAGACAAGGCAAGTCCGCCTTTGGCACAAGAAGGTCAAAGTCCACCCAAGAAAGTCAAATGGCATGAGGGTCTCCAAGTCCGCCCAGCAAGATAGGAAGTGGCTAAGGCATGATGAAGTCCGCCATATGGAAAGTGGCATGGAGAAGCTAAAGTCCGCCATGGCATGAAAGGTTCAAAGTCCGCCCCTAGAGAAAGATGGCATGAAACTTGTGAAGTCCGCCCAACCTAGAGGAAAATGGCAAGAGGCACATGAAGTCCGCCCCAAGAAGTGTGGAGAAAGGTAAAATATGAAGGGGTGCGCTCCAAGATGTTTGGAAAGGGGTGAAATTACAAGGGAATTCATTGGAAATTGGATTAAATGATCAAAACAAATGAAATTTGCCATTGGACAAGGCACGAATAAAATTCGCCATGGCAAGGAAAGTGTAAGACAAATGAAGAATAAAATACGCCATAGGCAGGAGATTATAAGAAATTCGTCCAACTTTGAAAGGAAAATTATTCTAAGGCATGAAAAACGGAGAAATGTCTGGAAGGAGAAGAGGTTGGGCCGGCATAAAAATCACGCCTCAGCACAACGGAATGAAATTCTTTGGCACAAAATGAAGAGTGTTTGGCAGAGCAAGCATTGAGTCCACCCCTCTCAGCTTGGAAAATTCCTAAGGCAGTGGTAAAAAAATGGCAAAGTGGCAAAGATCTCCAAGTTCGCCCAACCCAGAAGATGAATCGTTTGGCTAAATAAAAATGTCCAGGAAGGTCAGAACTCCGCCTAGAAAGTTGAAATTTGGCAGATAAGCTATTGAGCACATTTTGGCTAGGCAGACAATTCGAAAAGAGATATTTTTCCTCGGACGAACGAACTTAGCCATGTATCCAGGTTAAACGGGTTGGAATTTAATATTTTAATATTTTTAATTGTTTCCCTGACACTTAGGGAATTTTAATTAAAAATTCGAAAACCGGAGATTATTTGGAAGATTAAACTATTATGCCTTAGATAAATTTAACTTTGCCATGATTCGAAGATTTAAAATGTGTTAAAAAATTAATCTTAAACGATTAATTTAATATCTTTTCCAACACTTAGGCAATTTTTGAGAAAATTCGAAAATCTCAAGCAGAGATGGCACAAAGGTGAAAATCGGAAACTTGCCTCGATAACTGAAAGTGAAATTAGAAGTTTGCCAATCTGAGAAGAAAACGTTTCTAAAAATTGGAAGAAAATCAAAGGAAAGAAAACAATGCCTTGAAGAAAATCGCACTTCTCAGCCATAAAATGAGTTTCAGCAACTCATTTCTTCACAATTCCGGCTGAGAAGTAGCTATCTCTCTCGAATCTTCAGGAAATCATTCGCAGAGGAGAAATTTATAAGAATAACACTGTTGTGAGAATCGAGGTAGCATTTTCTTGTTGACAGGTGTGATTTTTTGAGAGAAGTAATTTATTTCTTTGCTGAAATCACACTTTCAGCATATTGGCGCACCTCTTCTGGCAGATTTTTGAATTTTTAAATTCATTCGCAGCCAGAACACGATCTTCGAGGTTTGGAAGTTAATCGACAATGTGTTTGCACTGTGTTTCTATCTTCTACTTCGTTTCCGGCACGAATTTCATTCATTGATAGGCGAATTTAATTACTTTCAGCTTGCTTTTTGACAGAAATTTTAATTCAATAGGCTGAAAGTGCGATTTTTATCCAAGCTACACCCTGGAACAAGTTAATTTTAAATGATCTTGTATTAATGTTAATAATTTTGTGCTTGCAGGTTGACAATCGATCAAAGGGAAACATCCAGGCAGGCACAGATGAAGTTTGCAAGAAAAGGATCTCAGCCAGAAACCAGAATAAAGTCAAAGTGGAAAGATGTCTCGGACACTGACCTTGGCCACATTGACCTTGAAGAATTTAAGAAGAGAATATATGGGCATAATGGACCTTTGCCAACGCCTGCCGCTAGAAGGATGGTGAGAAACGGCATATTTCAAGCTGTCGGATTCCCACCTGCGCTTGGCTGTGCTGAACTTATGGTGGAGTGCGCACTTCACTATGATGCTGAGTTGAGGCGGATTGTGGCATCCGATGGGAGAGTGTTGGCACATCTGACAGAGTTGGCCATTCAGGAGGCCTTCGGCATTTCGGCATATCCTAAAACTGTCTACAAGACCAAGGAAGATGCTCAGAAGTTATATGATGAAAGCCCTGGCCTTTGTGCCGCCAACGTTAACAAGTCGTGGATGGATAAGCCTAGGCCGTCGGTCAAGAAGATGCCCAAGAAGTTGCTGCGCACGGACTTCAAGGAAGACTATGGAGATATTATTATCTTGCTGAACAGAGTGGCAGGCAACCCCTCAGGAGCACCCTTCGAGTCGTGGATGTATTACTTCATTGAGGACCTCACAGAAGGTGTCAAGATGTTCAACTGGGCGAGAACGATAAGCAACAATCTTCACCACCAGCTTATCAACCTAGAGAAAACCAAAACGTTTTATATGAGTTCTTATGTCATCTATATGTTGGCTAGAACTTACAAGTATGCAGGCTTGATATGCAAGGGCACGGTCGGCGGTGGGTCAAATGAGCTGAAGGCATATGACTGCTATCCACAATTGCAGTTGAAGGAAAAGGCGCACTTCCAACGGGCTCATGACACTTTCCTCATGTATATCACCAGAATACTTCAGGGAGGGACGCATCAATGGCTGACTCCTGAGGCCAAGAAGCTGATTGGTAAATATGGGTCATGGTTTATCCAGTATCCCCGATTTACGTACATCAGAATCCAGGGATTCACCGAGAGCCCGTACCGTCTGCCCAACTTCCCCACAAATAAGATGGTCCTGCTCGAAGTGCTGAGGCAGTTAGAAGAGTTCCAAGGTCTTCAAAGGGTGAAGCAAAAGGCGGCAGTAACTTTTCCCTTCTTTATACGGAACATGCTGAAGTCTTGCCCATCATCACAAGCAGCTGACAGTGCCAGAATCGAGATACAGCATTACCCTTTTTCCCCATATCCGGCCAGAAATCACTACGACCCCCATCACCACATCAAAATGGTGGATGGAAAGAGATACAAGCATAGGGTCAAACTGGAGGACTTTTGGGCGAATGCTGCGGATGAATTTGAGGTCAGACGGAAGATGTGGTCCAGATTGTTGCTCAGCTTGATTAGGGCAACAGAATTTTGTCACGTGCCAGATCAGTTAGAGGAGAACGAAAATCAGACGCAGCCACGCTTTGATGAGAGTTCGACTTTGCCGGCTGTCCGGTGGTCAGAAGCAGAGCATGCTGACTTGAACATCTTGATGAGGCCTGTCATCAAGTTCACTCAGTGGTGGGTTGATCAACAAGTTCAAGAATTAAGGCGCCAAAAGATAACCCTGACCTATGACATGCTAAGCGAGGCAGAGTCTTATTCTTCCAACGCGGGTGCATCCCAGGACGTACAAGTGATGGAGACCACCACTTCTAGGAAGAGAAAAGAAATAGCTGAAGGAAAGGAGCCAGTCCAGAAGCAGGCCAAGATAAGGCCTTCTCAGTCGGCCGCCTCTAGGAATATTAAGGAGATATTAGCTACTGCCGATGCTTCACTGGCAGACATGAGGGATCCTTCTCCGGTTCCTGAAGACAACACAGAGCCTCAGCCAGATGACGATGCGCCGCCTTCTCCCACGGGCACCGAAATATTGGAGTCAGATGACGACGATGTGGGCGCCCAAGATGAGGATTTCCAGGAAGGGATGATTTTAGCCCTTAGGGGAATTGTGGATGTTCCTGACAAAGAAGGTGTGCCGGAGGAAGACAGTGTTGAGCAGCTTACGATCCCGGATTGGCTAAAGGAAAGGCTAAAGGTACAAGTGTCGGCAGATGAACTAGAAGAAGATGATACGGCAGACTTTTTGGCCAGATTGTCTCAAACCGTGGCTAAAAAGCCGGTGAAGAAATTCTCCAGCATATAGAGAGACGAGGCCGGCAATAGGACAGTACAGATTGCCGTGCCTACAGCGGACAAGCCGCAGGAGGATATGGCTCCGCAGGATTACGCCATCACAACCATTGACTTGGGTCCAACCACTAAGGGCCAAGAAATGGAAGATTTGGATAATTTTGTGTCTGCCATCAAATCAAGGTTGGCGAAGGAGGTAGCCAAAAGAAAGGAGTGCCAATTGGAAATTGAGCGCTTAAGAGAGTACATCCAGCACTTGATCAAGCCACTTGATCAAGATATTACGACGGCTCCTCTACTTCCCAACTCTTCACAAGAGACCGTTAAAGATATAGAAGAAAACAGGCTCACGGTTCAGGAGGCCAAAGAATGGATAGCAGCCAAGGGGATTGAAGCTGAGACATTCATAGAAAGGTTAACTTTGGTTTATGGTCAGGCCACTGCCTTACTTTCTAGGCTAGCCTCCTTGGCGGAAGTATGGGACAGCCTTCCGGACACGCAGGATAGGATAATCCCTTGCCTTAGGATTCTGAAAGGAGTTCCTAAGCAAGAATTGATAGAGGGAGGGGTCATCGCAGCGGGAGCAGCCTATGACTTCCACACTTGGTATTGGGCCTTGACAGCACGAGGTGAAGTCTTGGAGAGGGTAAAGGTTGACGGCATCAGATTGGAGGAACAGGTCAAGGAAGTTCAGGCCAAAATCCTCAACATAATTGCCGATATCCTGGATAAAGAGGCTCTGCGAGAGAATGACCTGCAGTTGGAAGTTTTGAAGGAAAGTGTCCAGGAAAATATCTTTGACATCACTGGACCCATCTTGAGGCAGGACTGGGCCAAATTGGCAAACTTCCTGAGTATCCGAGAGTCCTTTGAAAAGACTGAACCAGAGTGGGAGGAGACCTTCGCCAGATGCGTTGAGAGCATGGATGGGCTGGAATTTAGAATCGGCATGCTTCCACAGGTTACCATGGATGAGGTTGCCTTGATCGTGTCCAGATTCGGTGAATACACGGTGGCTCGAGAGGATCAGGATGTAGTCCCTTGAAAATAGCTCCGAATGCCAACTCATTGTTGTTCATTGCCAGTTAACTGAAGTCATGTTGGGAAACCCTAATTAGGGTTTCGTTTGTTAAATCTTGACCGTCGGCTCATGTTTAATCTGAGCCATTTATTCAATTTATGGAACTCTATATAAACTCTTGGACCCTCATTTGTAATGTGTGAAGTGAGTAATAAAAAATTGTTGCGACGAAACTATTTCCGTTTATAAAAGCTCTTGTGCATGATTTGCTAAGAACAACTTTTATTTTCAAGTAGTATGCAAGGTTTAATATTTCTCCTTCAACACTTAGAGTAGAATTAGAATAGCATTTCGTTACATGTTGGTTAGATGAATAATAGATTTGATCGCAGTGCCGGATAAAATTTTGCCCATACTTTTGTCGAGTGGATGATTTGCACTCGATGTGTAAAGTTAGTCTGAGCCATTAAATCGTGGATGCTTAACTTCTGTTTGTCTTGATTATCAATTCGAACATGAAAACCATTATCACCTCCGTTGAAGATTGCACCCGCTTCGCGTAGTTGTCCGAAGGAGGCGAAACGAAGTGTGGTTACCCATTTTGTCTAATCGCTGCTGTCTCTTGAATTCTTAGGCGTAGTTTAGATCTCTAAACCCTTATCCTTTTGCCCTTTTTTTTGGAATATCTGAAATACCCATCGAAAGAGCTTCAACGATAAAACCGCCTAAGTCCTCAACTCGCGAAATGAATTTTACGTACGTCCCCCTTGTGATTACCAGCAAATCACAACACCCACTGACCTTGTCCATATGTCATAACCTGGCCAAAAGAAACATTGGAGTCATTGTATTATCTTCTAGGTATTTGCAATTACTTTTCAAGAGAGGATAAAGTGTCCTTGGGCATTTTATTCTGTGTATGGTGGCGTATTCAAAACACACACCAACATGACTGAAATTACACAGACCAGCAACCTGCAACCTCACTAAATCACTCATAACTCGCTCAAAACCCAACCAAATAACATGAAATAAGATGCATAATGTTCTAGCATGGACGGCGACCAAGACAGGTAATCAAAACCCACCCAAACAGCCTTTAATTATTTTGCACGGAAAACAATGCACCTTCAGAAAGTACAACCTTTCGAGAAGGGTGATTTTGCCTTTTAAAAATCCACACTTGATATTAAAATCTGAGATTTAACATGTAGGGTCACCCCTAGCAAGGAAACCATTAAGCAAGACACCCAGAACCACACTATTTTTATTTTGCAAGTTGTGAATAAAAAATTACAATCAGCTGAGCAGATTCAGCAACACTGAAAAACTGGTAAAATGCAAAACACATCAACTACAATATGCTCAAACTCAGTTCAAAGAACAAGGACAAACCTATCTTAACTAGTTGCTATCTTTCAAGCAAGAAGCCAAGCCTAGCTAGGGGGTATGCCTTCCCCGAAGCACTCAGTCACCATTTCGGCAGCATAACTTTGCAAAAAACTCAAGATGATGAATGAAGACCCAACACTTCCCTTTTATAATTTAGCCAAGCATCTCTAGAACCTTCCAGAAGGTGTGCCCCACTCAAGGAGTCAACCTAATTTGATGTTGACTTATGATCCTTAAGTGGCGTCCCATTTTCCAAGGCATTTTTCACACTTTTTAAATATTTAAAAACCTCCTCATATTCGCGTCCCTTTTCTCTCCAAGTTGACATTAATAAAATGGTAAATATTTCACTTAACCTCTTGGTGAGGTGTCCACCCATAAAAGTCCCCTTCTTAAAAACAACTTAATTCATAAAGCTAGACCAAGGGGGTTATAATTAAAATAAAACATTATTTTAATTAAAATAACTTATCTCTCCAGAAACTGCATCCAGGAGCTGATTCCAATACTGCCAACTGAACCGTCTGATGAGGAAGGCCAAATGCACTGAAGCAAACAGAACCATTGCCAGAAATAGAATTTACTAAAAATAGTAAATCCAGGTAATTACTCGGATCAACATGCATGCTATATCAACATGAAGCTCTTTGAAAACCCAGAAAGGAGCTGCCAACCAAACACCAAGATTCCAGAAGCAAGTTCCAGAAAAGGCTGAAACATCCTCCTAAAAGATAGGAAACCCTAATTTTCGCTTCCGAGTAGTCTACGGGTCACCAAAATAGACTAACGGCCAACTGTTAGATCACTGTTGAGAAGAGGACATTACACGCATCAAGTTAACTCCTATGTCTAATGTCATCTTTGGCAGGGTGGAACATCCTAACTGTGAGTTCACTACCCGTGATCTTGAGTGATAAACTCCTCCAAGAAGCAATTAACTGCCTCATCATCCGGAGGTCGTCACATGCCTCAACTATCAATTCACTATTTGTCAGCAACTTGAGCAAACCTGGAAATATCTGCTCACTTCAACTGGCAGTTCACTGACTGGTAACATTGACGGCTCTATAACTAAAGTGATTGCCTTTTTTTCTTCTGTTGCTTTACGCTTCTGACACGTTGCTTGACTTTTTGTCAATGGAAGAGTGTCATATGATGAAATCGTGAAGTTTGATTGTGAACACTCTAGCTGTGAAAAATACTCATGAACTTGCTTGCATATCCAGAGCTCCAACGGTATTCAACCCTCTAAACTAGCTTTGAAAGGCTATCAGATATACCAAGTATGAAACCATATGAAATTCATGGACTTTGGATGTCTACGCCTATCAATTTGTCCAAATTGACTTTTGGGTGTGCTTGACGCAAATCAGTGTCATCCGTCTTTAGGAAGTCATGATGTAAGACCAATTTGGTCCTGTATTCAACTTGCAAGCAAATCGGTGTCATCCGTCTTTAGGAAGTCATGAAGTAAGACCAATTTGGTCTTGTATTCAACTTGGAAGAATTGCATTTTGAAAACCTTGAAGATTGACTGGGCACACGACACTATTCGGACAACTTTTTTGCTGCGGCTAAACATAGCCTCATCGAGGGGTAATTTTTACGAAAATTTCTAAGACGTGGGCTTTGTTAGGAATATCTTTTTGAATGGATCCAAAATGTCAGAATTTCAAAAAGATCTTTTTCTATGACATGCAAGAATCCTTCGATGGTAGAGGCAACGAGGCACTTTTTCCTAAAGCTATTTTTCCTGGAAAATTATGGCACATGGGTATTGTAGGCGCCTCTATGCTAAGCAAACCCTGTTCGTTAGTTTTTGAAAAAGGTGAATTTTTGCAAAAACCCTAAAAATTGCTGGCTGGACAACTTCTCTGAAGAAATTTGGCAAGTGGGTTTTATGGCCAATGTTGTGTTGATCATACCCAGAAGGCCAAATCTATGAAAATATATCGTTTCCTTGGACATACAAGAAAATCTAAGACAAGAACAAAAGAAATGAGAGGATGAGAAACTAGAAGAAATATGTGGGTAAAAGCTAGAAGTTATAAGTTGCTGCCCCGAATTTTCAAGAAAATAACACCTGGAGATGTAAACTCTGAAAAACTATTCCTCTGTGCAACTTGTTCTTGAAAACATGAAGAACGCTGAGAATGGCTTGCGTCAGATCTTCAAATGGCATTGGAGAGAAAATATTTGTGTTTCAGCTCTTCAACCTGCAAGAAATAATGAATGATGGACGCCTAAGCTTTGATATATATCAATCTAAGTTGCAAGCATCAGTTAGGGTGCCAAATTCATGCTTGAGGATTCTATTTGCATGATTGGGAGTTAATTGGAAGATTTTCCACCCAATTTGGGATGCCTAGGCTTAAGATATTCCTCAAAAATCCTAACTAGGAGTTAACTTTGGATGCCACCTTGCTAGTTTGAATATTTTCAACTTTTGCTTGATGAACAACCTTTGTTTGGTCCTGAATTCAGGTCGCCTGTTTGATCACAAATCCTTGCTAAAAGATTCATTGCGGAGTTGGATCAACTCTAAAGGGATATTACTGGGGGTTGCGAACCTCGAAAACTAAATCTAGTGCCTTGAATTCTTGGGCGCCTTTTCCCAAAAGGGTTTTTTTTTGCTCGTGTTAGACAATTTCTTGGATAATTTTCAATTTTCTCCATTTGACCCTTCGTGCTTCAATCAACAACTGCTCATGATTGACGAATCTCGTGATTGGGATGTTCAATCCATTGTGAAGCTGGAAATATTCCAGAACAAATGACTGTATGTGCAAGCTTAGAAAACTGACTTGAGATTCAAACCTCTAGGCGCCCCTGGCCTGCAAGGGTGCTTTTGTTCTTTTGATGCACATTTTGCACTTTGCAACCCTTCACGAACATCTCTAGTTTCACCCTTGTCACCGGAAGTTTGACTGCTTTGATGTTTGTGTTGACGATTTCATCGCGAAGATTGATCAAAATGAAAGAGGTCTTCTTGGATGTTACAACGCCTGAAAGCAGCATCTGATTGCCTAAAAGGTTGGGTGTGTATCTCTAGGAAGGTGCATTGTCTTCAACACTTAGTCAATTCTTCATGTCCTTCAATTTGCCTTTGCCTCCAACGTTTTACGCTTGATCTTTGTTTGTGAGTGCTTGACAAGTCCCGTGAGCTTGCAAGTGGATTCATCACGAAGCCGAAAGGTTTCTGAGAAGGTGCCTTGGAGAAGACAACTTCCGAAAACTTCATTTGGTTGCTTAAAATAATGGGTGCCCTTGGCAAGTCGGGGTGCTTTTGCCTTGATGTCCATCAACTTACCCTTTGTTTCACATGCTCGGATGATCAATACTTGTTGCCGTTTGGTATGTCTCGCGAACTAGCTGCAGGATCAATTGCGAAGCTGGGTTGAATCAGAGGAAATCATCTAGAGGTTGCCAATCCAAAGACTGGCATCTTATATCTTTCATTCTTGGGTGCCCCTGAGCTACGAGGGCGATTTTTTCCCTTGTTAGACTACTTTCTTTGATGCCCTTTGCTTTCAGCATCTTCTGCCTCTGCCTTCGTTTCACGGCGTTTGATGAATCTAGTAAACTTGCTTGATGATTCGTTTGAAAGCTAACAAAATTCTAAAGAGGATGACCGGTTTAACAATTGTTAACAACTGCAGTTGGCCTCTTGAATCTATGGGCGCCCTTGGCCAGCAGGGGCATTTTTGACTCCTGAGTTAGTCATTTGTTGATGATTTTGACCTCACACTTCGCATTCACTACTTGCCACCTACGTTGATCACGATTGTCGACGACGTGAACACGTTAACTGTTGCGATTTCTCTCATCATCATGTATGTACGGGTGCTTGAAAAGTTCACCAAGCCATTGACTACATAGCATCTTTCCTGTAGCCAGGCGTGCATCTTCCATACAACATTTTCAGCAAATTTCAACTTTTGAAAATCCCCTTCATTGCGAACCGTCTTTTTGAGCATCTTTCGCCATAGAATCTTCATTGAAGCATTTGAAGCTTGGATTTCGATACTTGGTACTAGCTATTCTTCCATTAATGACCTCGGAGGTCCTACGTTTTGTTACATCCCACCCAAACTACTTTTAGAATGTTTTTCCATTAAACTCCGGCATGTGTTTCAACTAGATAAACAATGCATGAATGATTAAGTTGAATGGATTGTGTGTTTCAATGTTGGCTAGAATGTTGAATAATATGATGCTTTATTACCAAGAAAAATTGTATGAACTACTTTTCTTTCTTAGTTGAAGTGCAAACAATTGTTAATGTGGATAGAACCAATTGATGTTTATATAATATCGGACTAACTACCGTTATTGTGTGGAGCATGATGCAGGACCAATCGAGTTCGACGGTATAGAGAGGGAAAATATCATCTGACAGAAAGGGAGCAAAAGGGAATCTTAAACTGCCATCTAAGTTCAGTGGGGTGTGATGGTTATCGGTCAACCTTGGTCTTTCTTATTCCTTAATGTCTTATAATTTATTTTATTATAAGTGCCTTAGTTAATATTCAATATATATATAAATACGTAATCATTTTAATACCTTAAGGGGGGACTTTATAAATAATTATATTTTGTTTCTTGAACTCCTAGAAGGGTCCCTTGCTTAATTGTCACAAAAATTCCTTAGTCTTATTTCCGCTAATTTAAGGCGTTGAAAACAAGCACTTTAAATTACTTGCTTGGGCATAATCTTCAGGGAAAAGAGTGATTGAGTTTTAAAACCGATTTTATTTTTAACCTCCATGGTTGGGCGAACGGGAATTTGGGGAAAAGTAATATTGCTTCCTTAATTAGGAAATCTCACTTTCTACTTGGCAACCGTCTTTTCCTCTGCTGCCTCCACCGCGCACAACTTTAGGTGATGGCCTTTGGAGAGGAAATGAATTCATGGGAGTTCAAATGCCGTAAATGGCATCCTTTCGCCTTATCGTGCAGAGTGGAGAAGGTAGTTAGGGAACGGTTCTTGGTTTCGCGTTTTGGAAAAACGCGAAATGAAAATGAGAGAAGAGTCGGAGCTGGGGTTTTTGGTTGTTGAAGGATGGGTGCGGAAGAGGAAGTGTAGGAGAGGGAGTTGTTAAAAATAGTGTGAGGGAATTGCATAAGAGGGTCGCATTTATCTGAAGAGAACCAGAAGCTAGGTTGATACATAACTGGCAAGCTAAAGGTTCAACTCCGGAGAATACTCGAGGCTGAGAAGAACCGGACTGGGAAAGCCCCGTCACCTATTAAGCAACATCAACTGAAGTTTCAGGTAAGTGCGAAGTCTATTTTGCAGTTTGCTTTCTTATTAAAAGCAATAAGCATTTAAGGGAAGAATCTAGGTGAAGATGCTAGATGAGTTCTGTTGACGTGTTTTTTATGACAACACCAACACAGAATAAAATGTCCAACGGTCACTCTATTCCCTCTTGATCAAAGTATTCCGCATGCTAAGATTGCGTGAAAGTTCATGCGTTCAACTCCAAGGTTCCTTTTATTGCGAATAGAATCAGTTGGTTGATGTGAATATGCTGGGTATTCCAAGGGGACTTACGTCATTGTTCGGTTTTGTGAAGCAGTTAGGACATGAATGATTTGACAATATTGCTCTGACTCCTAAATTAACCGGGAAATACTGAATTAAAAAGGGATATGTTGACGTGCTTTTTATGACAGCGCCAGCACAGAATAAAGTTGTCCAACGGTCACTCTATTCTCTCTTGATCAAAGTGTCCCACATGCTAAGATTGCTTGAAAGTTCATGTGTTCGACTCCAAGGTTCCTTTTATCGCGAATAGACTCAGTTGGTTGATGTGTTTTGCTAGTTATTTCAAGGGGACTTACGTAGTTGTTCGACTCTGTGAAGCAATTAGGACATGAATGATTTGGCAATATTGTTCTGGTATCTAGACTGACTCGGAAAATGTAGAATTTAAAGGGGATAGGGATAGGGATTCTACAAATCTACTTCTAAAGGGTGGAGGACGAGGATCGACTTAAACAATCTTCAAACCAAACTTTGCTTTGTCTCCTTTCGAACAACTCCGACAAAGTTGGTGCAATCTTCAAAGGATGAGAAAAGTGTTCAAACTATGACGCAACATGTTCATACCGTCAATACGACGCATACAAACATATGAACCACAATCGAAGTTAAGTGCTGATACTCCAGTTGACCACGCAAGGCGAACTTACCATCAGTAAGCCCGCTAGTGGTATGGATGAAAGAAGATATGCTCAAATCACAACGCCACACTCCACAATTAACAACTACTTGCATGAAATAAAAATCTATTTTACTCTATCTACCTTGAATTGGAAAGACGAAATGGCCTTGCTAGCTACTCATAACAAAGAAGAAATCACCAAGCAATGAAACTCTTTGTATTATGAAAAGTGTTCACAACAACCTTTTACAAAACTTTCAAAGGAAAGTTTTCTTCCCTCCTCAATCTAAAGCTAACTTCTAAGCTAAATGCTATATGCCTTCTACTCTCTAGCTCTGATTCAACTCTTGATCTAATGTCTAATAATTTACAAATGAGGGGGGATGCCCCTTTTATAATAAGTCCAATTCAGTGGACGGTTTAGATCAAATTACAATGAAGGGCTCAGATCGAGCCACCTATGCCCTGATTAGGGTTTCTGCCCTAAAAACCGCCACAGAGAGGAGTGGGCAATGAATGCACAGAATATTCTCCACTCCCCTGCAGGAATCATAATGAGCAATTAATGCCCACTACCATCATCAAGAAGGTCCTCATCAAGCAGCGCGTTCCCACTGGCCTTCTCCCGGATAGCAAACTCGATCAATCAGGCCAATACTGCTTCAACCTCCTCTGCAGAGATCGGTGGAATATGGTTGAGGTGGAACTCCAAGACTGCTACCGTCTGTCCGTATCTGGTGTAAGATTTCCTCCATGTCACTAAGGCGTCCTGGGTATGCTGAATTATACTAGAGAATGTGGAGACATTCTCAAAGTCATCCAGGACAAGTGACCTCGCAGCTGAGAAGAATGGAGGCAGTCTACTTTTCAAGCCATCAGCAGTTATCTCCTCTGGGACCAACTTTCTAGCAAATATGGCTTCTAATGTATTGAGGACTCCCCCCAAGATGTTGCCCATTGCTTTCCTCACTTTAGCTGAATCTGCCCTTGCTGCGTCGTGAAATCCACGGCCTGTGACCACCGAGGAGTACCAACTGGTGAAATCATACCTATCACCTCTCTGAATTACACCTCCATCCACCAAGGTTTCTAGAGGTATATGCATCAAAGCCCCCAAACGAAGTACAGTCTTCGTTTGATAGATGCGAGTATCACCCCAGGCCTGATCTACTATATCCATCCGTGCCAAAATACTTGAGGCCTGTCGATAAGCATCGGCGAGGTCCTCCATGAATTTCCCTGTCTCAGTATGAACACGGCTAACCCACTTGTCTGCCTCCGTTTCCATTTTCTTCAAATCCTCTAAGGCAACAACTGACTCCTTCGGAAGCTCTGATGGACGTTCTACTGCTGGGTTTGCTGGTTCACCTGGATGTGCTAGATTTTGCACGTATCCTATCAAGGTTTTGTGCTCCTTCTTCAATTTCTTATACTTCCCCTCCGTGCGGAGCAACTGATCCTTCAATGCCTGATAGGAGTTATCGAACTCCTCGATAACTTGGGCTCCCGTAGGACGACCCAACTCTACTGTGGTGATCACGTAATTTTCAGGCCTCTCCTCGGTTCGATCACAATCTTCCCTCGGAATAGCCACCTGAAGCGTGCGAGAGCCTGACTTGTCAGTCGAGATCTTTGAAAACTTTCGGGCCCTTTTCTTCTCTGGTGGCGCACTGATCCTCTTGAGGAACTCTTCCATCTCAATGGCTGGATCCGTATCATCCTCGGGTTCTCTCCTCATTCTGTCGGAAAGCCAATCAGGCACTGTCTGCTGTGGATTACAAATGACAAGGGGCTGCTCTTCTATTGCCTCCATCTCGTGCACTTCCTCTCTTCTTGCACTGGTTTGCTCAGGCTCATCCTCCTCTATAAGCTGGGTATCTCCCGACCCTTGGGTCCCCTGTTCTGTGTTTTCCTCTTCTTCCAAAGCCGTGTCCAACATCTGCTGAAAATGGGTGTCGGCCATTGTTTCCTCTTCCTCCTCCTGTTGGCCGCCCCTGGATAGACTGACACTAGCTGATTCCCGGGCGTTGGGCTGATCTACCTCCTCAAGTCCCCGCTCTTCCTCTAATCCTGCCCTCTGATCGGCAAATAATGAAACCACTCTCAAACTCGAAGACTGAGTTTGTGAGTGCACGGGTGATGCTTGTTCTATCCTCAACGGTATCGGTTGGGTTGGCACTTCCACTTGTGCCCTCGATGTCTGAGCAATTTGTTTCCCCTTTTTACCGATAACGGCCTTGGGTCACCCATCAAGCTATAAGTAAGGGCGATCGACTTGCTCTTGAGTCTGCATACATGTCTGTCGACCCAAGTCCTGGTAAAAGTCATCACCGGGATAGAAAGAGTGTCCAAGTCCATGATCTCTGGCTCGGACCAATCAGGTGGTGGGACAGGAGTATCCCTAACTGAACCATAGTCGGGTTGCATGACGTTGACATCCTCCTCCACCTGGTCGGGAACTGGAATAATCTCACATTCTCTATTCGACTTGAGAGGAAGTCTGGAAAACATACTTCTTCTTATCTCAACCTCATCCACTGCATTTGCCCAAAAGTCCTCCAGATGAGCTCTGTGTCGGTATTCAACGCTCTGTATCATCCGGATGTTACTGTAAGGATCGAAATCCTGCCTGCCTGTGTGATATGACAAATGATAAGATTGCAGCTCGTCCTCTGCCTCTCGGGCTGCCTGTAAAGAGGGACACACCTCAATGGAATTTCCCATGGTGATAGGGAAATCAAGTCCACCCTTCTTTTTCCTTTTCTGAATCTTATCGTAGGCAATCAATTGCCTAGATACCTCAAGCATTACTATGTGATCAGTGGGGTATCGTGGTAACCGATACGGATACGAAGTGAACCCCTGCAGCCTAATATATGTGAATTTCGGGAATTGGATGAGCCAATACCCATATTCCTCAATCAATGTCTGTGCTTCTTTAGATATTCTCTGCTGCGTCCTCTGCTGAAGTGTCCTCGCGATGTGCATTGTGAATGCATCATTTGCCCGTTTATAGTTGGCAATGTTAGCTAAATGTAGCTGTGTGCAGGCTTCATGGATTTTGAATTGACCAGGGGCACAGCCGATTGGCTCCTTGTACGAAATCCCTCTGTACTTAGTCATTCTGGCCAACATGTAAATTACATATGAGCTCATGTAGAAAGTCTTCGTCACCTTCAGGCTCCTGAATTGCTCATCGATGTGGTTGCTAATCATCCTAGCCCAATCGACACACTCCTTTCCCTCCAAGATGATCTCGATGAAGTAGAACATCCAAGGCTCGAAAATGTAAGCCTGTGCACTCCCATTTACCCGGCTCAGCATCATTATCAAATCACAGTATTCTTGTTTCACGTCCTCGGCAATTATCTGCTTTGGGAGCTTAGTGTGGGGTGGCCTCGGCTTCTGCATCCCAACTCTGTTGATGACTGCAGTGACTCTTTCGAAAGAGGAAGAGTACATCTTATCTGCCCTCTTGTTTGTCCTGTATAACATCTCCTCAGCAGTTGGAATCCCAAATGCCTCTCCGATGGCATCCGGTGTGAAGTTGGCGAGCAGTTTACCATCCGGAGAGACAATCGTCCTACGTTCTGGCTTGTAGTGATTGGCGCACTCCATAATCAGCTCCGGACACTGAATTGCTGGCGGAAAACCAGCAGCTGCGTAGATTCCACTCTTCATTATATTATGTGCCGTGACTGATGGTTGATGGCCCCCTAGCCCGAACATCCTCGATTTGAGTGCATTTAGATTAAATGAACCAAGGTTGGTGTCATTTAATCCCGCGAACTTTGAAACTATTGCTAACTTTGGGAGAAATGGCTTAGCGAGCCTTTTAATCATTGCCTGCCGGGATGAGCTAGCCTTGCCTGCTTCATTGTTTGCAGCTCTGCCTGCGGCTCTGCTTGTTCCTGCAACATCCTTTGCTCCGGCCATCTGCAAAATAAAATAGAATAGCAATAAGTTAGGCTGCAGATTTTTTTAAATAAAATGAAGTAACCTCCGAGACAGCTATGAATGTGGAGTTAGCTTTTTGAAAATAGAAACTCTCAGCATAAATTACTAACTCCAAACCTCGTACTGTATAAAAAACTTCAAGCTTATAAAGAAGCTTTCAACGACTGCACTTCCGACTGGCGAAGAAAATTGCAGCCAACTACCAACTTTCAGCAATGCGGATACTTTCTCAGCACAAAACGAATTAAATCCTTTGTCTTGACTTCGTCAACCTCAGCAACTTTCAACTTCTAGCAGCTTGAATAAGTAAAATCTGCAGCAAGCTTCAACTTTCGTGCAACTTCAATACTCAGCAATTTCGAAATAAATCCCCAGCACAATATAAATTTCTGCAACTCAACACTCTGCAGCAACTTCAACAAATAAATCTTCCAGCAACTCCGGAAAACAACTTCAACCTTCAACTTCGAAATTGCAGCAACACACTTTCAGCTTTTCGAAAGAAAGAGTCTCGGCAAATGAAAATTTCTCCAGCACTTCGCACTTTCAGCAACTCAACACTCCGAAATAAAATAAACTCTCAAAGAATTTCTCTCCTCAACCACTTGGAAAATATTTCAATCTCTCAAGAACTTCTTCAGCAACTTCAACTTCGAAACAATGTGAGGAGAAATGAGAGAAGAGATCGTTTAAATAACTCTTCTCAGAGAATCCTGCTAAGTAGTGCTGGGGCTATTTTTAGCACCTTCATCAATTTTCCACTCTCTTCATTCGGAATCTTCTAATTCAAGTGCAGTAGTGGGCTAGTCGTCAGCCGGTCATTATGGCAGTTGCCTTTAATAATGATTCCTTCCTTAAAAAAAAATCGAATCCTTCCTCTTAGTCTGCCAGTTAACTCTTGGCGATTTAAACAACTCGCGAGAAAAAAAATCACTTGACTTGATTTAAAATTCCATTTTAAAATCTCGCAGTGTTTAAATAACTCGAAAAAATCCGTGGGAGTTGTAAATTTATTTCCAACTTTTAAAATGGCTGTCATTTAAATCCTCGTTTTCATAAAATTTGCCTTAGACATTTTAAATTCTCTCTTTAAGATATTCAACTCCGGGTGATTTAAAATCACTTGCATGCTCGAAATAATTCATCCTCTGAGATTTAACTTCCGTCAGGAAAATAATCTAGGCAAAACGAATTTCCTCTGAAAATATTAAAATTTCCCTTAGGAAATTAATTTTCAAACTCTGTTAACTCATGGGTGCATTTTAAATGGGTTCATTTGATTTTCACTTAGAAAATATTTTATCAAGTCGCCAACCCTGTTTAAATGTCTGGAAAATTTTAAAATTCGTCAAATCATCCTTCCATGCCAAGGGCGTATTTTCTCTAGTGAAAAGTTATCTCACTTAGAAAAATTTTCGAACATTTTCTCTGTTGGCGTACTTGACCCTTGGTATATTTTATTCTTGCACCCCTCGCCCACATACTTAGAAATAAATTTAAATCCTCACTCCTTGGGCGTATTTCTTTCTCATTCAACTTTAAATTTCCAGGCCTTAGGAATTTTTAATTTCATCAACCCCTTCAAGGGCGCATTCTTACCTTGGCACTTTCCGTTTCAACACTTAGAAACTTTTTCTAAGTCCTTACTTTCAACTTGGGCGCATTTTAGATGTTGGAATTTCGATTTTGCCTTAGGCGTTTTTCAACCCCCTTGACCCCTTGGGCGCATTTCCTTGCTGGAGCTGGGCGCATTTTGCAGCTTCAACTTTCATTTTAAAGTGGGCGCATTTTGAAGGTGTGACTTCCATCTTGTTGCCTTAGAATATTTCAAGGTTCTATTTCCTCTTTATCTCCTTGGGCGCATTTCTATGTGCTTACTTTCAACTTCATCATGGGCGCATATTGGGTGTCAAGGTTTTGTTTTTGCCTTAGAATATTTTTCACCTTTTCTCCTTCTTGAGGGCGCATTTCACAGGGTGAACTTCTATTTTCAATGCCTTAGCCGCTTTTCACTAGGCAACATCTTCCTTGGGCGCATTTTGATGGGGTAGCTTCAAGATCTCCAACACTTAAAAACTTTTTCCAACTTTCATCCCCCTTCATGGGCGCATTTGAGGGGTCTTACTTTCATTTTTGCACACTTAATAAAATTTTTAAGTCCTCTTGCTTGCCTTGAGGGCGCATTTTAAGTGTCATGCTTTGATTTGTGCCTTAGAATATTTTTGAAGTCTCCACCTCTCCTTGGGCGCATTTTGAGGTATGAGCTTTTGTTTCCAAAGACTTAGAAACTTTTGAACTCTCCCAACATGACTTGGGCGCATTTAGCATGCTATGCTTTTATTTCATGCCTTAGAAATTTTCAAGGCTTCCATCAAGGTGGGCGCATTTGATGGCATGAGCTCCCATTTGAGGGCGTATTTTCATGGGTGTGCTTTCACTTTCCATGCCTTAGGCAATTTCAATGCCTTCATCACTTTCTTCAAGGTGAGGGCACATTTAGGGGGGTTAGCTCTCAACTTAACACTTAAAATTCTTTTTTATACCCCTTTAGCTTATGGGCGCATTTTGCCCCTCAAGCTTTTGTTTTCACCACTTAGGAAATTTTGACTTGGCCTCACAACCTTGGGCGCATTTTCATATGCCCACTTTTGTTTTTGCCTTAGAAAATTTTGATGCTCCCCTTATTCCTCCTTGGGCGCATTTTGCCAATTAGGCTTCCATTTTGACTTGAGGGCACCTTCTGATGGTGAAGTTTGATTTTACACTTAGAAAATTTTGACCTCTTCAGTGTGCTATCACCTTCTATTTTTAGTAAGTCCTCGATTTTTTTGACTTCCACAGCTCCGTTTAGCCCGAAAATTTCACCATATGATATTCTCTGCCCGGTGAACCCATTTTGCCAGTTATCTGCCCTGACCTGCTATTTATAGCCACCTGCTATTTATAGTAAGTTCTGACTTTCTGACTTCAGTAGCTCCGTTTTGCCTGAAAGTTGCAACGCTTGATCTTGATAGCTTGAGGGTCACTCTGATGCCAACCTCGGGTGCAGACCTGCTATTTATAGCCGTGCCCTGACTTACTAATAATAGTAAGTTCTCCGATTTCGCTCAAATTTTGCCAACAGGTACCTTGAAGTGTGCTGACATTGGTGGGTGCTTCGTTTCGGCTATTTTTGGATTTTACCCCCTATAAAAGTGGAAACCCTAATTTGACTTGCATGTATCCCGAACGGTCTCCGTTTGTCCTCGTTCCTTCTGCATGTCGTTCTGCTTGCTGAACTGGAGTGTTGGGCGGCTGCCAGAGTGTACCTGCTAAAAATAGAAACTGCCTGAAAAGTGACTCATCCACTGCCGGATGGCTTTGCATGTCATATTGCCCGTGGGATCTCAAAAAACCCAGAAAAACCCAGAAAACTAGTCTGCATGCATGCACTGGCTAAAAATAGTAAGTCCTCAAAACTCGATCTTCTCCGCTTGCATGTCACCTCACTGCGAAGGTTTTGGAAAACCCAAAAGGATTCTCCAGACATGCATCTGAAAAGCTCATGTGGAAACCCTGAAAATGGCTCTTGAAGCCTGAACTGCCAAAAATAGCAAGTCGTCCAATCTGGCTCAAAATTTACCTGTAGGCAGCTTGATGTTACCCGGATGCAGTGGAACTGACAGAATTCCAAAATCTCAATAAAATAGTCCCAAATTGAATACTTACTAAAAATAGTAAGTTGCCGGAATACAGTGAAAATTTAGGGGGATTCTGCTGGAAGTCTTCTGACTGTTGTACTAAGCTTAGATTCCAATTTTATAACTCAGTTTGACCTTTAATAAGCTTGAAGGATGAAAACCCTAATTACACAGACTTAACCAATACTTTAACCTGGGTCAAACGACGGGACATCCCCGGAAGGACCAGAGACCAGAGAGAGAGCGAACCAAAGCCAAAAGACCAGAATGGAGCAAAATTTAGGGGGTCCCCATCTTGATGGGGTGATGTGTGAAAAAGGTCACAACAGGATAGGGATAGGAATTCTACGAATCTACTTCTAAAGGGTGGAGGACGAGGATCGACTTAAACAACCTTCAAACCAGACTTTGCTTCGTCTCCTTTCGGACAACTCTGACAAAGTTGGTGCAATCTTCAAAGGATGAGAAAGGTGTTCAAATTGCGACACAACATGTACATACCATCACCACGATGCATACGGACCTATGAGCCACAATCGAAGTTAAGTGCCAGTACTCCAGTTGACCACACAAGGCGAACTTACCATCAGTAAGCCTGCTAGTGGTATGGATGAAAGAAGATGTGCTCAAATCGCAACGCCACACTCCACAATTAACAACTACTTGCATAAAACAAAGTCTACTCTACTCTATCTACTTGAATTGGAAAGACGAACAAGCCTTGCTAGCTACTCACAATAGAAGATAGAACCACCAAACAATGATAAATCTTTATATTATGAAAGTTCACAACAACTTCTTACAAAGTCCTCAATGGGAAAACTTCCTTTCCTCCTCAATCTAAGCTAACTTCTAAGCTAAATGCTATATGCCTTCTACTCTCGCTCTGATTCAATTCTAGTTCTAATCTAATAGATTACAAATGAGGGGGGATGCCCCTTTTATAATAAGCCCATTTCAACGGACGGTTGGGATTCAATTACAATAAAGGGCTCAGATCGAGCCACCTATGCCCTAATTAGGGTTTCTGCCCTAAAAACCGCCACTGAGGGGAGTGGGGCAATAAATGCACAGAATATTCTCCACTCCCTTGCAAGAGCCATAATGAGCAATTAATGCCCACTATCTTCTTCTAGAAGATCTTCATCAAGCAGCGCGTTCCCATTGTCCTGTTCTCGGACTGCAAACTCGATCAATCAGGCCAATACCGCTTCAACCTCCTGGGCAAAAACCGGTGGAATATGGTTGAGCTGGAACTCCAAGACCGCCACCTTTTGACCGTGCCGAGTGCAAGACTTCTTCCATGCCACCAAGGCGTCCTGAGTATTCTGGATTATACTGGAGAAAGTGGAGACATTCTCAAAGTCATCCAGGACAAGCGACCTCGCAGCTGAGAAGAATGGAGCCAGTTTGTCTTTCAAGCCATCAGCAGTTATTTCCTCTGGGGCAAACTTTCTAGCAAATATGGCTTCTAATGTATTAAGGACTCCCTCCAAGATGTTACCCATTGCTTTCCTCACTCTGGCTGAATTTGCCCTTGCTGCATCGTGAAATCCATGACTTGTGACCACCGAGGAGTACCAACTGGTGAAATCATACCTATCACCATCCTCAATCACACCTCCATCCACCAAAGTTTCTAGAGGTATATGCATCAAAGCTCCCGAACGAAGTACAGTCTTTGTCTGATAGATGCGGGTATCTCCCCAGGCCTGATCCACCATGTCAATCCGTGCCAAAATACTTGAGGCCTGCCGATAAGCATTGGCGAGGTCCTCCATGAATTTCCTTGTCTCAGTACGAACATGGCTAACCCACTTGTCCGCTTCCGTTTCCATCTTCTTTAAATCCTCTAAGCCAACAACTAACTCCCTCGGAAGCTCTGGTGGGCGTTCTACTGTTGGGTTTGCTAGTTCACCTGGACGTGCTAGACTCTGCACATATCCTATCAAGGTTTTGTGCTCCTTCTTCAATTTCTTATACTTCCCCTCCGTGTGGAGCAACTGATCCTTCAATGCCTAATAGGAGTTATCGAACTCCTCAACAATTTGGGCTCCCGTAGGACGACCCAACTCTACCATGGTGATCACGTAATTTTCAGGCCTCTCCTCGGCTCGATCACAATCCTCTCTCGGAACAGCCACCTAAAGCGTGCGAGAGCCCGACTCATCAATCGAGATCTTTGAAAACTTCCTGGCCCTCTTCTTTTCTGGTGGCGCACTGATCCTCCTGAGGAACTCCTCCATCTCGATGGCTGGATCCGTATCATCCTCGGGTTCTCTTCTCATTCTGTCCGAAAGCCAATCCGGCACCGTCTGCTGCGGATTGCAAATGACAAGGGGCTGCTCCTCCGTTGCCTCCACCTCGTGCACTTCTTCTCTTCTTGCACTGTTCTGCTCGGGCTCATCATCTTCCACGAGCTGCGTATCTCCTGACCCTTGGGTCCCCTGTTCTTTGTTTTCCTCTTCCTCCAATGTCATGTCCAACATCAGTTGGAAACGAGTGTCAGCCACTGTTTCCTCTTCTTCCTCTTGTCGGCCAGCCCTGGATGCATTAACGCTTATACTATCTGATTCTCGGATGTTGGGTTGATC
>CM021108.1:503643933-503816010 GCA_007115665.2 Sequoiadendron giganteum | reverse complement strand
ACCACTGCCATCAAAGTTCGCCAAGATAAGCTTATTGGTAGCTTGTCTAAGATCATTATGCTTGTATCTAGGCCGCCTATCATTCCTGCTTCTGGTGTGTTCTCTCTTCTGGTTCATGAATCTGTCGAAGTTAAGGTGCTCCTTAACTCTCGGTGGCAAATTATCCCACTCATCATGCATAGCCATAATGTTATCTGCAAAATTAATCTCGCCACCCTATTCAACTTCGTCCACTTCCTCAGCATCATCTCTGGTAAAAGTAGGACATGTAGCTCTCTCAAAGGTGCATGCTGGAGCTATGACTCTCTGAGGCTCTCTGTGAATACTGCCATCACGATCTGGATCCAAACTATGAGCCCTATTAATTGTCAAATTTTGAACATTCGTGCTGAGTTGTTGAAGAATAGTCGCCACCTGTTCTTGCCCTGCAACCATACCTCTGAGCACGTCTTTAGCTTCTCTGTCCTCATCATCCCAAGGATTCCTGTGAGAACTTTCTCCTGCCCTGTTCGCCATATTATCCCAATCTAATTCCTCCTCCTGTTCTGCAAACGGAAATGGTGGGAAAGGATTTTGATCACCTCTTTGATTTCTAGGACCCCCTCTGGAATAAAACTTGTCAAAACCCTCTTTGTGTGACTTCATAAATTTCTCTAACCCCACAAGCTGGCAGGATCAGTGCTCTGATACCACTGTGATGAGCCTTGCTGGCTCTCAGCTCAAAACCCTTATTTTCTTAAGTCTTTATGTGTTATTTAATTTTTTAGAGAATGTTTGATAGATAGAAGAGAAGGGGCGCACATCATAATTGCTCATAAAATGTGAATTTGCTCTAATTTCTTCAAAAAGAAAGTACAGAAGATATTATTTAACTCCAACAAATAGATTGAGAATGATAAACATACCGAAATATCTCCAGATTATTTAATTAAAGATATAAGCCAATTTGACAGCCGGAAATGAAGAATTCAAGCAAATAAGCTCGCCCAAGCTCCAGATCTGGATTCTCCCACTCAGAAATGAGATACAATGGCCTAGTAGTAGTAGACGCCAAAGTAGAAGCACAAAGAAGAGCAAAGAGGAAGGCGTTTTATCAAGTTCCCTTCACACGCCTTTTCCAGAGAAGCACAAAACCCAAGGCAAAAAGTACGGCCAAGTCAACTGCTGAAGAAACAAAGATGATAACTGAAGAGTTGTTGAAGAGGACGCCTCATGATGAAGAAACCCTCATTTATTTGCAAACAATAAGAAATCTGAATATATAAAACCTCTGTCTGTATCTGTAGAACCTCTGTGTGAAGCTCTCAACTGTACTGATTCAGTTGATCTTTCACAGCCTCAAAAGCACTCAACACTAAAGAGTTATCGTTCCTCAATGGACAAATGTTCAAACCCTGGTCATAGGAGAATGCATAGGACAAAATAGCACAAGGCAAAGTGAAATTGTCAAAAGATGATTTTCTATTGCCAGAGAAATGCTTTATACCCAAATGGCACGCATTTCAAGAAAAATACGCCTTTTTCAATCATTAAAATCTTTTAATATTGTATTAAATCTTTTTCAATAGTTTCCACTTAATACTTGAGCGCACCTTTTTAATATTTTAAGTCATTAAAATATTAAATCCCCTTTTGAACATTTTAAGTGATATAAAATATATTAAAGTCGATGTGACTTTAATAAAAAAGGCATTAAGTTAAATAATTAACTTAATCACTTAAAATTCCATAACTCGCTCAAAACTCAGAATATTCCCGTGCTGTCAGAAGCTGTGGACTCTTGAAATGCCAACGCCTGCTGTGAACCAGTCACTGAGCTCTGAAAACCAAAACGATCAAACTCTCCAGAAAGTATCACTAACCTTCTAACCAATCACAACCCAATAAAGGTCCAATAGTACACTATTTGACTGCTCTCGAAATCAGTTTTAGAATGAGGGACATATTTACTTCCACTCTTATCCGGTTAGGATCTCCAAGGCAACCACATGTGAGAAAAGTCGGTGGCGATATACCCGTTCAGCTTTCGGCACCAGTCTTTGCTAAGCAGCATGCCATACCCATCTGGTAAATCTACAACGGAAATATCAATACGGCTTTGGATTCTAGGATCCGCGGCTAGCTGCATGTGAATGTCGTTTAGTTCCCCAACGACAGGAACTTCAGTTTTATCCAATTGAGTCACCTTCTTGTTGGTGTGGAGCGGGATTAGGCCCAATCTTTCACATACCTTCAAAGGCATTACATTGCTCGAAGCTCCGGAATCAATCAAACAATTGTGTAGCATTTTTCCGAATATTCTGACTGAAACCAAGAATGGGGCCGGTTCATCTTTCCCTTGATAAAACACCACTGGTTTTCTTCTCTCATCTGCTACTTCATCTTTCTTGTTCGGCTAGACTTGCCTGCCTTGGGTCGCATCCCCTATATTCTGCCTTTGCTTCACAGCATCATCAGGCTGAGAACCCCTCTCAGCCTTGATCCTTCCAGGAATGCTGGCGGAATTCAATACCATGCCTTCAAAGTTTTGAGGCCATTGTGGTGCTTCCCATGAATCATAAGGTGCTTGGGGCACATTTTGCACTACATTTGTGTTCGGTGCTGGACAAGGCTGCATAACAGTCTGGGGGTTTCTTGGCACATTGGGTGCCTCTTGTGAAGTACTCCTTGCGGTGGTGGTTTCAGTCAATGTCCCCAGAAGAGTGTCTCGTACTTCTTGGACCTTCATCAACTCATAGAGTGGTAAACTGACCTTTATCTTCTTAAATTCCTCCAATACAAAGGAGCTCAGCTTCTTTATATCTTCTCTAGGAGAATTCTCCTTTTGTCCTCGGACTAACTGGTAAACTAGCTGTTGAGGCATTTGTGGTCCATTTGATCTTGCTTGTGTGGGTCCCTATTGCCTATACTCTAGAGAGTCTTTTGGTGCAACCGGCACGTTGCTCGCATTGGGGTGCGGGGGTGTTGTAAAGTTATTTGGTGGCGTTGACGAGGTCAACGGTTCCCTTTGAGGATAACCTCTTTGATACACTTTAGGGGGACCATTTCCAGTGGTCTGGAGAGCTTGTACCTCTCTAACTCCTTCCACCAAGACACTATTGTTGAGAGGCGGAAAACTATAACCGTCTTTGCTTAGGGGCTCATCTGGTGATACGTACGTGGCATGAGCCTCTGAAGGCGTTTGAGCCTCTAGCATCCCCACGGGACCATTTGCCAAAGCTGGTGGAAATCTCTGATTAACCGACGGAGGTGTATAACTTTGAAATTTAGGTGGAAACTTGAAGTCTTCCAAGATCAAGGCTTGATCATATCGGGGTGCTGGAACTATTTCATACCTCGTAATTGGAGGATCCTCTGTCGGTTCTGCATTCTTCACCTCTCCTCTGAAAATGTCAGCGGCAACTTGAAACTCATGGCACTGAAGCTCAGAGTGCTGATTAGTATTGTGTAATCTACACCATCCTGACAAGGCGGCTTCTGCTAGATATACTCTGTCTGCAGGACGGCTCTCAGGAGGAGGCGGGTTGTCTAATGGTGAAGGGACTCCTCCGTTATTAGGCCCTGTATTCCAAGATCTCTTCTGGAACCCTTGATTATTGTTTCTGTTTCCATGATTGTTCTCCTGATTGTATCCTTGATGGGCATCATGGTGATGATTCGGAGGATTATTCTGATATCCTCGGTTAGCACCTTGGTGTGCTTGATTGTTCCTTTGCATGGCTTGAATCTGATTATTTTGATTTCTGAGGTATGTCACCTCAGTTGACAGTTTCTTTAGTTGTTCCACCAGACCTTTTATTTCATCTCTTTCCTCTTGAGTTTGCGTCGGTGGTGCTGTGTTTTGCAGATAGACAGGTTGTGCGACTGACACTTGAGATGAAGGTATTCCAGGGTGGAGAACCAACTGATTTGATGGCGCGGTTGCTTGGTAAGATGGTTGTGGAACTGGATTTAATGCTGGAATTTGCTGATTCCAGGTTTGTATCTGACCGCTTGTAGAACTTAAGCCAGTGTATAGTGAGGGACCAGTTGTATTTTGTCCCATGTTCTGGCTCACTTCAATTGCCTTAGCATAAGCTAAGTTCATCGGCAGGAGCGGGGTGAGCTTCTCTCACAAACATTGCAGTTAAGGGGTCCAAAGCGGCGTAGTAGTTTTCTCTAGCATCCGTGATAGTGTAAGGAGTTCGTAATCTTGTGAGAGCCTTCTGGAATCTATTGTTAAACACGTGAATGGGCTCTTTTTCTTGCCTCCTTACTTCTACAAATTGTCTGAACAATTCTGTGGGAGTGATGGGAATACCAAACTTTCCGATGAAGGCCGTCTTCATCTGTTCCCATGTTCTAATTGAACCGACTGGTAAATGTATGAACCAATAATGGGCCTCTTCTCCCAAAGAATAGGGGAACAACCTGCAAGCCACATCAGCATATGCAATCTGCCTATTGCGCAGGTGGTCCTCAAACATTTTAATGTGATCTTCTGCAGTGCGGTTTGCATCGTGGACGTGGAACTTGGAGCAAAAACTCTCCAGGTTTTTTGGCATGTCGTGATAGTCGGCAAATTCCAGCGGAGATGGGTTGGTAACCAACCAGGTAGCACCGTTTGCAGCTGGCTGAGCCATTGCTGTTCGCCTTCGATATACAGCTGTTTGACTTGGTTGTTGTTGAACAACAGCGGGCATAACTTGAACTGGTTGCTGCTGTAGAATTGCTACTGGCGTGATATCTTGTGCAGGTCCTTGTTGGGCAAACCTTGAAATGCTAGGCGGAGTTCTAAATAAGCTTGAGACTTCTTCACCGCTCACTGCTTCTTCACTTAATTGAGCTTCTTCGTTTGATAAAATTTCCTCACTTGAGGGAACTTCCCCATCTGATCGAGTACCTTTCTTCTTCCTTGTTCTGGTAGGTAGCTCTAGCTCTACAAGTTCCTTGGCTGAACTGGGTGCAGACCTCAAAATTCTTTTCAACTTATCCGGCGAGAAAGAACTGATGCGATCCAGGATGAAGCTGCTTCTTTCACTGGCGACACACGGGAGCAAGTGGCTGTCTTTGATTCAACAAATCTCTTTCAATAGCAACTTGGATCTCGATAGCTTTTTCTTCTTCTTCTTGCAATACCAAGCTCGTCCGCATGTACTCAGCTGCACTTCTTTTTGTTCTCCACGCGAGGTTGTTCAATCCTGAAAGAATATCTTCTTGATCATCGTTGAATCCCAAATTTGGCTGTAACACCGGAGATATCCCTCTATGAGGTAGCACCATCTTGGTACATTACACTTTTATAATTCCTTTTGTTTCACTGTAAAAGGTAGTGCCCTCCTTCTAGCGCCAATTCTGTTGACGTGTTTTTTATGACAACACCAACACAGAATAAAATGTCCAACGGTCACTCTATTCCCTCTTGATCAAAGTATTCCGCATGCTAAGATTGCGTGAAAGTTCATGCGTTCAACTCCAAGGTTCCTTTTATTGCGAATAGACTCAGTTGGTTGATGTGAATATGCTGGGTATTCCCAAGGGGACTTACGTGATTTGCTCATTCGGAAGAAAATGATTCTCAAATTTCAGGAGATTTGTCGATTAGGCTCAGGTTCTTAAACTAACCGGATAATACTGAATGTAAAAGGATATAAGGATTAGAGAGGCAACCATCTACTCCTAAAGGGTGGAGGACGAGGATCGGCTTAAACAATCTTCAGACCAGACTTTGCTTCGCCTCCCTTCGGACAACCTCTACAAAGTCGGTGCAATCTTCAAAGGATGATAAAAGATATTCAAATTGTGATTCAACATGTGCACTCCGTCACAACGATGCAAGTGAACACGCGAATCACAACCGAAGTTAGGTACTGATATTCCAGTCGACCACGCAGGGCAGACTTACCATCAACAAGCCCGCTAGTGGTATGGATGAAAGAAGATATGCTCAAACCAAAGCGCCACACTCCACAATTAACAACTACTTGCATAAAATAAAGTCTACTCTACACTATCAATCTGAATTGGAAAGACGAAAAGGCCTTGCTAGCTATTCACAATAAAAGATAGAACCACCATGCAATGATAAACCTTTGTATTATGAAAAGTGTTCACAACAACCATTTACAAAACTTTCCAAGGGAAAGTTTTCCTTCCTTTTCAAACTAAGCTATCTTCTAAGCTAACCCTCTAACTATTCTAACTTCTATTTTCTCAACTCTCTGATTTCTTGATCTAATCTAACATAGATTACAAATGAGGGGGAATGCCCATTTTATAGTTGGCCCAGTCCAACGGACGGTTCAGATTGAATTACAATAAAGGGGGTTAGATCGAGCCACATATGCCTTAATTAGGGTTTTAGACCTAAAAACCGCCATAGAGAGGAGTGGGTAATAAATGAACAGAATATTCTCCACTCCTCTGCAGGAACCATTATTTGCAATTAATGCACACTATCTTCTTCTAGAAGATTTTCGTCCAGAAACGTGTTCCCATTGTTCTTCTTTGCCAATTCTGTTGCGTTAGGACGAGGCAAGCACACAACAACACTTGGTTCAAACCCTCCTTGCAAAAAGTTCTTCTTCCTTAAGTCCTCCTATTGCTTTCTTTCCTGGATGCATTTCTCTCTTGTGACTTTCACATTTCTCTAGCCCATTGCCTTGGGCGCATTTGCCTCTTTTGCATCACGTTCTTAGTGCCTTAGACAAATCTCCACTTTCGTTTCTCTTTCCAAAGTTGTAACATTGTCTAGCTTTATCACCTCAAGTCCTTACGCCCAGGCTCCAATGTTCATCCTGCAAAACAGAAAGAAAAGCATCAGAACACTTATAATATAAATTCACTTTACTCACCTAGTTCTCATGTTCTGACTGATTGATCTCCGGATCTTGATAGAGTTCATTATTTCCAGCAAACTTATAACTTTTCAACGTCTGAATGCTTGATGTTCTAGCTTCATTTCATCTTCAAATTCCCCTATGCCTTGGACAAATTTCATCTCTACCCTGTGAGTGTATTTGACCTCTTGAGCTTTATTTTATCATGCCTTAGAAAATTTATCCCTCAAAGCCTTAGGAAATTTGTTAAACGGGTGCCAGGCCGAAATCTCTGCCGAAACAACACGAGCAAGGTGTGGAAGAACCTCAAATCATCCCCCAGTGAGAAATATCCAATACCCAGAAGAAATTTCCTCTCAGAAATCATCGTTTTCATGTGTATCCAAACGAAGGGGTACATTTAATTTTTATTATTTTTGAAAAATAATAAAATTTGCTAAGGTTGATTCCATTTTATTTTGGACGTATTCCACACCTGATGTCTTCATTTTTTTATGCCTTGGAACTTTCCTTATTTCTTGAAGAAATTCTCTTCCTGCTTATGGGCAAAATTCACCTTGTACTTGGAAAATTTAATATCATCTCTTCCTTAGGCGAATTTTCTAATTTCACCTTGTAAAATGCCTTAGAAACTTTTTAATATCCTTGCAGCCTTGGGCGCATTTTACATAGGGAAGAGGAACCTTCTTACTTAGAATATTTCTCATGCTCAAGCCCTTTACCTTGGGTGCATTTCATACATGCCACTTCCACTTTCAAGCTTGGGCGCATATAGCATGTGGTGAGGGAACTGTTGTGACCTTTTCCACACATCACCCCATCAAGATGGGGACCCCCTAAATTTTGCTCCATTTTGGTCTTTTGGCTTTGGTTCGCTCTCTCTGGTCTCTGGTCCTTCCGGGGATGTCTTGTCGTTTGACCCAGGTTAAAGTATTGGTTAAGTCTGTGTAATTAGGGTTTTCATCCTTCAGGCTTATTAAAGGTCAAATTGAGTTATAAAATTGAAATCTAAGCTTAGTGCAGCAGTCAGAAGACTTCCAGCAGAGTCCCCCTAAATTTTCACTGTATTCCGGCAACCTACTATTTTTAGTAAGTATTCAATTTGGGACTATTTTAATGAGATTGTGGAATTCTGTCAGTTCCACTGCATCCGGGTAACATCAAGCTGCCTACACGTAAATTTTGAGCCAGATCAGACGACTTGCTATTTTTGGCAGTTCAAGCTTCAAGAGCCATTTTCAGGGTTTCCACATGAGCTTTTCAGATGCATGTCTGGAGAATCCTTCTGGGTTTTCCAAAACCTTCGCAGTGATGTAACATGCAAACCAAGACAACCACTTTCAGAGTTCAGCCTTCGGAGGCTATTTTTAGGGTTCTCAGAGTAAGCCTTTTCAACGATAAGTTCGCTTCTTTTATGGTTTTTTCGAGCTTCAAATCCAAGTGCGGACTTGTGCTTTCGAGAAGATCGAGTTTTAAGGACTTACTTCATTTTAGCCGCTACGTATGCAGCACTGCCTGGTTTTTCCGGTTTTGATGATCCCACGGCAATATGACATGCAAAACCATCCGGCAATGGATGAGTCACTTTTTCAGGCAGTTTCTATTTTTAGCAGGTACACTCTGGCAGCCGCCCCCAACACTCCAGTTCAGCAAACAGAACGACATGCAGAAGGAACGAAGTCAAACGGAGACCGTTCGGGATACATACAAGTCAAATTAGGGTTTCCACTTTTATAGGGGGTAAAATCAAAAAATAGCCGAAACGAAGCACCCCACCAATGTCAGCACACTTCAAGGTACCTGCTGGCAAAATTTGAGCGAAATCGGAGAACTTACTATTTTTAGTAAGTCAGGGCACGGCTATAAATAGCAGGTCTGCACCCGAGGTTGGCATCAGAGTAACACTCAAGCTATCAAGATCATATGATGAAATTTTAAGGCAAAACGGAGCCTTAGAGGTTGAAAATCAAGGGACTTGCTAAAAATAGCAAAACTTGCTAAAAATAGAATGCGTAAACAAAGGCAGGCAGAGGCATGGAAAATATTCTAAGTGTGGGAAAATGAAAGTATCCCCTTCAAAATGCGCCCACCTCACAGATTGATAGCATCAAAATTTTCTAAGGCAAAAACAAAAGTGGGCATGTGAAAATGCGCCCAAGGTTGTGAGGCCAAGTCAAAATTTCCTAAGTGGTAAAGTGAAAGCTTGAGGGGCAAAATGAACCATAACCTCAAGGGGTATCAAAAAAAAAATTTCTAAGTGTTAAGTTGAGAGCTAAACCCCCTAAATGCGCCCTCACCTTGAAGAAAGTGATGAAGGCATTGAAATTGCCTAAGGCATGGAAAATGAAAGCACACCCATGAAAATGCGCCCTTGGCTTGAGGTGAGGGAGTTTGGAAAATTCCTAAGTTACGAAATAAAAGCTCACCTCATGAAATGCGCCGTCATCTTGAAGCTACCCCATCAAAATGCGCCCAAGGAAGATGTTGCTGGAGAAAAGCGGCTAAGGCATTGAAGATAGAAGTTCACCCTGTGAAGTGCGCCCTCAAGAAGGAGAAAAGGTGAAAAATATTCTAAGGCAAAAACAAAACCTTGACACCCAAAATGCGCCCTCAAGTCAAGGCTTACATGTGAAAAACGCCTAAGTGTTTGAGTGAAAGCTTGGCCTAGTAAATGCGCCCATCTTGTAAGTGTTGTTACGTGAAATTCTTCTAAGGCATGAAACAAGAGGTTAGGTAAAAACGCCTATGTATGGAAAATGAAAGTGGAGGGGTAGAAATGCGCCCTCACTTGAGAATACCACCCCCTAAATGCGCCCACCATGGAGAGGTTAACGTGAAATATTCTAAGGCAAAAACAAAAGCACCACCCCTCATTTGCGCCCATGGAGGATTGAAGGTTAAAAACGCCTAAGGCAAAAGCGGGAGTTGACAAGGTTAAATGCGCCCTTGAAGGGGTTGATGAAATTAAAAATTCCTAAGGCCTGGAAATTTAAATTTGAAAGAAATACGCCCAAGGAGTGAGGATTTAAATTTATTTCTAAGTATGTGGGCGAGGGGTGCAAAAAAAAAAAATAATACCAAGAGGTCAAGTATGCCAGAGTTAGAAAATGTTCGAAAATTTTTCTAAGTGAGATAACATTTCACTAGAGAAAATACACCCATTGGCATGGAAGGATGATTTGATGAATTTTAAAATTTTCCAAAGGCAGTTGAAGGTTGACGAATATTTTTCAAGGGGAAGATTTGATATCGATGAATATTTTCCATGGGTCAAGTGAAAACCAAATGAACCCGTTTAAAATGCACCCATGAGTTAACAGAGTTTGAAAATTAATTTCCTAAGGGAAATTTTAGTATTTTCAGAGGAAATTCGTTTTGCCTAGATTATTTTCCTGACGGAAGTTAAATCTCAAAGGATGGATTATTTCGAGCATGCAAATAATTTTTAATCACCCGGAGTTGAACATTTTAATGAAAGAATTTAAAATGTCTAAGGCAAATTTTATGAAATCGAAGATTTAAATGACAGACATTTTAAAAGTTGGAAATAAATTTACAACTCCCACGAAATTTTTCGAGTTGAATTTATTTAAACACTGCGAGATTTTAAAATGGAATTTTAAATCAAGTCAAGTGATTTTTTTTCTCGCGAGTTGTTTAAATCGCCAAGAGTTAACTGGCAGACTAAGAGGAAATTCGAATTTTTACAAGGAAGGAATCATTATTAATGGCAACTACCATAATGACCGGCTGACGACTAGCCCACTACTGCGCTTGAATTAGAAGATTCCGAACGAAGAGAGTGGAAAATTGATGAAGGTGCTAAAAATAGCCCCAGCACTACTTAGCAGGATTCTCCGAGAAGAGTTATTTAAACAATCTCTTCTCTCATTTCTCCTCACATTGTTTCGAAGTTGAAGTTGCTGAAGAAGTTCTTGAGAGATTGAAATATTTTCCAAGTGGTTGAGGAGAGAAATTCTTTGAGAGTTTATTTTATTTCGGAGTGTTGAGTTGCTGAAAGTACGAAGTGCTGGAGAAATTTTCATTTGCCGAGACTCTTTCTTTCGAAAAGCTGAAAGTGTGTTGCTGCAATTTCGAAGTTGAAGGTTGAAGTTGTTTTCCGGAGTTGCTGGAAGATTTATTTGTTGAAGTTGCTGCAGAGTGTTGAGTTGCAGAAATTTATATTGTGCTGGGGATTTATTTCGAAATTGCTGAGTATTGAAGTTGCACGAAAGTTGAAGCTTGCTGCAGATTTTACTTATTCAAGCTGCTAGAAGTTGAAAGTTGCTGAGGTTGACGAAGTCAAGACAAAGGATTTAATTCGTTTTGTGCTGAGAAAGTATCCACATTGCTGAAAGTTGGTAGTTGGCTGCAATTTTCTTCGCCAGTCGGAAGTGCAGTCGTTGAAAGCTTCTTTATAGGCTTGAAGTTTTTTATACAGTACGAGGTTTGGAGTTAGTAATTTATGCTGAGAGTTTTTTTTATTTTCAAAAAGCTAACTCCACGTTCGCAGCCGTCTCGGAGGTTACTTCATCTTATTTAAAAATCTGCAGCCTAGCTTATTGCTATTCTATTTTATTTTGCAGATGGCCGGAGCAAAGGATGTTGCAGGAACAAGCAGAGCCGCAGGCAGAGCTGCAAACACCGAAGCAGGCAAGGCTGGCTCATCCCGGCAGGCAATGATTAAAAGGCTCGCTAAGCCATTTCTCCCAAATGCAGCAATAGTTTCAAAGTTGGCAAGATTAAACGACACCAACCTTGGTTCATTTAATCTAAATGCACTCAAATCGAGGATGTTCGGGCTAGGGGGCCATCAACCATCAGTCACGGCACATAATATCATGAAGAGTGGAATCTACGCAGCTGCTAGTTTTCCGCCAGCAATTCAGTGTCCAGAGCTAATTATGGAGTGCGCCATCACTACAAGCCAGAACGTAGGACGATTGTCTCTCCGGATGGTAAACTGCTCGCCAACTTCACGCCGGATGCCATCGGAGATGCATTTGGGATTCCAACTGCTGAGGAGATGTTATACAGGACAAACAAAAGGGCAGATAAGATGTACTCTTCCTCTTTCGAAAGAGTCACTGCAGTCATCAACAGAGTTTGGATGCAGAAGCCGAGGCCACCCCGCACTAAGCTCCCAAAGCAGATAATTGCCGAGGACGTGAAACAAGAATACTGTGATTTGATAATGATGCTGAGCCGGGTAAATGGGAGTGCACAGGCTTACATTTTCGAGCCTTGGATGTTCTACTTCATCGAGATCATCTTGGAGGGAAAGGAGTGTGTCGATTGGGCTAGGATGATTAGCAACCACATCGATGAGCAATTCAGGAGCCTGAAGGTGACGAAGACTTTCTACATGAGCTCATATGTAATTTACATGTTGGCCAGAATGACTAAGTACAGAGGGATTTCGTACAAGGAGCCAATCGGCTGTGCCCCTGGTCAATTCAAAATCCATGAAGCCTGCACACAGCTACATTTAGCTAACATTGCCAACTATAAACGGGCAAATGATGCATTCACAATGCACATTGCGAGGACACTTCAGCAGAGGACGCAGCAGAGAATATCTAAAGAAGCACAGACATTGATTGAGGAATATGGGTATTGGCTCATCCAATTCCCGAAATTCACATATATTAGGCTGCAGGGGTTCACTTCGTATCCGTATCGGTTACCACGATACCCCACTGATCACATAGTAATGCTTGAGGTATCTAGGCAATTGATTGCCTACGATAAGATTCAGAAAAGGAAAAAGAAGGGTGGACTTGATTTCCCTATCACCATGGGAAATTCCATTGAGGTGTGTCCCTCTTTACAGGCAGCCCGAGAGGCAGACGACGAGCTGCAATCTTATCATTTGTCATATCACACAGGCAGGCAGGATTTCGATCCTTACAGGAACATCCGGATGGTACAGAACATTGAATACCGGCACAGAGCTCATCTGGAGGACTTTTGGGCAAATGCAGTGGATGAGGCTGAGATAAGAAAAAGGATGTTTTCCAGACTTCCTCTCAAGTTGATTAGAGAATGTGAGATTATTCCAGTTCCCGACCAGGTGGAGGAGGATGTCAACGTCATGCAACCCGACTATGGGTCAGTTAGGGATACTCCTGTCCCACCACCTGATTGGTCCGAGCCAGAGATCATGGACTTGGACACTCTTTCTATCCCGGTGATGACTTTTACCAGGACTTGGGTCGACAGACATGTATGCAGACTCAAGAGCAAGTCGATCGCCCTTACTTATAGCTTGATGGGTGACCCAAGGCCGTTATCGGTAAAAAAGGGGAAACAAATTGCTCAGACATCGAGGGCACAAGTGGAAGTGCCAACCCAACCGATACCGTTGAGGATAGAACAAGCATCACCCGTGCACTCACAAACTCAGTCTTCGAGTTTGAGAGTGGTTTCATTATTTGCCGATCAGAGGGCAGGATTAGAGGAAGAGCGGGGACTTGAGGAGGTAGATCAGCCCAACGCCCGGGAATCAGCTAGTGTCAGTCTATCCAGGGGCGGCCAACAGGAGGAGGAAGAGGAAACAATGGCCGACACCCATTTTCAGCAGATGTTGGACACGGCTTTGGAAGAAGAAGAAAACACAGAACAGGGGACCCAAGGGTCGGGAGATACCCAGCTTATAGAGGAGGATGAGCCTGAGCAAACCAGTGCAAGAAGGGAGGAAGTGCACGAGATGGAGGCAACAGAAGAACAGCCCCTTGTCATTTGTAATCCACAGCAGACAGTGCCTGATTGGCTTTCCGACAGAATGAGGAGAGAACCCGAGGATGATACGGATCCGGCCATTGAGATGGAGGAGTTCCTCAGGAGGATCAGTGCGCCACCAGAGAAGAAAAGGGCTCGAAAGTTTTCAAAGATCTCGACTGACGAGTCAGGCTCTCGCATCGCTTCAGGTGGCTATTCCGAGGGAAGATTGTGATCGAACCGAGGAGAGGCCTGAAAATTACGTGATCACCACAGTAGAGTTGGGTCGTCCTACGGGAGCCCAAGTTATCGAGGAGTTCGATAACTCCTATCAGGCATTGAAAGATCAGTTGCTCCCATGGAGGGGAAGTATAAGAAATTGAAGAAGGAGCACAAAACCTTGATAGGATACGTCCAAAATCTAGCACATCCAGGTGAACCAGCAAACCCAGCAGTGGAACGTCCATCAGAGCTTCCGAAGGAGTCAGTTGTTGCCTTAGAGGATTTGAAGAAGATGGAAACGGAGGCGGACAAGTGGGTTAGCCGTGTTCATACTGAGACAGGGAAATTCATGGAGGACCTTGCCGATGCTTATCGACAGGCCTCAAATATTTTGGCACGGATGGATATAGTAGATCAGGCCTGGGGTGATACTCGCATCTATCAAACGAAGACTGTACTTCGTTTGGGGGCTTTGATGCATATACCTCTAGAAACCTTGGTGGATGGAGGTGTAATTCAGAGAGGTGATAGGTATGATTTCACCAGTTGGTACTCCTCGGTGGTCACAGGCCGTGGATTTCACGACGCAGCAAGGGCAGATTCAGCTAAAGTGAGGAAAGCAATGGGCAACATCTTGGGGGGAGTCCTCAATACATTAGAAGCCATATTTGCTAGAAAGTTGGTCCCAGAGGAGATAACTGCTGATGGCTTGAAAAGTAGACTGCCTCCATTCTTCTCAGCTGCGAGGTCACTTGTCCTGGATGACTTTGAGAATGTCTCCACGTTCTCTAGTATAATTCAGCATACCCAGGACGCCTTGGTGACATGGAGGAAATCTTACACCAGATACGGACAGACGGTAGCAGTCTTGGAGTTCCAGCTCAACCATATTCCACCGATCTCTACACAGGAGGTTGAAGCAGTATTAGCCCGGTTGATCGAGTTTGCTATCCGGGAGAAGGCCAGTGGGAACGCGCTGCTTGATGAGGATCTTCTTGATGATGGTAGTGGGCATTAATTACTCATTATGATTCCTGTAGGGGAGTGGAGAATATTCTATGCATTCATTGCCCACTCCTCTTTGTGGCGGTTTTTAGGGCAGAAACCCTAATCAGGGCATAGGTGGCTCGATCTAAGCCCTTCATTGTAATTTGATCTAAACCGTCCACTGAATTGGACTTATTATAAAAGGGGCATCCCCCCTCATTTGTAAATAATTAGACATTAGATCAAGAGTTGAATCAGAGCTAGAGAGTAGAAGGCATATAGCATTTAGCTTAGAAGTTAGCTTTAGATTGAGGAGGGAAGAAAACTTTCCTTTGAAAGTTTTGTAAAAGGTTGTTGTGAACACTTTTCATAATACAAAGAGCTTCATTGCTTGGTGATTTCTTCTTTGTTATGAGTAGCTAGCAAGGCCATTTCGTCTTTCCAATTCAAGGTAGATAGAGTAAAATAGATTTTTTATTTCATGCAAGTAGTTGTTAGCTGTGGAGTGTGGCGTTGTGATTTGAACATATCTTCTTTCATCCATACCACTAGCGGGCTTACTGATGGTAAGTTCGCCTTGCGTGGTCAACTGGAGTATCGGCACTTAACTTCGATTGTGGTTCACATGTTTGTATGCGTCGTATTGACGATATGAACATGTTGCATCATAGTTTGAACACTTTTCTCATCCTTTGAAGATTGCACCAACTTTGTCGGAGTTGTTCGAAAGGAGACAAAGCAAAGTTTGGTTTGAAGATTGTTTAAGTCGATCCTCGTCCTCCACCCTTTAGAAGTAGATTTGTAGAATCCCTATCCCTATCCCCTTTAAATTCTGCATTTTCCGAGTCAGTCTAGATACCAGAACAATATTGCCAAATCATTCATGTCCTAATTGCTTCACAGAGTCGAACAACTACGTAAGTCCCCTTGAAATAACCAACAAAACACATCAACCAACTGAGTCTATTCGCGATAAAAGGAACCTTGGAGTCGAACACATGAACTTTCAAGCAATCTTAGCATGTGGGACACTTTGATCAAGAGAGAATAGAGTGACCGTTGGACAACTTTATTCTGTGCTGGCGCTGTCATAAAAAGCACGTCAACAGGAACCTTCTCTTGCTGGGCACATTTGGGGATGAGTGAGAGAAACTCCATGCCTTAGACAATTTTTTTTTATCACCACATCCTTGATAGCTGGGTGCATTTTGATGGAGGACCTTCCATTTACTTGCCTTAAAAGATATTATAAGTCACACACAAGCTGGGCGCATTTCACATGGCCAACCTTTAGTTTCCATGCCTTGGAAACTTTTCACGCCTTAGACCTTTTCTTGACTCCCCATTTACCTTGGGCGCATACTACATGTGCTACTTTTATCTAAGGGCGCAAATGAGAGGGGGAAGCATTGACTTTTGACTTAGACAAATCACTTCTCTTGGCCGCTTCAACTTTGGCGCATTTGGGAGGTAGAGCTTTTATTTCACCATACTTAGAAACCTTTTCATCTCTTCTTTCCCCAAGGGTGCATTTCAGCCCATTGACTTTTGTTTTTGACACTTAGAAAGTTTACATTCCTCTTGCTTGCCAAGGGCGCATTTGAGGCCATGTGCTTCTATTTCACTTACTTAGAAGATTTCCCTAGGCATTCTTTCATCATGGGCACATTTGAGGGCATCTACTCTCATTTTAATGCCTTAGAATAATTTCAACCAGCAAGCTGCCTTGTCTTGCCTTGGGCGCATTTTAGATAGGCTACTTTCACTTTGTGCCTTAGAATATTTTACTTGAATTCTTCATGGTGGGCACATTCAACCTATGGAGGAGGAATTTCAACTGTGAGGACGCATTTTGAACATGCTACTTCCATTTGTGTGCCTTAGAAACTTTTTGAGGTGGATTTCCTAAGGTGGGCGCATTTGAGGGTAGAAGCTTTCATTTTTAACTTTGAAAGTTTTTTGGCCACCCACTCATCTTGAGGGCGCATTCAAGGGGGTGAGCTTTCATTTCATACTTCGAAACTTTTTTAAACATCCTCCATGCTGAAGGCGCATTTCAAGGTGTCTTCTTCCAATTTAACTTGCATGCCTTCGAATTTTCACCTGAAGTGTTGAGGAGACTTCTGGAGGTGGCTCTTGAATACTTAGCCAATTTTTCAGCCTGCTTGCCCTCATTTTCTATTTTTAGTAAATTCTGGAGGTATGTGCCTCTTCATGGCTTTTCACCTGTTCTGAACCTAGAGTTGACATGATATGCTTCTTGTGGCCTTGCTACCCAATTTATACCTGTTGCCCGAGCTTATCTGCTATTTTTAGCTCCCATGCTATTTTTAGCAAACCCTAAAATTCATAGACCTCTGCAGCTTTTTGATTGACCTGAAATTTGCTAGGCGTGATCCTCATTGCTTGGTGAACTTGTTTACATCTGCCCCTCGTGCTAACTTGCTATTTATAGCCCTATTCTGGAGACGACTTACTATAAATAGTAAGTGCTCGGATTATGCCCAAATTTTACTAGTAGATTGCCTGAAGGATGCTGATCGCAGTGGGATACCTTCGTTTCTCGAAATTCTGGCCTTTTACCCTACTTTTTAGGCATCAAAGATGGAAACCCTAATCTGACTTGCATGTGGCTCAAATGACCTTAGTTTGACTTGATTTTTGTCGCCTGTTGCTCTGCTCGTGAAACTGAAGTGTCGGGGAGCTGCTGGAGTGAACCTGCTAAAAATAGTAAGTGTCCGGAAAGTGGTCGATCGGACGTCGGATGAGTTTGCATGTCACAGTGCCCGTGGGATCTCAAAAAACCCAAAAAAACCCAGAAAACTGGTCAACGTTCCGGCATTGGCTAAAAATAGTAAGTCCCTGAAAACTGACTCATTCCGCTTGCATGTCACACTGTTGCGAAGCTCTCGAAAAACCCAGAAGGAATATCCGGACATGCGTTGAAAAACTTCGCATGCAAACCCTAAAATTAGCCTCCGAAGGCTAAACTCCGAAAGTGATCGTCTCAGTTTGCATGTTACATCGTTGCGAAGGTCTCAAGAAACCCAAAAGTAATCTCTGGACATGCATTGAAAAACTCACATGTTTGAACCCTGAAAACGGCTCCCGAAGCCTGAACTGCCAAAAATAGTAGGTTGTCTGAATCTGCCCAAATTTTGCATGTAGGCACTCTGAAGTTGCTTGGAAGCATTGATGTAGTTAGAATCCCGAAATCCTGAGGAGAAGACCTTAGATTCGGTACTTACTAAAAATAGTAAGTTGTCGGATTTCAGTAGGATTTCAGTGGGATCCTATCTTGAGCCTTCTGACTGCAATGTTAAGCTCAAATGTCAATTAGCCAACTCAGTTCGGCTTCAAACTGTCTTGAAGAATGAAACCCTAATTTCACAAACAGCCAAAATTTCCATTAGATCAAACAATAGGACATCCCCGAAAGGACAAAAGATCGGAGAGAGAGAGAGAGAGAGAGAGAGAGAGAGAGAGAAAACAACCCAAAAACCAAAAGCCAAAAGACCAAAACGGAGCAAAAATTGGAGGTCCCCATTTGAATGGGGCGATGTGTGAAAAGGTCACAACAAGTTCTTCTTCTCTGTTAGCCATGCATTATTTCTTCTAGCTATTGCATTATAGTGAACCTTGGCTCTTAGTTGATTCAGTTCAAGTGTTCTCTTTTAGACCTTTATCTGAATCCTTCTCTATTTCTCTATGTACTGCGGAAGTTGAGTTACTCTTATATATTTCCTTGTCTTGAAAATCTTAGGAATGATACATCAAAGTAAGAGAGGAGATTTCTGGTTATTACTTCTTTAATTCTCAATATTATTCTAAAACAGATATTTGAGTGGAATATTATTTTACAGAATTCGCTTCACTCTTTTATTCTTGAAAATAATCCCTGTACATGGTTGGTCAAATAGCCTCAGTGCTGACAAAATAAGAACAGAAAGATTCAGCAGTAGTCTCCAATATATTATGTATTTGAAACTGAACTTTACTTTCAAAACTCCAAATCTTTCTTACACCGTAGGTCTCGAAAAGCTTTTACCTTGTCTCTTGAAAGATCATGAGAGAAATTCACACCTAATTGGGAAGATAATTCTGACCCTTTTTTCTTACTAATATATAGTCATATAATTAAACAGTGCTGAGTCCTTAACTGGAGAGAGTCTTGTTTTTGGACGGAACTCCTTTGAGACTCTAGATAAGAGAGGTCATGATCTTTTTGACATTCACCAGAAATCGAAGAGCGGGGAACTTGGACCACTAGGTCAAGTTTAACGACGAAGCCAATGCAAAGTGTATGATTGGAAGAATTTCAGAAGGAATACACAAAACCTTTGAACCTTGTTGTAACCTGTGTCGAGTTAAGGGAGTGCAACGGGAGATAATACCCAGTGTTGGAAAGCTAGATAGGGCAGCTAGATTCCCTTGTTTAGAAGTAGAGATTAGAACAGATGACCAGGTAGCACAGGTAGTCTAGAGAAGCCTAAGCCAAATGTTTATCCATGTCGAGCAGGGTGGTGAACTAAGTTTGCAGTTTGCAGCAAAGTACTTACATACTAAACTATGGCCATAGATGGTGTTGTAGCCACACGTGCACTTTTAGTTCACGATAACTCAGATACCTAGACCAACCAGAGCTGACGTACTAAGTAGGAAGTAATCCTTAGAAGTGCGTCAAGGTTAGTTGGGTAGAGTAACACCAGAGCTCAGATGGCAATTTGGACAACCCTGCATAACCTTTCGCAAAAGGCAGGGCCACTTCCAGTCAAGAGGTGTGTGGAGGACCGCTTAAGTCCGTGGTTGGAGGAAAAACAGTCAAATGATGTTTTCCCTCTCTACAGTGGCACGCCGAGTCTTGGATGGCACATGAACCAGATAAGGTTATTAAACTCTTACTCTATTTGCTCTTAATTATTTAAGAACAACTCTAAGTAAAATGAATGTTTTCCTTGGCTATATTCGCTTTTTTTTTAATGCATATGTATCTCATTTTGTATGGAATTCATAGATATGGAATCTTGTCAAATCTAAGCTACTTCGTAAGATAAACAATCTCCTTATGAATAGATGTTTCATGTATTTGAGCAATGTATAAAAAAAAAGTTAATGATTATGTTTGTGAGTAGTAGACTATTACACGTGGTATCAGAGCGGGGTTAAACACTCGGACCCAGTACCTCATTGCATAGAGTTTGCATAAGACTATGAACTGATCCTTGTAACATTGTGTCAGAAACGGTTCGGACTAAGTAGACCGCCCGGAAGTCAATTGTAGGAAATGCACGATACTTGCAAGCAAAGAAGGCGAGGGCAGCTTTGACCCAAACCATTGAGGGGACCAATGCGGAGGGAGACGCTTGGCTGGGGGAAGAAGAAACCTTTTCCCACGCAATGGAAAGAATTAGAGATGAAAGAGCAGACATAAAGTTGGCAGCCCGATTACATGCGGGTGCAGTAGCAACGACAACTGCATAGGCATCAACCTCCAAAACTCAACCGATCGAACCACTTTCTAAAAATGAGTCTCGTGAAACCAAACCATTATCTGTGCATGTACCTAGTGAATGTAGTGCTAGTCACCCGCCTATGTATCCTAGAAGAGAAGTAGAGCGCCCCGGTGCGCTTCACTTTGTTGAAATTATTGTAATAAGATCCGATGAGTCGAAAGGGTAGACGCCCTCCCCTCTTTTATGTAAAGATGACTCTATGTTAATAAAAAAAAACTTGCATTGACTAAAGAACAAATTCTTGGTATTCATGGATTGAAAAATAGACAATGAATATAATTTGCCCTTAGAATCTGTTAAGTATTATGGAAAATGGTGTGAATCAAGATAACTAAATCCTCGTAAAACTAATATGGACTTAATGAATTCCAAGCTCAAGCTGGTAATCATTCAATGGAGCAAGCCCAAATTAATCAAGAACGAAGTCATGAGTCGGGCAAGGCTTCCGGAAATTTGGAAGCAAATATGGATCAAATGATAGCCCTCCTTCAGGAAACTCGGGCTAGAGTGGACTATTTAGAGAGAGATCAGAAGGAGAAAGAGCCCACTTTTGAGGAGTCAAAAAGCCGCCATATGAATATTGACCAAGACAATTCGGATAACTCCTTTATAGGATCTAGAACCTCTGACAAGGAGAGGGAACAATTGGCATGTGAATTAGCACATGATATTGAAAAGGTGACCCCTCCCAAGTTCGATGGATTCGATTCTGGGGATGCTGCTAAATCCTGGTTAATAGAGATGGAGAAATACTTTGAAATCCGGAATTATTCTGAATCGGCTAAAGCAATGTGGGGAGCCTATCAGTTGGCCGGAGAAGCGTCCACCTGGTGGACCAACAAAAATATGGAGTTGGGCCTCAATGTTAGACGGCTCGCCTGGGACGAATTTGTTGTTATTTTCAGGCAAAGGTGGCTGCCACAACTATACTATGATCAAAAGATGATGGAATTTCAAAACTCAAAGCAAGGAGACATGTCAGTCAATCAATACTGGGAAAAATTCACTCACCTCCTGAAATATGTTCCACAATACCAGAAGGATGAAAGGTTCCGCCTCCGAAAATTTATTATGGGGTTGAATGCCCAGATTGGAGGAGAGGTAGACATTCATGGTCCCTCCAGAATGGACCAAGTTTACGAAAAAGCGGTTAAACAGGAGCAGAGGTTGAAATTCCTGGCTTCTTACAGAGAAAAGAATCGAAAAATGTATAACTGGAATCAATCCACCCAGCCCTTCAAGAAGAGGGGAGAGAAACCTGAGCACCAAAAGAAAGGGGGCAAAGGACCCCATGAGGATAAAAGAGAAGAACGTAGGGATAGAAGAGGTTTGAATAGGCCGAACAATAATGGTGACAGGAACCGCGAGCTCTCTGAGAAACAAGCGGAGAAGCCAGGGCCGCCTGGGGGTTGTTTTACTTGCAGAGGGGATCATTATGCTAACCAGTGCCCCACAAAAACAGCAGGTCCCCTGTCCCGAGGAAATTCCTTGCCATCATAGCAGACTACTTTCCAGCAACGAATCCATGCAGCTCTGGATAATTGCCAAGCAGAGTATCAAATCAGGCCTATCGAGACGACAGATATGTTGTTCGGCTCACCCGTCTCAATTTTAATTGATACCGGAGCAACAAAAAGTTTTGTGTCTCCTAAAATTTTAGGAAGTATTTCTAGAAGAGCTGGATATATGCAAAACTCCTGGTTAGTGGAATATGCAAATAAATCAAGGGCTTGGGTAGAGCAGTGCCTGTTCGAGGCTAGGTTAGACTTACCAAAATATTCAATGGAAGTCAATCTCTGCATAGCTCTGTTGGGATCCTACGATGTCATTCTTGGAATAAATTGGTTATGGAGGCATAGGGCAAAGGTGGACTGCTTCACAAAAACAGTTGAGTGTCTAGATGATCTAGGGCAGAAGGTCGTCATTCAAGGTACTGAAAGACCAATGCAACTAAGGCAGATCTCAGCTACGCAGCTTAGAGAGCTAAACGTAGAGGGTGCCAACACTTTGCAATTAAAATAGAAGAACCCCTCGAAACCCAAAAATTTATTTACTTTGATGATTTGAAATTTTATGAAGCCCAGGAAACACCTCAAAGGAATTGCAAAGGAGACTCGGAGAGTAAAGAATCGGAATGGTAAAAGTATCCCTATCTTAAAGACTATGCAGATGTCTTTCCTGAAGAACTGCCCGGAATACCACCAAAAAGGGCTTTCGACTTTACTATTGATCTCATTCTTGGTTCGGAGCCGATCTCCAAAGCCCTCTATCGAATGACCTCTACCGAGTTGTTGGAGCTTAAGGCACAACTGCAAGAACTATTGGATAAGGGTCTAATTAGACCTAGTGTCTCACCTTGAGGAGCTCCCATGATTTTTGTCAAAAAGAAAGATGGCACTTTAAGGCTATGTATAGACTATCGTATGATTAACAAGGCAATTGTGAAAAACAAATATCCCTTACCGCACATAGACGATCTGTTCGATCAAATGCGGGGGGCGGCGGTATTCTCTAAGATCAACCTAGGATCGGGGTACCATCAACTAAGGATCAAAGATGAAGATATCCATAAGACAGCTTTCCGAACAAGGTATGGGCATTATGAGTTCACGGTTTTGCCTTTTGGTCTAACAAATGCCCCTACGGCATTTATGAACTTAATGAATAGTGTATTCTAGGATTGTCTTGATAAATTCGTACTAGTATTCCTGGATGACATCCTAATATATTCAAGGAATGAAGAGGAGCATCTCATACATTTGCAACTTGTATTGCAACGCCTGAGAGAAAACAAACTCTACGGAAAACTATCCAAATATTCCTTTTTCCAGACAGAAGTGCAATATCTTGGGCACATCATTTCTGCTAATGGGATTGCGGTAGATCTAGCAAAGATAAAGGCAATCTTGGAATGGCCAGCACCGAAAAGCGTACATGAAGTATGTAGTTTCATGGGCCTTGTTGGGTATTACAGGAGGTTCGTGGCCAATTTCTCAAGAATTGTGTGCCCCATAACCTCACTCCAAAGAAAAGGAAAACGTTTTGATTGGTCCGAGAAATGTCAAGAGGCATTTGACCTATTGAAGGAAAAATTAACGACACCCATTCTTAAAGTGCCTGACCCAAAGGGTCAATTTGTGGCCACTATTGATGCTTCAGGAGAAGGACTCGGGGGTGTATTGATGCAAGACGGTCATGTGATAGCGTATGAATCTAGGAAGCTCAAGAGTTATGAGCAGAATTACGCTCTACATGACTTAGAGTTAGCGGCAATAGTGCATGCGCTGCAGATGTGGCAACATTATCTTTTGGGAAAGCCCTTTGAACTAAGATCAGACCACCAAGGTTTACGGTTCTTGTTCACACAACCTAACTTGAATGCACGTCAGAGAAGATGGCTCGAATTGCTATCTGACTATGATTTCAAGATTAACTACATTAAAGGAAAGGAAAACAGGGTGGCGGATGCTCTTAGTAGAAGGAGGCATATCTCGTCCATGTTTTCAGTGCGAACTTGTTTCCGTGATCAGGTTTTACAACAATCTAAAGGGGATGAATATTATCAGCAAGTTAGGCAAGCTTTGCAGGACAATTCCCAAGATCCCAGGTATGATGGGTTTCTCTTTGAAACTGATGGACTACTTCGATATAAGGAAAGAATGTATTTACCCAACTCTAATGGGTTAAGAAACTTTGTGTTTAAAGAAGTTCACGATGGCCCCTATTCATGACATCTAGGAGTGACCAAGCTTATAGCCGATATCAAGCCTATATACTTTTGGAAAGGAATGAAGAAGGATGCTGCTAGATACGTGGCAAAATGCCTAAAATGCCAAAGGGTGAAGGCTGAACATCAACATCCGGCAGGGTTACTCTACCCACATGAAATTCCAGAGTGGAAGTGGCAAGTAATCAGCATGGATTTCGTGCAAGGACTTCCAATGTCCAAATACAAGCATAATACAATCTTGGTAGTAGTGGACAAACTTACAAAGGTGGCGCATTTTTTTCCAGGAAATTTGACGGACAAGGCACCCCTCATTGCCCGTAAGTTTGTGCAGGAGATTTTTAGATTGCATGGCATTCCTGAGAAGATCATCTCAGACAAAGATGCGAGAATAACTTCTAGATTCTTGCAAACCCTTTTTACCTCCCTTGGAACCCAGTTGAACATAAGTTCTGCTTATCACCCGGAGACAGATGGTCAGACAGAAAGGGTGAACCAGGTTTTAGAGGATCTTCAAAGAGTATATTGTATGGATCAACAGTACAAATGGGAGGACTATCTTCCACTTGTAAAATTTTCCTATAATAACTCATATCACTCATCGATTAAGATGGCCCCATTTGAAGCATTGTACGGAAGAAAGTGTCGAACTCCTATAAGTTGGGATAAGCTAGAAGATAGGATTAGCCTTGGTCCAGAAATGCTTTCAGAAATGGAAGAATAGGTCAAATTGATCAGAAAAAGGTTGGCAGAAGCCAACGATAGGCAAAAAAGTTACGCTGATCTCAAAAGAACCCCCAGACATTTCACTGTGGGAGAAAAAGTTCTTTTGAGAGTGAAGCCGCAGAAAAGTGTCGTTAAATTTGGGAAATCTTCCAAGCTAGCACCTCGTTACGTGGGACCATTTGAAATTCTTGATGTGGTCAACCCAGTCGCCTATCGGATTGCTCTACCCCCAGCACTTTCAAAAATGCATAATGTATTTCATGTATCATATTTAAAAAAATATATATCTAGTAATAACCATGTAATTGATTGGAATACATTATAGGTCCAAGATCCAGGAGTGGTCGTCATCGAGCCACTCAAGGTGCTCGAAACACATAGGCTCTGCCTACGTAATAGGGATGTGCACCAATGTAGGGTCTAGTGGGACCAATATGCCGAAGATAACTCCACCTGGGAGGATTACCAGGATGTTAAAACTAGATTTCCTCATTTGCTGAGAAAACTTTGAAAACAAACTTTGAGTATTTTGGCCTACTTTTGTTCTAGACAGTAATCATCGAGGACGATGATTCTTAAGGGGGAAGAAATGTTACATCCCACCCTAATTACTTTTGGAATGTTTTTCTATTAAACTCTGGCATGTGTTTCAACAAGATAAACAATGCATGAATGATTAAGTTGAATGGATTGTGTGTTTCAATTTTGGCTAGAATGTTGAATAATATGATGCTTTATTACCAAGAAAATTTGTATGAACTACTTTTCTTTCTTAGTTGAAGTGCAAACAATTGTTAATGTGGATAGAACCAATTGATGTTTATATAATATCGGACTAACTACCGTTATTGTGTGGAGCATGATGCAGGACCAATCGAGTTCGACGGTATAGAGAGAGAAAATATCATCTAACAGAAAGGGAGCAAAAGGGAATCTTAAACTGCCATCTAAGTTCAGTGGGGTGTGATGGTTATCGGTCAACCTTGTTTTTTCTTATTCCTTAATGTCTTATAATTTATTTTATTATAAGTGCCTCAGTTAATATTCAATATATATAAATACGTGATCATATTAATACCTTAAGGGGGGACTTTATAAATAATTATATTTTGTTTCTTGAACTCCTTAGTCAGGTCCCTTGGTTAATTGTCACAAAAATTCCTTAGCCTTATTTCCGCTAATTTAAGGCGTTGAAAACAAGCACTTTAAATTACTTGCTTGGGCATAATCTTTGGGGGAAAGAATGATTGAGTTTTAAAACCGATTTTATTTTTAACCTCCATGGTTGGGAAAACGGGAATTTGGGGAAAAGTAATATTGCCTTCCTTAATTAGGAAATCTCACTCGCTACTTGGCAACCGTGTTTTCCTTTGCTGCCTCCACCGCGCACAACTTCAGGTGATGGCGTCCAGACAGGAAACGAATTCATGGGAGTTCAAATGTTGTAAATGGCATCCTTTCACCTTATCGCACAGAGTGGAAAAGGTAGTTAGGGAACGGTTCTTGCTTTCATGTTTTGGAAAAACGCGAAATGAAAATAAGAGAAGAGTCGGAGCTGGGATTTTTGGTTGTTGAAGGATGGGTGCGGGAGAGGAAGTGTAGGAGAGGGAGTTGTTAAAAATAGTGTGAGGGAATTGCATAAGAGGGTCACATTTCTCTGAAGAGAAGCAGAAGCTAGGCTGATACATGACTGGCAAGCTGAAGGTTTATCTCAGGAGAATACCCGAGGCTGAGAAGAACCCGACTGGGAAAGCCCCGTCACTTGTTAAGCATCGTCAACTGAAGTTTCAGGTAAGTGCAAAGTCTATTCTGGAGTTTTCTTTCTTATTAAAAGCAATAAGCATTTATGGGAAGAATCTAGGTGAAGATGCTAGATGAGTTCTGTTGACGTGTTTTTTAGGACAACACCAACACAAAATAAAATGTCCAACGGTCACTCTATTCCCTCTTGATCAAAGTATTCCACATGCTAAGATTGTGTGCAAGTTCATGCATTCAACTCCAAGGTTCCTTTTATTGCGAATAGACTCAGTTGGTTGATGTGAATATGCTAGGTATTCCAAGGGGACTTACGTGAGTTGCTCATTTAGAAGAAAGGATCTTCAAATTTTGGGAGATTTGTCGATGATGCTCGAGTTCTTAAACTAACCGGATAATGCTGAATGTAAAAGGATATAAGGATTAGAGATACTACCATCTACTCCTAAAGGGGTGGAGGGCGAGGATCGACTTAAACAATCTTCAAACCAGACTTTGCTTCGTCTCCCTTCGGACAACTCTGACAAAGTTGGTGCAATCTTCAAAGGATAAGTAAGATGTTCAAATTATGATTCAGCATACACACCCCATCACAACGATGCAAGTGAACATACGAATCACAACCGAAGTTAAGTACTGATATTCCAGTTGACCACGCAGGGCGGACTTACCATTAGCAAGCCCGCTAGTGGTATGGATGAAAGAAGATATGCTCAAACCAAAGTGCCACGCTCCACAATTAACAACCACCTGCATAAAATAAAGTCTATTCTACTCTATCTACTTGAATTGGAAAGATGAAAAGATCTCGTCAACTACCCACAATGCAAGATAGAATCACCAATCAATGAAAATCCTTATATTATGGGAGTCTTACACAACAATCTTTTACAAAAACTTTCAAAGGGAAAGTCTTTCTCGCCTTTCCAAACTAAGCTAACTTCTAAGCTATCTTTCTATCTATTCTAACTTCTATCTTCTCTACTCTCAATCTAATATCTACTAAGTTACAAATGAGGGGGGATGCCCCTTTTATAGTTGGCCTAGTCCAACGGACGGTTCAGATTGAATTACAATGAAGGGCTCAGATTGAGCCATTTATGCCCTAATTAGGGTTTTTGCCCTAAAAACCGCCACAGAGAGGAGGGGGGCAATGAATGCACAGAATATTCTCCACTCCTCTGCAGGAACCATTATCTACAATTAATGCCCACTATCTTCTTCTAGAAGATTCTCGTCCGGAAACGCGTTCCCACTGTTCTCCTCTACCAATCTGTTGCGTTAGGAGGAGGCAACAACACTTGGTTCAAATCCTCCTTGCAAAAAGTTCCTCTGCATTAATTCTTCTTGTTGCTTTCATTCCTGGATGCATTTCTTTCCTGTAGCTTTCACATTTCTTTAGCCCACTGCCTTGGGCGCATTTGCTTCTTTTGCATCACGTTCTTAGTGTCTTAGCCAAATCTTCACTATCGTTTCTTCTTTCCAAAGTTGCAACATTGTCTAGCTTCATCAAGTCCTCATGCCTTGGCTTCAACGTTCATCCTACAAAACAAAAGAAGAGTATCAAAACACTTTATAATCTAAATTCACTTTACTTACCTTATTTCCATGTTCTGACCGCTTGATCTCGGGATCTTGATAGAATTCATCACTTTTCTAGCAAACTTTCATCATGGGCGTATCCACCACCTTGCCTAGAGTTTGTGCCTTAGAAAATATTTCATCTTGAGGATGCATTTGAATGCTTGATGTTTGAGGTTCAGTTCATTTTCAAATTCCTCCATGCCTTAGACAAATTTCTTCCCTGTGAGTGTATTTGACCCCCTGTTGCTTTATTTTACCATGCCTTAGAAAATTTATCCCTCGGAGCCTTAGGAAACTTGTTAAACGGGTGCCAGGCTAAAATCTTTGTCGAAACAACACGAGCAAGACGTGGAAGAGTTTTAAACCAACTCCTAATTGGAAATGTCCAATACCTAGAAGAAAATTCCCCTCAGAAATCACAATTTCCATGTGTACCCAAACGAAGGGGTAAGTTTAATTTTTTATTATTTTGAAAATAATAGAATTCTAAGGTTTATTCCACTTTTAATTCAGGATGTTCTTCCAAGCCTGCAATCTCCATTTTTCCCGCCTTGGCATTTTTCCTTGATTTTTCCGGAGAATTTCCCTTCCTGCTTCTAGACGCATACCACCTTGCTTTTAGAAATTTCAACATCATCATCTCCTTTAGGCGCATTTTCACCTTGAAAATGCCTTAGAAGAAAAATTAAATTTTAATTAACTCACCCATGAAGGGCACATTTCACCTATCATGTTTCCACTTTAATCCCTTAGGCATTTCCACGCTTTTAGCAATTTTCTCCCTCTAAGCTCCAACCTTCTTGGGCACATTTGACATGGTGGGGAGGAATACTTGCCTCTAGCCCCTTGGTCGCATTTGAGGGTATGCGAAGGAACTCTTCACACTTAGAAAATTATTTCAACCACATTTTCCTTGTCTATACCTTGGGCGCATAAAGCCTGTGGAGGAGGAATTTCCCACGCCAAGCTTCACCCTGTCTTAACACATTTCCTTGTTCTTCTTTGGGCGCATTTGGAGTATGCAACTGCAATTTTTTTGTGACTTAGAACATTTTACTCCCCCTTCTCAACCTTGCTGGGCACATTTGTAGGTATTGACTTCCATTCCACTCCTAGCCTTTCCACGCCTTGGGAACTTGTCCTCACATTTAGCAATTTTTTTTTTCAAGTCCCAACTCCCTTGGGCGCATTTCATGTGGTGTGTAGGAATTTCCCACACCTTGGGTGACTTTTCACCTTCCCTAGGCACATATGGCATGTGCAACTTCCAACCTTGAGCGCATATCACACATGCCAAAGGAAAGCGCCACTACTTAGTGACCCTTCATCTCCCTTGGGCGCATTTAGCCCATGCAACTTCCATTCTGATGCCTTAGAAACTTTATTTTGAGGCCTTCTATAAGCTGAGCACATTTTCATGTATGTGAGGGAAAACATATACAAGTGAGGGCGCATTTCATGAGTGCAACTTCCATTTCCAACCCTTGGGCGCATATCACTCATGCTACCTCCATTCTTGGGTGCATTTGAGGGTATGTGAAGGAAGTCCACGCCTTAGAAACTTTTTAAACACTTCCTTCCTTGGGCGCAAATAGCATTGGGTGGAGAAACTTTTGGGCGCATTTCCTATAGGGAGGAGGAAGTTGCTTATGCCTTGGGCGCATTTGGAGGGGTGTGAAGGAATTTTGTCCACATTTAGTGGCTCTTCACCTTCCCTAGGTGCATATGAGGATGCCTCAAGGAATTCTAACGCCTTAGTGAATATTTCTATGCCTCCGGTGACCTTTCACCTTCCTTGAGCGCATATAGGGGTATGAGGAGGAATTTCTCCACACTTTCATGTGAAGGCGCATTTCATAGCCTCAACTTTCATTTTGTGACTTAGACAATTTTCAAAGTCTTCTTGCTTGCCTTGGCTTATGCATTCTATTTTTAGCAAGTTGTGCTATTTTTAGCAAGTCCCTTGATTTTCGACTTCTACAGCTCCGTTTTGCCTGAAAATTTCACCATATGATCTTCTTTGCCTTGTAGACCTGTTTTCTCCTGTCCCACATGCCAGCTTGCTATTTATAGCCACTTGCTATTTATAGTAAGTTTTAAAGTTGTCTGACTTCAGTAGCTCCGTTTGACTTGAAACTTGCTATGCCTGATCCTGATAACTTGAGTGTCGTGCTCATGCCAACCTCAGGTGCAGACTTGCTATTTATTGTCGTGTCCTGACTTACTAAAATTAGTAAGTTCTCCAATTCCGTTCAAATTTCGCCAGTAGGTTGCTTGGATGATGCTGATATCGGTGGGGTACTTCGTTCTGACAATCTTTGGATTTTACCCCCTATAAAAGTGGAAACCCTAATTTGACTTGCATGTGCTCTGGACTGCTCTTGATTGCTCCTGACTGCTGGACTGGGGTGTTCGGTAGCCGCTGGACTGAAGTTGCTATTTATAGTAAGTGTCCGGAAAGTGGTCAACCGAATGTCGGATGAGTTTGCATGTCACAATGCCCATGGGATCTCAAAAAACCCAAAAACTGGCTGACATTCCGACACTGGCTAAAAATAGTAAGTCCTTGAAAACTGATCCGTTCCACTTGCATGTCACATCACTGCGAATCTCTCGAAAAACCCAGAAAGAATATCCGGACATGCGTTAGAGAACTCTACATGCAAACCCTAAAAATAGCCTTCGAAGGCTGAACTTTGAAAGTGATCGTCTCGGTTTGCATGTTATATTGTTGCGAAGGTTTCGAGAAACCCAGAAGTAATCTCCGAACATGCAATGAAGAATCATATGTTTGACCCCTGAAAATGGCTCCTGAAGCCTGAACTGCTAAAAATAGCAAGTTGTCTAATCTGGTTCAAAATTTACGTGCAAGTAGCTTGATGTGTTCTGAATGTGTCGAAGCTGACAGAATTCCAAAATCCTGCTGAAACAGTCGCCGATTGAGCACTTACTATAAATAGTAAGTTGTCATAATTCAATGAAAATTCAGTGGGACTTTGCTGGATGCCTTGTGACTGCTGTACTAAGCTCAGATTCCAATTTGATAACCTGGTTTGACCTTAAAAAGCTTGAAGGATAGAAAACCCTGATTTCATAGACTTAGCCAAAATTTCCAATTAGGTCAAAAGACGGGACATCCCCGGAAGAATAGAACGATCAGAGAGAGAGAGACGGAAAACGAAAGCCAAAAGACCAGAATGGAGCAAAAATTGGGGGTCCCCATTTGAAGGGGGCGATGTGTGAAAAGGTCACAACAAGTTCTTCTTCTTTGTTAGCCACGCATTATTTCTTCTAGCTATTGCATTATTGCGAACCTTGGCTCTTAGTTGATTCAGTTCAAGTGTTCTCTTTTACACCTTTATCTGAATCCTTCTCTATTTCTCTATGTACTGCGGAAGCTGAGTTACTCCTATATATTTCCTTGTCTTGAAAATCTTAGGAATGATACATAACAGTAAGAGAGGAGATTTCCGGTTATTACTTCTTTAATTCTCAATATTATTCTGAAACAGATATTTGAGTGGAATATTATTTTACAGAATTCGCTTCACTCTTTTATTCTTGAAAATACTCCCTGTACATGGTTGGTCAAATAGCCTCAGTGCTGACAAAATAAGAACAGAAAGATTCAGCAGTAGTCTCCAATATATTATGTATTTGAAACTGAACTTTACTTTCAAAACTCCAAATCTTTCTTACACCGTAGGCCTCGAAAATCTTTTACCTTGTCTCTTGAAAGATCATGAGAGAAATTCACACCTAATTGGGAAGATAATTCTGACCCTTTTTTCTTACTAATATATAGTGATGTAATTAAACAGTGTTGAGTCCTTAACTGGAGAGAGTCTTGTTTTTGGACGGAACTCCTTTGAGACTCTAGATAAGAGAGGTCATGATCTTTTTGACATTCACCAGAAATCGAAGAGCGGCGAACTTGGACCACTAGGTCACGTTTAATGACGAAGCCAATGCAAAGTGTATGATTGGAAGAATTTCAGAAGGAATACACGAAACCTTTGAACCTTGTTGTAACCTGTGTCGAGTTAAGGGGGTGCAACGGGAGATAATACCCAGTGTTGGAAAGCCAGATAGGGCAGCTAGATTCCCTTGTTTAGAAGTAGAGATGAGAACAGATGACCAGGCAGGACAGGTAGTCCAAAGTAGCCTAAGCCAAATGTTTATCCAAGTCGAGCAGGGTGGTGAACTAAGTTTGCAGTTTGCAGCAAAGTACTTACATACTAAACTATGGGCATAGTTGGTGTCGTCGCCACACGTGCACTTTTAGTTCACGGTAACTCAGATACCTAGACCAACCAGAGCTGACGTACTAAGTAGGAAGTAATCCTTAGAAGTGCGTCAAGGTTAGTTGGGTAGAGTAACACCAGAGCTCAGATGGCAATTTGGACAACCCTGCGTAACCTTTCGCGAAGGGCAGGGCCACTTCCAGTCAGGACGTGTGCGGGGGACCGCTTAAGTCCGTGGTTGGAGGAAAAACAGTTTGATGATGTTTTCCCTCTCTATAGTGGCACGCCGAGTCTTGGATGGCACATGAACCAGATAAGGTTATTAAACTCTTACTCTATTTGCTCTTAATTATTTAAGAATAGCTCTAAGTAAAATGAATGTTTTCCTTGGCTATATTCGCTGTTTTTTTTTATGTATATGTATCTCATTTTGTATGGAATTCATAGATATGGAATCTTGTCAAATCTAAGCTACTTTGTAAGATAAACAATCTCCTTCTTATGAACAGATGTTTCATGTATTTGAGCAATGTATAAAAAAATAGTTAATGATTATGTTTGTGAGTAGTAGACTGTTACACCTTTTCTACTAAAAAATGAAATAGACCCACCAGAGTAAAACGAACTTTTGGGTGATTTTGACTTGACGAGTGTGATCGTGAAGTGAAATTGACCTATGTGATGTCCACATTTTTAATAAGGCCAAAAAAAGAATTGATTAATTATTTAAATATTAAATTGTCTTTATTCTTTAAAAGACTTTTTATTATTTAATTAATTAATTATAAAATATGACTTTATTAAATGTTAATGGACAAACTATTGTTTTATAAAGTCAAAAATTCATGAAATATTATTGAGAAGGACTATAGCCTTACCAAAGTCGATACAAGAAATCAGTTACAGAAACTAAATGTGACGAAGTTTTAAGGAGCTGGTGGCGAATGCATTGGGGGATCATGGAGTTTAAATATTGAATATGGTTGATTTCATATTGGAACCCTGAGAATGAAAACTGTCAGTGTTTGTATGCTTGCTTGGACGAAAACCAAGCGTGGTAGATCATAGTCTCATTTCCGTTTCTATTATTGGAGCCAATATTGCTAATGAAGGAATACTAGAGGTGATAGGAGAATTTATCATTGGAATCAATGTATACTCCATATGCTGGCCGACACAATACACATCCCTCGCTTTGTTGATCGTGACTTTCACGGGTCTTGGATGGATATTGTACAATACATTTCATTGGTATGTTGATTGGAAGAGTTTGTAGAGATGCGGATAACTCTTCAATGAAGGCGACTTGGTCTTGGCCACCATCGGTGTGGGAGAATGAGTATTTAACGGGTTTTGCATTCCGAAGTCAATAATCCATGCTTTGGCCACTGTGATATCTATCTGGTGAAGACTGGAGAATACAGTTCACATTCACTGTTGATTGGCGGAGGAGATTATTGGAGCTGCCGAGCGTTTCTATCTCTTGCTTGAGACATTCCAATATCGGGATTTTCATTGTCATTGCTCTTATACTCATAGTGTAGCGGCTATGTATGCATACTGGATTATGATTGTTTTCAAACCTACCATTTTGAGTAAATACTAAATACTCATAAATCTTTACGTCTAGGTTTATCTATGATGGTTAGCGGGAGTTGAGATGTTTCATTCCAGAATCATCGGTTGATGTTATGCTCAGGGTTCACGGGAGTTGTTTATTCCTTTCAAGAATCCGATATTATATGCTTTACTAAATCAAGTGGGATTGGAGGTATTTTGGCTTCATTACAGTTGGCATTATTGGCTTTTGAGGTACCTATTCATTGCTTATGGAAGGGAATGACATCACTATGCTTGGTCGGCCATCTCATATGCACGGGTATGTTGTTGTTATATGTAACCGATATCTACTTTGCATCTCTGTATATTGCGTACCTTTTCATAATCGGGAAACATAGACAGACTCATATGGTTGGAGTTCATATTTTCTTCTAGTTTATCCTTGATCATTGAGTATTTAAGGTGCAACTGTTGTTGAAGAGAACAACCCTCTTGTATGCTAAAACAAATAATACTTCAGAATCTATCCTTGAGATAATTCCATATGAAATGTTTTGAATGCATATGTGCAATGTCTGAATATGTGCAAATAAGAGGAACCTATGATATTTGATTTGGTGATCGTTGAATACATTGTGCTTGTAAGAATAGTTTGACAAATACCATTGTCAAACTTGGGAAATATCGGCAATAATATTGGCCTCAGGGGTCGGGGTTATTACACCTATCAAAATCATTTTCAGTCAATTCTAGAAAGATCCTATTTTTTAGGGTTTTCCTAAAAATAGGGGCCTGAAACCCTAATTTTCAAAATTTTGCAGTATTCTTTGGACAATAAACCCACAAAAATCCCATGCTTTGTTTGACCTAAAACTGACTTTTGACGACAATTTTACAAGATTTAGACCATTTTATCAAAATGCCTTATTGAAGCAAAAAATTTATTTTGGGTACAACACAGAGGGCTGTTTTTTACATGTAAATGTTTAGGATTACAATACTTGATATCTCCTTTACCTTAGACAAGATTAAATGGTGACTCCTATCCATCATAGAAATAGCTATTTGTGTTCCCAAGGCCATAAAATCAACTTGAAAAGACTATCTGAATTGATGACAAGCAGAGAATAGATTTTGTTGTGATCTCTGACCTAATCTTTGTGTTTGGAAGGCATTAATGCCTAAGACATTATCCGCATTATTATCAATCTGCAAATTCCTACTTGGTATGATGTGGAGGACTTTGACTCCCATTTTTTGGTTTTGATTGCTTTGCTGCAATTTTTGAATAAACATGTCATCTTCAACTTATCTTATGGGGACCTAAGCAATCTTTAATTCTGATTGATGCTTGTAGTATGCTTATGCCTGATGAGACTGACTATTTGCTATTTAAGGGAAAACAGATATGGAGCTATACAAATGTGAGGCCAGTATTATGCATTAAGGGGAATAATTACAGAAGTATGGTAGACAGCATCATTGGCAGTGTTCAATAATGCATATTGCAAAGACACTATGTAATACAACTTTTCAAAGATAGCACAATGGGCGATTTTAATGGGAATCAAAGGAGCAATATGGTTATCAAGCCCCTTTATAGTCACAAATAGGTTTTTGGCATAAGCATGATAGAAAATGCATGGATCTTGCCATATATAATGTTTCAAGGAACCAAGATAATATCTTTCATTGAGAACACATAACTACCAATATTTTTAAAAAAACTCTATTTCTGGTTTTTTCATGATGCATTACAGAAAACTTTGGTAGAGTATTAAAACAAATGAATTCCCAGAAACGTCGGAAAATATTTTGTTCATAATGTTTGAGTTACATTTATAAACTAAAACAGTTGGAAATAAATACCCCCTTTCATTGCATCCAATTCAGAAAGTTCACATTTAGTGCCCTATATATCTAAGTATTAAACATGAAAAATTAAGCCAGACAAAGCTCATAGCTGTTTGTAGGAAATTTTTCATTGAACTTTTCTAATTATAAACAAAATGTAAAACATACAGTTGAAAACTGTCTGGAGAGCGCTCATTTTACATAGAGATAACAATCGGAAAAAGGAAATAACTTTCAAAAACTAAAACAACTGCAACATAACCATACAAATTCCAATAACATACCCACAAAGAAGCCTTCCAAGAAGAAGAATGTATATCGAATCTATATCATATGCCGTTGCATAGAGTATGTTTCCAAGAAAAAGAGCAATGCTGCTGAAAATAAGTGGCCTGAAATAAGAAGTGTTGGACCATGCACTTAGAAAAACTGATGACACTAACTGTGAAACAGGCATACATCCAACTATTACACCACACAATGTTGCAGAAGCTCCCAAGCTGACTGCATAGTCATCTGCTGTTGGGACAATGATGTAAGTGTTGACCATATATAGGAAAGTGTTGGCAAGATTCAATGTCAGAGACATGACATGATAATCCTGCTCCTCCACATGTTCTCCAGGACTAGGTAGTTCCTCCTGAATTATGAGAGCATGTTGGCCAACAAAACTTAGAAAGTTTGTAGAGTGTGTAAGCCTCTCTACCGCAGATTTTATCAATTGTATGACAGGGTCCTGACATGTTCAATTTAGATGTGAATATACAGTTAGTAGAAACGTTATTTTATAAGGTTGTGGTGGAAAGCAATTAATCAAGCACATTTTACAGACTCAGGAACTGCCTAACCTTTGATTCCTGCATTCTTTCTGGTTGATCATAAATAGATAAGTAGCTCCCCTTATTCTGTTGAAGCTCTACAAGACCATGAGATAATGCACCAACAACAGCTTCCAGACCCTAAATTTTGGCACCAAATTGGAGTATTAATCCATTACATGCTTTTTGAGATTGCTGATATTATATCTAATCCTTCCTTATTTTTGGTGCAAAAGATTATCATCTCAGTACATAATTACAACAGATAAAGATTACAGAAGGCATACATTATCCATCCTCATTTTTCTTGGTTAAAAATGATCTATCAATAACCAATATAGTACAAACCAGATACAGAAGGAGAATGTTTCCACTTACATGTAGATATATATAAATACACATTTAAACATTACAAATCAAGATATGTTGTACCACATGTTTGAAGACTTGTCGAAGTTGAGAGTAAGGATGATTTGAACGACTTGACACATAGTAATTTGTAAATTGGTATCCAATTCGCTTGTCAAATTTTTTCAGTATCTTGCGAATTCCAATTGCATTTATCTCAATAAAATGCAGCAGTTTCAATAGGTCCTGACCAACAGCAGTGTAAGCTTGTTGCAGTTCATGGGCCTGAGACAGGTCATTGTGCTGCATTACCACTTCACGCTCTTCAGATAAACCTTCCAATCTGCTAGCTAGATACCCTTGTTGTTCTAGAAGAAAAAGTACAGTCTTCTCAATCTGAAACCAAAAATAGCATATCAGACTTTGTTTCATATACCATCTTAAATGCAGACCTTCCCTTCAAATTTTAGTTTATTACATACCTTCAGGATTCAATCATACCTTTAATTAGATCTCATGTACATGAACAATAGAAGAATTCACATACACTATACATTGTTACATATGGCAACAATAAGAGGACCGTAAAAAAAAAATCCCCAAATGCAGGTACAAATATGTTCACCAAGGTTGTATCTTATAACAGTCTAAGATTTCATTTACAGAAAGAAAAATCAAGAATAAATAGGCACCAGGCTTTAGTGAGGTTGTAATGATCATAACTCCATCAAAATCTCATGGAGAGTACAAAATCCACATATAGAAAGAGAACATTGACATATGTTCTAGGATTTCTTTAGGAAGCTGATGTTTAAAGCTAGACATATTTTGGAAGTGAAGTGTGTATCTTCTTTTCTGTTGTGATTGATCTACAAAACCTTAGAAATAATTTAGAATCTCTTTTTGTTTCATTGGGATTTAATGATTGTTACTTTAAGGTAAACATTGTCTTTGTTTTCAAAAGATCTAGAAGCCTTATGTTGTTCACATATTTTAACCTCACTTAAGTTCTTTACAGATTTACTTTCAACTTCTTGTGATTTTGATAGCATTTTTTAATATCTTAATGTTACCTTTAAATTGTGATGCACTAGTATAAAAGGTGAAGGTAGTTGTTTAGGTCAACCCCAAGGTAGTCATCAATTTGGTATATGAGACCCCCATTAAGCAAGCATTCCACATGGGGATTGTGTTTCTATTTACCTTCTATATTGTTCAAATAAGGTATACAACCCTACCTCCCTCTGGATTTAAAATTGTGCCCTTCACTCTACAGTACACAAGCCTTCACCATTAGGGAAACTTAGGTTGTTATTGGTGTAAGAGATGCATTTTTTCTGGTATCTCTAACTCATCTTTAAAATTGTGGAGTAAAGTGGCTGGTGTAAGATGTTCATTTTTTCTGATATATTTAACTCGTCTTTATAATTGTGAAGCACTAATATAACTAGTGTAAGACACTCATAGGCTCAATCATTGCATGTCATATGACCCTTAAACTCTCAAATTTTTAAAGTCATATGACCATTTCTTTTTTTGTTTTTTTGAAATTTTGAAATTTTGAAAAATTTCTCTAAGGCATGAAAGTTTGGACGCCACCCTTGGGGGACTTAGCCATTTCTTGAATTTTCCTAAATTTAGTTTGATTTTAACCTCTGTTTGACTTTGATTTCTGGCCTCCAGATTGATCCTACGGACTGGCTGAATGATCCATCGCGGAGCTTGATCGAATCTGGCGAGATTGGTCTGGAGGCATCTTTGGCTAAAAACTTCATTTTGACCTCCAAAATCATGGGCGCCCCTAGCTACCTGGGGCGCCCAGCATTACCAATGTTAAGCATTTTTTACATTCTTTAGCTTTTGCTTGTTTTCTTCACCTTCAGATGATTTTGCAATTCTGAGAGCTAGACTGACCCAATGAGCTGACTGTCAGATTCACTGGATAACTTGGTGAATTCTGAGGGCAGTCTTCTAGGAGCTGCATCTCCTGAAAAGTTGATTTAGGGCTTCAAATCCTTGGGCGCCCTTGGCTACCTGGGGCGCCCATGATTTCCAAAGTTAGATTATTTCCATTGTTTTCAACCTTCTTTTGACTTTTTTAATTTTGCTCATGTCTACCCCTTCGATCAGTCTGTGATATTTGGTGATTGACAACTCCGATGAGCTTGCTAATGATTGCGCTGGAGAGCTGCTTCAAAACTGAAGAAAACATTCTGGAGGGCGCTACTGCAAATTCATCCATTTGATGACCCAAAAGCTTGGGCACCTATCTCCTCCCAGGGCACCCAAGATCTCCAACCTTAGCCATTTTTGGCTCTTTTTTAGCCTTCAAACTTGAAACCTCATGCTGTGTCCTCCACTCAATCTGAATTTTCCAGCAGCTAACAAGTTCAATGATCAGGCTTAGATATCCACTACGAAGTTGGTAGAATTCATAAGAGATTGACTGATCTGGAAAACCCTAATTGCTAGATTTGAACCTCCAAAACCCTAGGCGCCTATCTCTTCCTAGGGCGCCCAGTATTTCCAGACTTAGAATATTTTCTGATGATTTCATGATTTGCATTCTACTTCTCTATTGAGACCTCTCCGTTCAATCTCGAATTCTTTCTAATGATTTCATGATTTGCATTCTACTTCTCTATTGAGACCTCTCCGTTCAATCTCGAATTCTGGTTGACTGGTTGATCTGATGGCTATGTCGATGGGTTCACTGCGGGGCTGAGAAGATTCTAAGCAACATTGTTTGGGATGAGCAAACCTTAATTCCATCATTTAACCTCTTGAAAAACTGAGTGCCCATCTCTTCCTGGGGTGCCCATGCCTGGTAGTGTTAGTTTTTATTTTGCAATTTTTAACTTTTTCCTTCCTTCCAAGTGCTTTCCATTGCTTCAATTGTTGGAGATGAAAAAATTTCTAAGGCTCAGAACCCTAGGCGTCTTTACTTGGTAGGGGTGCCTGGACTTTCCAAAGTTAGCCAAAATTTTGCATTTTTAAGATTCTTAAACCTCCATTCTCCATTCTTCGTCCCTCAATCATTCGTTACAGTTTCTTGATCTGAGAAGTGCCTAAGACTCTAAATCTGACACCTAGCAGTTGGTTGACCTCCATTAATGGCCTCAGAGCTCCTAAAAAAGCTTCTGAAAAAGCAGAATAGACCCACTAGGGTAAAACTGATCTTTTTTGACGATTCTGACCAGACCAACCTGATAAGGAAGTATTTTAAGCCAATCAAAATCAGTTTGAACCCTAGAAGCCAAACTTTCTAGTTTTAGAAATTTTCTATTTTTCAATGCTCCACGGGGACGCGTCCCCTAAGGTTTTTACCCGTTTCCCGTACCGGGTACAAAACAGGGATGCGGGTACGGCTAGGAAATGTACATTGGCCGTCCCTCTTTGCCCTCCAAGTACCCGATACTTTTAAGGGACGTTTTTCCAAAAAATAGGGGACTTGGGTACTGCTAGCTGTACCCGATACTGCCTAGCCGTACCCCGACCGTACCGGGTACGGCTAGTAGTACCCTACGGCCCAACAAAAAAAAAACGTTTTTTTTTTTTAAAGTCAGTTTTTTAATTAAAATAAAGCTATGGGCAGGCCCACAATGGACGCCCCATCACACTTGACCTAATGTAAGTGTCATATAAGCTCCAAAAAGAGAAAAAGTTAACTCATTTTTACTTTTCCATTGTGAAGTGAAGGAAAGCAAAAGAGGAGCAGCTGAGTGAAGGAGAAAACAGCAGGTTGGAGAGGAGCTTAAGGCATCATTTCAGCATATTAGAGGTATGTTTTTTATCTTTTTTTTGTATTTGCTATTTGTTTTTTATTTTTGCAAGATTTTTTAAGTTTTTCAACACATAGGAAGGGCATTGTGGGTTTATTTTTATTTTATTTTCAACTTGCAACTCTATGAATTTAAAAAACAATCATGAGTAGCAGCAGTGATAGTGAAAGTGATGATCATGATATTGAAATTCAAATGCAAGAAAGAACTCAAACTCAAAGAACAAGAAATAGACCTAGAAATAGTGCAGCTGCAAACATTGGGGGGTGTTCAGAGAGTGGGAGTGGAGTAGGGTCAGCAAGTTCAAAAGCATTTGAATGTCCATCTGAAACCCTCAAAAAATGGGCAACAGGCCCATTTAACCCCAAAAAGCCTCTACTACAATTTGCAACAAGAGTTGATAAAGAAAAGAAAACAAATTCGGGGGGTAGTAGATTATAGGAGTGTCATTTGTGCCACAAACAATACTATGGCAGCTATACGAGAGTTTATTGCCATCTTTTGTGGATTGGTGGTCAAGGGGTGAAAGGGTGTAGAAAAATAACCCAACAAGAAAAAATTGAGGCAACTAGATTGCATATGGAGGGGAGGCATTAAAGAAAAGGGTTTCAATTGAGAGTTTGCAACCTAGTATGGGAATGCCTACACCATCAATGGATGTTGCTTCAACTTCTCAATTTCATGTGGGGGAGGATTCTACTAGAGGAACGAAAAGAAGTATGCATGTTGCTGATATGTTTAATGTTACAGTAAAAGATGGGGTTGGTTCCTCTATTGCCAAGTTTTTTTATGCTAATGCCATACCATTTCATGTCTCACGTTCACCATATTATAAAAAAATGTGCAAAGATATAATAGTTGTTGGTCCTGTTGTGACCTATTTCACACATCGCCCCATCGCAAATGGGGACCCCCAAGTTTGGTTCCGCCCTCTGCGCAACGTCTTTGAGAGTCTTGAATTTGGATAAAATTTTGAAAGTCAGTCTGGCTAAGTTGAGATTTTGAACTCGTTTTTGGGCCTTAACGTCATCGAAGTGCTTAGAAGACCCGGTGGACGAAGATCGCCATTGCTTTCGGTCGTTTCTGACACTTCCTATTTTTTAGGGAATCTGCTTTTTTGCTTTTTGCTTTTTTGATTTTTGGCATTTTTAGGCCATTCCGGAGTCCCTATTTTTTAGGGATGCTTTTTGCTTTTTCTATTTTTGGAAAGTTTCTATTTTGGGAAAAAGTTTCTATTCTTGGAACCCACAGAGCAGAAAATCAATGTGTCTTCGGAAAACAAGAAAATCAAGGCAAAATGTAAAAAGTTTGAAAATTGGCAAGGAATTTTTGAAAAATGTCTAAGTCTGAGAATGGCGCCATCAAGAGAGGAATGGCATGGAAAAGTCAAGGTCCGCCCTACCTTTGGCATGCCAAAGGTAGGCACTGGCGAGGAATTCATCAAGTCCGCCATGGCATGAGGAAGCTGAAGTCCGCCATAAGCATGAAGTTTGCCAAGTCCGCCATAAGCATGAAGGTTGCAAAGTCCGCCCTTGGCACAAGGAACTCAAAGTCCGCCCAGCAAGGTAGGAAGTGCGCCATATGGAAAATGGCATAGAGAAGTCAAAGTCCGCCCCTAGAAAAAACGGCATAAAACTCACAAAGTCCACCCCTAGTGAAATTGGCACAAGGAAGTCAAAGTCCGCCCAGCCTAAGGAAAATGGCACAAAAGGTTCAAAGTCCGCCCTTAAGGAAAATGGCATAAAATTCATGAAGTCCGCCCAGCCTTAGAGGAAATGGCATGAAAAACACAAAGTCCGCCCCCAAGAAGTGTGGAGAAGGGTAAAACATGAAGGGGTGCGCTCCAAGGTGTTTGGAAAGGGGCAAAATTGCAAGATAATTCATTGAAAATTGAATTAAATGATGGAAACAAGTGAAATTTTCCGTTGGACAAGGCACAAATAAAATTCGCCATGGCAAGGAAAATCTAAGACCAATGGATGATAAAATACGCCATAGGCAAGGAATTATAAGACATTCGCCCAATTCTTGAAGAGAAAATTATCCTAAGGCATGAAAAACGGAGAAATGTCTAGAAGAAGAAGAGGTTTTGGCCGGCATAAAAATCACGCCCCAGCACAACGGAGTGAAATTTTTTGGCACAAAATGAAGAGTGCTTGGCAGAGCAAACATGAAGTCCGCCCCTCTCAGCTTGGAAAATTCCTAAAGCGCTAGTAAAAAAATGGCAAAGTGGCAGAGGTCTCCAGGTTCGCCCAACCCAGAAGATGAATCATTCGGCTAAAATAAAAATGTCCAGAGAGGTCAGAACTCCGCCTAGAGAATTAAAATTTGGCAGATGAGCTATTGAGCACATTTTGGCTAGGCAGACAATTTAAAAAAGAGATATTTTGCCTCTGACGAACGAAATTAGCCATGTATCAAGATTAAACGGGTTGGAATTTAATATTTTAATATTTTTAATTATTTCCCTGACACTTAGGAAATTTTAATTAAAAATTCAAAATCCGGAGATTATTTGGAAGATTAAACTAGTCTGCCTTAGATAAGTTTAAACTTTGCCACGTTCGGAGGATTTAAAACGCGTTGGAAAAATAATTTTGGACAATTAATTTAATATATTTTCCAACACTTAGTCAATTTTCCTTGAGAAAATTCGAAAATCTCAGCAGAGATGGCACAAAGACGAAAGTTAGAAACTTGCCTCGATAACTGAAAGTGAAATTAGAAGTTTGCTAATCCGAGGAGAAAACGTTTCTAAAAATTGGAAGAAAATCAAAAGAAAGAAAGCAATGCCTTGAGGAAAATCGCACTTCTCAGCCATAAAATGAGTTTCAGCAACTCATTTCTTCACAAATTCCGGCTGAGAAGCAACTATCTCTCTCGAATCTTCAGGAAAACATTCTCGAAGGAGAAGTTTGTGAGAATAACATCATTGTGAGAATCGAGATAGCATTCTCTTATTGAAAGGCGTGATTTTTGAGAGAAGTAATTTATTTCTTGGCTGAAATCGTACTTCCAGCATAGTGGCGCACTTCTTCTGGCAGATTTCTTTGAATTTTTAAATTCATTTGCAGCCACAACGTGATCTTTGAGGTTTGGAAGTTAATCGACAACGCATTTGCGCTGTGTTTCTATCTTCTACTTCGTTTCCGGCACAAATTTCATTCATGATAGGCGAATTTAATTACTTTCAGCTTGCTTTTTGACAGAAATTTTAATTTAATAAGGCTGAAAGTGCGATTTTGTCTAGGCTATACCCCGAAACTCATTAATTCTTAAATGATATTGTATTAATGTTAAGTATCTTGTGCTTGCAGGCTGCCGATCGATCAAAGCGAAATATCCAGGCAGGCACAGATGAAGTTTGCAAGTAAAGGATCGCAGCCAGAGACCAGAATAAAGTCTAAGTGGAAAAATGTCTCAGACACTGATCTTGGCCACATCGATCTCGTGGAATTTAAAAAGAGGATATATGGACACAACGGACCCTTACCAACGCCTGCAGCTAGAAGGATAGTGAGAAATGGCATATTTCAAGCTGCCGGATTCCAGCCTGCACTTTGCTGTGCTGAACTGATGGTGGAGTGTGCACTTCACTATGATGCTGAGTCAAGGCGGATTGTGGCGCCTGATGGGAGAGTGTTGGCACATCTGACAGAGGTGGCCATTCAGGAAGCCTTCGGCATTCCGGCATATCCTAAAACTGTCTACAAGACCAAGGAAGATGCTCAGAAGCTATATGACAAAAATCCTGATCTTTGTGCCGCCAACCTTAACAAATTTTGGCTGGACAAGCCTAGACCGTCCTTTAAGAAGATGCCCAAGAAGTTGATGCGCACGGACTTCAAGGAGGACTATGGAGATATTATTATCTTGCTGAACAGAGTGGCAGGCAGTCCCTCGGGAGCACCCTTTGAGCCGTGGATGTATTACTTCATTGAGGACCTCACAGAAGGTGTCAAAATGTTCAACTGGGCTAGGATGATAAGCAATAATCTTCACCACCAGCTTATCAATCTAGAGAAGACCAAAACGTTTCATATGGGTTCTTACGTCGTCTATATGTTGGCCAGAACTTACAGATATGCAGGCTTGATCTGCAAAGGCACGGTTGGCAGTAAGGAGAACGAGCTAAAACCTTATGACTGTTACCCACAACTCCAGCTGAGGGAGAAGGCGCATTTTAGACGAGCCCACGACGCGTTCCTGATGTACATCACCAGGATACTCCAGGGAGGGACGCATCAGCGGCTGACACATGAAGCCAAAAGCCTAATCGGTAAATACGGGTCTTGGTTTATCCAGTATCCAAGATTTACGTATATCAGAATTCAAGGATTCACTGGAAGCCCGTACCGTCTGCCCATCTTCCCCACGAATAAGATGGTCCTGCTCGAAGTGTTGAGGCAGTTAGAAGATTTTCAGGGTCTTCAAAGAGCAAAGCAAAAGGCGGCAGTTACTTTTCCCTTCTTTATAGGGAACATGTTGGAGTCGTGTCCGTCATCACAGGCAGCTGACAGTGCCAGAATCGAGATACAGCATTACCCTTTCTCTCCATATCCGGCCAGAAATCACTACGACCCCCATCACCACATCAAAATGGTGGATGGAAGGAGGTACAAGCATAGGGTCGAACTGGAGGACTATTGGGCAAATGCTGCGGATGAATTTGAGGTCAGACGGAGGATGTGGTCCAGATTACCTCTCAGCTTAATCAGGGCAACAGAATTTTGTCACGTGCCAGATCAGTTGGAGGAGGACGAGAATCAGACGCAACCGCGCTTCGATGAGAATTCAGCTTTGCCCGCTGTCCAGTGGTCAGAAGCAGAGCATGCTGACTTGAACGTCTTGATGAGGCCTGTCATCAAGTTTACTCAGTGGTGGGTTGATCAACGAGTTCAAGAATTAAGGCGCCAGAAGATAACCCTGACCTATGATATGCTAAGCGAGGCAGAGTCTTATTCTTCCAATGCGGGAGCATCACAGGACCTCCCAGTGATAGAGGCCACCACATCTAGGAAAAGAAAAGAAATAGCTGCAGGCAAAGAGCCGGTCCAGAAACAGGTAAAGATGAAACCTTCTCAATCGGCCGCCTCCAGAAATATTGAGGAGATACTGGCTACCGCCGATGCTTCACTGGCAGATATGAGGGATCCTTCTCCGATTCCTGAAAACAACGCGGAGCTTCAGCCAGATGAGGATGCGCCACCTTCTCCCACGGGCACCGAAATATTGGAGTCGGATGACGACAATGTGGGCACCCAAGATGAGGATTTTCAGGAAGGGATGATTTCAGCCCTTAGGGGAATTGTAGACGTTCCTGATAGAGAAGGCGTGCCGGAAGAAGACGGTGTTGAGCAGCTTACGATACCGGATTGGCTGAAGGAGAGGCTAAAGGTACAAGTGCCGGCAGATGAACCAGAAGAGGATGATACGGCAGACTTTTTGGCCAGACTGTCTCAAACCGTGCCCAAAAAGTCGGCAAAGAAATTCTCCAGCATACATAGAGACGAGGCCGGCAACAGGACAGTGCAAATCGCCGTGCCTACAGTGGACAAGCCACGGGAGGATATGGCTCCACAGGATTACGCCATCACGACCATTGACTTGGGTCCAACCACTAAGGGCCAAGAAATGGAAGATTTGGACAATTCTGTGTCCGCCATCAAATCAAGGTTAGCGAAGGAGGTAGCCAGAAGGAAGGAGTGCCAATTAGAGATTGAGCGCTTAAGGGAATATATTCAGCACTTGATCAAGCCACTTGATCAGGACACTACGGCAGCTCCTCTACTTCCGAACTCTTCGCAGGAGGCCATTAAAGAAATGGAAGAAAACAGGCTCACGGTTCAGGAGGCCAAAGAATGGATAGCCGTAAAGGGGACTGAAGCTGAGACATTTGTGGAGCGGCTAACTTTGGTTTATGGCCAGGCCACTGCCTTGCTTTCTAGGTTCGCTTCTTTGGCAGAAGTATGGGACAGCCTTCCAGACGTGCAGGATAGAATAATCCCTTGCCTTAGGATTCTGAAAGGAGTTCCTAAGCAAGAATTGATAGAGGGAGGCGTCATCGCAGCGGGAGCAGCCTATGACTTCCACACTTGGTATTGGACCTTGACGGCACGAGGTGAAGTCTTGGAGAGGGTTAAGATTGACGGCATCAGACTGGAGGAACAGGTCAAGGAAGTTCAGGCCAAAATCCTCAACATAATTGCCGATGTCCTGGATAAAGAGGCACTGCGAGAGAATGACCTGCAGTTGGAAGTTTTGAAGAAAAGTGTCCAGGAAAATATCTTCTACATCACTGGGCCCATCTTGAGGCAGGACTGGGCCAAATTGGCGAACTTCTTGAGCATCAGAGAATCCTTTGAGAAGACGGAACCAGAGTGGGAGGAGACCTTCGCCAGATGCGCCGAGAGCATGGATGGGCTTGAATTCAGAATCGGCATGCTTCCGCAGGTTACCATGGACGAGGTTGCCTCGATCGTGTCCAGATTCGGCGAATACACGGCAGCTCGAGAGGATCGGGATACAGTCCCTTGAAAATAGCTCCTATTGCCAACTCATTGCTGTTCATTGCCAGTTAACTGAAGTTATTTTGGGAAACCCTAATTAGGGTTTCGTTTGTTAAATCTTGACCGTCGGCTCATTTTTAATCTGAGCCATTTATTCCATTTAGGAAACTCTATATAAACTCATTGGCCCTCATTTGTAATGTGTGAAGTGAGTAATAAAAGATTGTTGCGACGAAACTATTTCCGTTTATAAAAGCTCTTGTGCATGATTTGCTAAGAACAACTTTTATTTTCAAGTAGTATGCAAGGTTGAATATTTCTCCTTCAACACTTAGAGTAGAATTAGAATAGCATTTCATTACATGTTGGTTAGATGAATGATAGATTTGATCGCAGTGGCGGATAAAATTTTGCTCATACTTTTGTCGAGTGGATGATTTGCATTTGACGTGTAAAGTTAGTCTGAGCCATTAAATCGTGGATGCTTAACTTCTGTTTGTCTTGATTATCAATTCGAACATGAAAACCATTATCACCTCCGTTGAAGATTGCACCCGCTTCGCGTAGTTGTCCGAAGGAGGCGAAACGAAGTGTGGTTACCCATTTTGTCTACTCACTGCTGTCTCTGGAATTCTTAGGCGTAGTTTAGATCTCTAAACCCTTATCCTTTTTTTATTTTTTTTGGAAAATCTGAAGATACCCACCGAAAGAGCCTTCAAGGATAAAACCGTCTAAGTTTTCAACCCGCAAAAGAGAATTTCATGTAAGTCCCCTTGTGATTACCAGCAATCACAACGCCCACTGGCCTTATCCACATGTCAAGACCTGACCAAAGAAACCTTGGAGTTATTGTATTGCCTACTGGATTTTTGCAAGCACTTTTCAAGAGAGGATAAGAGTGTCCTTTGGGCATTTTTATTCTGTGTTCGGTGGCGTACTCAAAACGCACACCAACAGGTCCCTCATATGTTCCACCTAGAGAAACTAAGCTACGCACCACTCTACTTAATAAAGAGTACTCCAAGGTGAGTATTTTGATGGAGGATATGAGACAAACATGGTTGACAGATGGCTGCTCCATAGTCATGGATGGGTGGACCGATATCAAACATTGGCCACTCATCAATCTTATTGTCACTAGTACAGCAGGCTCTTATTTTCTTAGAGCTATAGATTGTTCGGGCAAAAGGAAGGATGCAACCTTCCAATTTCAAATTTTGAGAGATGCTATAGAGGAGGTTGGAGCCTCTAATGTTGTGCAGGTATTGATCACAGATTCAGATTTTGATTTTCTTTCTTTCTTATTTTTGATTTGGAATGTGAGACATCATCTATAAATTAAAAAAATTATTAAATTATTAAATTGATATCTATACTAATCTCATATCAACTTGATGATATGCCATTGCCAGGTAGTGACCGATTCAGCCCGTGTGTGTAAATTAGCTGGATTGATGGTGGAGAGTGCTTATAAGCACACGTTTTGGACCCCTTGTTGTGTGCATGCGTTGAACAATACCTTGAAGGACATTGGGAAGATAGATTGGGTGAAGGCAGTGGTTGCAGAGGCTAGAGAGGTGCAAATGTTCATTTGCAACCATCACACTTCACTTGCTTTGTTCGGGCATTTTCGAGGAAGGAATTCCTCAAGCCCGTGGAAACTAGATATGCCAGCTACTTCATTTTATTGGAGAGGATGGTTGAGGTCCAAGGGGCTCTACAAATAATGGTGGTCAATGTAGAGTGGGGTAAATGGCATGAGTCAAGCACATCAGAGGGAAAAAGGGTGAAACAAAAAATCCTTGATGATGACTGGTGGTCCACAATGAGGTAAGAAAATTGGCATTGCTGATTTTATTATTTATTTGAATTATTTCTTAATTTTATTATTTCTGATTTTCATTTTATTATTTAATATTTATAAGCTAGCTGATTTTAATGTTTGTAACTTGTTTGCACTTGCAGATATGTATGCTCCTTCATCCAGCCTATTGTGCAAGTGATTAGATATGTTGATACTAACTCTCCTAGCCTTGGAGAGATTTAGGAGACCTTTGATAGTATGCTTGGACAGGTCAAGCAAGCAATTTATGGCAAGGACCCTACTTTGGCATTTTATGAGGAGCATCTTAGGCCCATTGTGACGCGACGGTGGGACATTATGAACACCCCGCTACATATGGCAGCCTATGCTCTCAATCCAAAATGGTATGCACCGAGACCTGGGAGAGTGGCTCCATCTCATAATGAAGAGGTGAAAGAAGGCTTCATGAAAGCCCTTACAAAAATGTATACTTCAGAGGAATCTACTATAATTCGCACACAGTGGTTTGCATTTGCCAATCTTCGTGGTCCAACCTTCGGCAAACTAGAGGCGAGGATGGATAGAGCTACATTGGCTCAAACCGACCCTATTGGATGGTGGACGTGGCATGGGAAGGATGCACCAAAGTTGAGATTACTTGTCGTTCGTCTTCTTTCACAGGTTGCCAGTTCCTCTGTTGCTGAGAGGAATTGGTCCACATATAGCTTCATCCACTCAGTCAAGAGGAACTGCCTTACCTCTAAACGATCGGAGAAGTTGGTGGCAGTACACAATGCTTTGTGGCTACAGGATCACCAGTCTAGTGAGTATCGTCAAACTCCAGCCTTACGATGGGATATTAATCCCAAAGATGTTATGCAGATTGAGGATGAGGATACACATGAGGGATTGGTTGGGGTTCCATTGGTTGATGCAGATCCTTCTATTGACATGGACAATGACACTGACTTAGACTCGAGCTTCGATGACGAGGGCGATGCTGATTTAGACCTACCTTTTGCTGATTAGGGACACTGGACGGTGATATATTTTCTTAGTTTTATGTTTATCATGTCATTTCATAGTTGAGACTTGGAGCCTTTGGGCATTTTGGTTATAATTATCACACTCTTATATGATATGTATGCACATTGATAATGAAAAGCATTTGAATTCTGTTAATTTGTTTGTCGATTCTCATGTGAAATCTCAATTCAAGTCTAATGATATATAATAAGCTTATACAATGTCTAGAATGAATGCTTTATCAATGTAATGCTATGAACATTTGAAATTTCTCTATATTTTTAAAAAATTCCCTATTTTTTTCTCAACCGTCCCCTAAAAAATGACCCAAAAGAAATCCAAAAAAAGTTCAATTTTTAGAAACTTTCCAAAAATAGTAATTTTCCTAAAATTTAGGGCCAAAAAAATTGAGTTCTAGGTTTTGTAGACTTGGTCACTCTAAGCAGACCTAGATCGTCATATTTTGAAATTTTTGATTTTCTAACCTGTTGACGTGCTTTTTATGACAACGCCAGCACAGAATAAAATGTCCAACGGTCATTCTATTCTCTCTTGATCAAAGTATTCCGCATGCTAAGATTGCATGAAAGTTCATGCGTTCAACTCCAAGATTCCTTTTATCGCGAATAGACTCAGTTGGTTGATGTATATATGCTGGTTATTTCAAGGGGACTTACGTAGTTGTTCAATCATAGTGAAGCAAATGAATGATTTTGACGATATTGTTCTGATGTCTGGGTCGATCAGGAAATACTGAATTAAAGGGAAAGGGATAGGAATCCTACAATCTATCTCTAAGGATGGAAGGCAAAACTAACTTTAACAATCTCCAAACCAAACTTTGTATCGTCTCCCCTTCGGACAACTCTGACAAAGCCGATGCAATCCTCAAAGGATAGGTAGATATTCAGATCGAGATTCAACATGCACGCCCCTTCACTACGAAGCAGATGGACACACAAATCGCAACCGAAGTTAAGTGCTGAAATTCCAGTTGACCACGCAGGGCAGACTTACCGTCAGCAAGCCTGCTAGTGGTATGGATATAGGGAGATATGTTCAAACCAATGCTGCATTCCACAATTAACACTACTTGCATGGAAGCAAAATCTATTCTACTTTACTCTATTTGAATTGGAAAGACGAAAAGATCTCGTCAACTACCCACAACACAAAATGAAGTCACCAATCAATGAAATCTTTATATCATGAGAGTCTTACACAACAATCTTTTGCAAAAACTTTCAAAGGGAAAGTCTTTCTTTCCTTTCCAACTAAGCTAACTCCTAGCTCTACTTGATCAATCTCTATCTCAGTCTAGCTCTGATCTATCTCTGATTCTAATTCTATCTAATGAATTACAAATGAGAGGGGATACCCCTTTTATAATAAACCCAGTCCAGTGGACGGTTCAGATCTGATTACAATAAAGGGCTCAGATTGAGCCACCCATGCCCTAATTAGGGTTTATGCCCTAAAAACCGCCACTGAGAGGAGTGGGGCAATGAATATGCAGAATATTCTCCACTCCTCTGCAGGTCCACTACCTGCAATCAATGCACATCGTCCTCCTGCAGCAGATCGTCATCCAGAAGAGCGTTTCCTTTCTCCTTCTCGCTGGCTGCAAATCTGGTGAACCTGGCTAATACTTCCTCAACTTCCTGATCGGAGATAGGAGGAATGTGATCCAACTGAAACTCTAAAACTGCAACTGTTTGCCCATGCCGGGCACATGATTTCTTCCAGGCAACAAGGGCATCCTGGGTGTTCTGTATGATACTAGAGAACGTGGCAGTGTTCTCGAAATCATCCTGAGTGAAGGTTTTCACCTCAGAGAAGAATGGCGTCAATCTGTCCTTTAGTCCATCTGCAGTTATCTCTTCAGAAGTCAACCTCCTGGCAAAGATTGCCTCCAATGTGTTGAGAACTCCATCCAAGATGTTCGTCATGGCCTTCCTGACCCTGACCGAATCTGCTTGTGATGCATCATAGAATCCCCGGCCTGTGACTACTGAAGAATACCATCTGGCAAAGTCGTATCTATCTCCCTGCTGGATAACACCTCCCTCAACCAAAGTGTGTTGAGGTATGCTCATCAAAGCCCCTAGACGGAGAACAACTCTCGTCTGATAGATGCGAGCCTCACCCCAAGCATGGTTAACTGCCTCCACTCTAGCCATAATATCGGAAGCTTGCCCATAGGCATGTGCAAGATCTTCCATAAACTTTCTTGTCTCTGTACGCACACTGGCAACCCACGTGTCTGCCTGCTGTGCCATTCTCCTTAAATCTTCTAATCCACTGATTGACTCCCTGGAAAACTCAGCTGGGAGCTCGATTGCAGGATTTTCTTGCCCACAAGGACGGGACAAGTGCTGCACGTAGCCAATCAGTGTCCGATGCTCTACCTTCAACCTCTTGTACTTGCTCTCAACATGGGACAATCTGTCCTTGAGTGCCCGATAGGAATTATCGCACTCCTCTACCACCTGTGCCCCAGTAGGGCGGCCTAGTTCCATGGTTGTCACAATATAGTTCTCAGGAACGGCCTCGTCTCTATCACATTCCTCTCGTGGAATTGCCATATGCAAGGTTCGGGATCCATCCTCATCTGTGGATATTCTGGAAAACTTCCTAGCCTTCTTCTTCGTGGGAGGTGCATTGATCCTTTGCAACAATTCCTCCATCTCGACTGCAGGATCAGTCTCATCCACAGGATCACGCCTCATCCTATCCCTCAGCCAGTCTAGCACCTCCTGTCGTGTGTCTGCTATGATGAAAGGTTGCTCTACCTCGGCCTCTACTTCATGGCCCTCGTTCCGACGAGGCTCATCATCATCTATGGGCTCAGTGTCTCCTGAGCTCTGGGCATCTCGATCGGAAGCAGCATCATCCTCGAGAGCTACCTCAATCTCATGCTGAAACTGAGTATCTGTGGCAGTGCCTTCATCGGTCTCCTACTGGTTCTCCTGTTGATTATCCTCTCGGGGCACGTTGATGCTCTGGCCCACGGACTCCCTACGAAGTGGCTGGCTCTCTATTTGTACTGCCTGTTCTACCTGTTCTGCCTGCAACCTCTCCCTCTGATCAGCAAATAGGGACACTTCCTGTATGCTCGGAGAATGTGTTCGAACCGACATGTGCAAGGATTCCTCAACTATCACAGGCTCCGGTCGAACTGGCCCCTTTCCCCTAGGCTCTGGAGTTGGATTACTCCGTCTCCTCGGATCAGCCGATGGTAACCTGCTGTCTCCCATCAAATTATACGTGAGGGAAATTGACCCTCCCTTTAGTCGGCTGACATGTCTCTCTATCCAACTCCGTGTAAATGTCAGGACTGGGATACAAAGTGTATCCAAGTCGGTGATCTCTGGCTCTGACCAATCCGGGAGTGGCAAGGGCGTGTTTCTTACTGTGTCATAATCAACCTGTACAACGTTTATGTCCTCCTCAATCTGATCTGGTACAGGAATAATCTCGCAAACTCTGATCATTGCCAACGGTATCCGGGAAAACATCCTCTTTCTAACTTCGACCTCATCCACTGCTCTTGCCCAAAAATCTTCTATTTGTGCCTTGTGTCTAAACTCCTCTGTCAATATCCACCTGATATTTCTATGAGGATCATAGTAGTGTCTGCTGGAATGGTAAGAAAGATGAAAGAACTGGAGCTCCGCCTCTGCCTCCCTTGCTGCCTGCAGTGATGGGCATACTTCGTCTGAATTTCCCATAGCAATCGGGAACCCAAGTCCGCCCTTCTTCTTCTTCTTTTGAATCTTATCGTAGGCAATCAGTTGCCTAGAAACCTCCAGCATCACTACCCTGTTCGTGAGATATCGGGGCAACCTGTATGGGTAGGAAGAGAATCCCTGCAGCCTTATGTAAGTGAATTTTGGGAATTGGATAAACCAACATCCAAATTTCTCAATCATTTCTTGTGCCTCCCTCGATATTCTGTGATGGGTCCTTTGCTGCAAGGTCCTCGTGATGTGCATAGTAAAGGCATCATTGACCTTTTTGTAATTAGTAGTGCTTGTCAAATGCAACTGCGGACAAGCCTCGAATATTTTGAATTGCTGAGAACCGCAACCAATTGGTTCTTTGTAAGAGATCCCCCTATATCTTGTCATGCGAGCCAGCATATAGACGAGGTAAGAGCCCATATAAAATGTTTTAGTCCTCCTCACATTGCGGATCTGCTCATGTAGACCATCACTGATTAACAGTGCCCAATCCATGAAATCCTTGCCCTCCAGTACCAAGTTGACAAAGTAAAACATCCAAGGTTTGAAGACGAATGCTTGGGGACACCCTCCAACTCTACTCAACATCATAATCAGGTCGCCAAACTCTTGCTTCAAGTCTTCGGAGATTATCTGTTTGGGCAACTTCGTACGAGTTGGTTTGGGCTTGATCATCCACCTAGTGTTTATCACATCAGCACACCGGTCTGTTGTGGATGAATACATTCTGTCAGCCCTGTCCTTCATTTTGTAAATCATTTTCTCGTGGGCGGGGATCCCGAATGCCTCCCCGATTGCTTGTGTTGTCAGGTTAGCCAGCACCTTGCCATCTGGTGCAATGATCGTCCTCTTCTCTGAATCATAGTGGTGAGAGCATTCCATAATGAGTTCCGGGCATCGGATGGCTGGTGGAAAATTTGCAGCTGCATATAATCCACTTCTGGCAATGCTATGTGAAGTCACTGATGGGCGATGGCCTCCAGTCCCCATTATCCTTCTTTTGAACGCCTCCAGGTTAAACGAGCCCAGGTTTGTGTCTGCCAGCCTGCTCAACTTTGATGTGAATTTTGATTCTGGCAAGAAAGACTTGCTTAATTTCTTGATCACTGCCTGTCTGGACTCAGTGTGGACGTTCTTGCCTGCAGCTTTTCTGCTTGACTCGGCCATTCTGCAAAAAGGGTAAGATAGTCAGCAAACAAGATTTTTTTTAAAATAAAATAATAACCATCATTGAGGATGTCAGCAGATTTTTCTTTTAATTGACAAAGGCCGCAACACTTCTTGATGTTTTCAACTGCAAACCTCAATTGTTGCCTGTTTACTTCAACGTTCTCAGAAGTTTCCTTTGGGTTGCAGCAACACAATGCCCAATACTTGGAAATGTTTGTCTGCAGCAATTTAATTTTAACAAATTTGAAACCTCCTCTTTGAAGTTCGCACTTTTCCTTCTAACTTAGCAACTTTCAGCAACTTAAAACTTTCTTCTCAAGTCGCACTTCAGCATTCAACAACTTCACTTTGACAAATTCGAACTTCGTCACAATTGCAGCAATTTAGGAACTCACTTCTCAGCAACTTGAAATTCTGACAAGGTAGGTCGCACTTCTCTAGCAAGTTTGTGGCTTTAACAACTCCAGTCCTCCAGCAACTTTACTTTGACAAATTTGAACCCCCTCACAATTGTAGCAATTTAGAAACTCTAGCTCTCCAAAAAATTCGAAATCCTCAACCTCCAGCTCTTCTCACAAATTCGAACTTCTTACTTTCAGCTCTTCAGCAACTTGTGAGAGAAAAAATGAAGAGGACTTTAAAACTTATAGCTTGGTCGAATTCCTGCAGAGGCTAAACTTAGCAAATATTTTGAATTCATTTCCCCTCTCTTTTCCAGTTGTAACACTTGTCGTCTGAAGCATCAGAATCTCAAACTTCTAGAATTGTGAATTCATCACCTCTGCATAGGCCTGCCTCGTTGCGTTTGATTTCTTAAAACATTAAATCGTTTACTTCTTTGAACAATTTCGAAAAGTTTGGCTAAGGCATTCTGGCAAAATTATCAAGTTCAAACTCTTTAGCGAAATTTCTCATCCATTTTAGTCGTTTGCCTTAGAGAAATTTTTCAATTTTGCCTTAGGAATTTTATTAAAATAGGTACCGAGCAAAATATCCATCGAAACGACGTGAGTGAGGTGTGGAGTAACTCTGAATCACTTCCGAATTGCAAACGTTTAATACCCAGAAGAAAAATCTTCTTGGAATCCATTGTCTTCATGTGTATCCGGACGAAGGGGTACGTTTAATTTTTATTATTTTTTAAAAATAATAAAAAAGGCTAATGTTTTCAATCTTGTCCTCCGGATGTCTTTCACTCCTGCAATTTCAATCTTCTCGGCCTTGGCAAATTATCTTGATTTTCCCTGAAGAATTTTCCTCTGAAGATTTTTTATAACTCTGGCAACTAGCATCATCCTCTAGGCGTATTCATTATTTTTCCCTCTAGAAAATACTTTAGGAATTTTTTTGAAAATTAAAATTTTATCTCTAGAGGGCGCATTTGAACATGTCATGAGTTTCATTTTATTCCTTAGGCAATTCCACGCCTAGACATTTCTTAGCAATTTTCATGCTTAGCAATTTTTTATTTTCAAGTTCCCATTGCTAGGCGCATTTCATACAATGAAGAGGAAAAAATGAAATAAAAGAAATCCTTGGCCTTTTAAAAAATCACGCCCCCTTAACATTATTTTCCCCTTTGCAAGTAGTGACCCCTCAACTTCTTTGAGTGCATATGACATAGGTAGCTTCCACCTTCAAGCGCATTTCCTTCATCACCCTACGCCTTTAGCTTTTACCTTTTATGTTTTACCTTGGGCGCATATGCCATGGAGAGGAGGAATTCCCACGCCTTTCAAGTGTCTTTTCACCTCCTTTAGGCGCATTTAGGCCAAACAACTTCCATTTTAGGCGTATCTCATTGTGGTCAAGGAAAACCCACGCCTTTCAAGTGTCTTTTCACCTCCTTTAGGCGCATATGGGGGGGGGGTAGACTTCTATTTCATCCTTGAGCGCATTTCCTCATGTGAGATGGAAAACCCACGCCTAAGACATGACTCTTGACCTTCCTTGGGCGTATTTGCTAGTGCTAGGAGGAAACTTCTTTGCCTTAGTGAATTTTTTGATGTGTTTTTGGTGACCTTTCAGCTTCTTTGGGCGCATTTGCTAGTGTGAGAGGGAAGTTTCTTTACCTTAGGCGCATATTGGCTTGTGAGGAGGAAAATGCTATGTCCATTCACCTTCTCTAGGCGCATATAGCCCATGATACTTCCATCTTAGGCGCATTTACTATGTGGTCAAGGAAAACCCACGCCTAAAGTGACTTTTCAGCTCCCTCTGGCGCATTTTGCCTTGCAGACTTCCATTTTAGGCGCATTTGAGGATGCCTTAGGAAATTTTGATGTGTTTTTGGGAAATTTCGATGCATTTTTGGTGACCTTTCACCTTCCCTGGGTGCATTTCATCCTCGCTCAAGGAAATCTCATACTTAGAGGATTTTGAAGCTTTCCTTCCTCCTGGGTGTGTATGAAGGTGTGTGCCTGTCAGCTATATTTGTAAAATTTTCAACGCCCCAAACCTATTCTGGCTTTCTATTTTTAGCGAATTCGGAGAAATTAGGGTTTCATTGATTTTCACCCCGTTCTGAATTGGAACTGGCGTGGTTGTGCCTCCATCTGGTGCTGTCTTCCTGTTCACATCTTATCTGGCACAATACATGCTAATTTTAGCCATTTGCTATTTTTAGCAAACCCTAGAATTGACCAATTTCGTATCTTTGTTTGTTTTTGAATTTGCTCCGGTTGCCCTTGATGTTGCAAGAGACTCGCTCACACCTTTTCCTTGACGAGGACGTGCTATTTTTAGCCATGAGGTGACTTGCTAAAAATAGTAAGTATTCAGATCGTGTTCAAATTTTACCAGTAGGTAGCCTGAAGGATGTTGATTCCGGTGGCGTGCTTCGTTTTGAAATCTCTGCATTTTGCTTCATCTATTTTTAGACGTGGCAGGGGAAACCCTAATCTGATCTGCATGTGCTCTGATTTGTTCCTGACTGTCCTTGATCGTGCCTGATTGCACCTGATCGCTGGACTGGAGTGGTGGGTAGCTGCTGGGATGATACTGCTATTTATAGTAAGTGTCTGGAAAGTGGTCACCCGGATGTCGAACGAGTTTGCATATCACAGTGCCCGTGGGATCTCAAAAAACCCAGAAAAACCCAGAAAACTGGTCAAAGTTTTGGCACTGGCTAAAAATAGTAAGTCCTCGAAAACTGACCTGATCCATTTGCATGTCATATCATTGCGAAGGTCTTCGAAAACCCAGATCAATTCCCCTGTCACTCACCAGAGAATTGCTCGTTTAAATCCTGAAAATAGCCTCCAAAGGCTGAACTGCTAAAAATAGCCAGTTGTCGGAATCCATTCAAATTTCGCGCGTAGGCATTCTGAAGCTGCCTGATTGTGGTGGAACTAACAGAATTCCAAAATCTCGATAAAATAGTCCCAAATTGAATACTTACTAAAAATAGTAAGTTGTCGGAATACAGTGAAAATTTAGTGGGACCCTGCTGGAAGTCTTCTGACTTCTGTACTAAGCTCGAATTTCAATTTTATAACTCAGTTTGACCTTTAATAAGCCTAACTGATGAAAACCCTAATTTCACAGACTTGAACAATACTTCAACCTAGGTCAAACGATGGGACATCCCCGGAAGGACCAGAGATAGAGAGAGAGACGCACTAACCAAAGCCAAAAGACCAGAATGGAGCAAAAATTAGGGGGTCCCCATCTGGGATGGGGTGATGTGTGAAAAAGTAACCCTCATGCAAGACATGCAAATCCCTAAGTGTAGCAAAAATTTTAATTTGGGGTACAACATTTGGCTCTGTCTGAGGACCGTGTTGGATACTTTCGGCATAGGAGAACCAAGGAATCTCTGTATTTTCAAGCTTTAGACCAGTGCCTTATCCATTGGGCATCGGAGTCGGCAACACTTCCTAATCACCTATTGCAAAACTTTCCCTAAGTCACCTAGGACCAGACTTCCTAAAATCACCTAATAGTTGGGACTTCCCTAAAAATCACCTAAAATAAGAGTTACAAGATGCCTAATCACCTAAAACACAACGAAATTGTTATGGAAAGGGGAAACACAATGTAACAAATACATCACGAAAAGGGGGAACACATTACAAAAATAGAAAGGAAATTATTTACAGAAATTTTACTCCACCCCTGAAGGGATGAAATGCTTCAGGTAGTGGTAAAGGGAGGAGCCTTCCATCCAAGTGCGAGAGAATATAGGTATTCTCCCCAAAAAACTCGTGGATCTTGAACGGCCCTAGCCACAAGGAATCAAATTTTCAATGCATTCCTTTAGGCTCATGTCTCTTGTCCCACAACAAAACTCGATCTCCAAACTCGAAATCTCCCTGATGAGCTTTCTTATCAAAAATTTCTTCACCCGCTCCTAGTTCTGAGTGATTCTGTCTACAACCTCCACCCTCTCTTCTTGTAGCTTTGTTAGGTATAGGATACGCTTTTCAATTGGATCTGAAACTCCCCATCTTCTACTGCAAATGCCAACTGCAAAGCGGACAATTCCAACGTGAGAGGTAACATAGCCTCCGTACCATACATAATGATGAAGGGTGAAGTACCAATGGCTCTCTTTGGAGTAATTTTGTCAACCCAGAGAGCATTGTAGAGTTTCTTATGCCAAGTTCGCTGATTGGAATCAACCAACTTGTGTATTATTGTGACTATGTTCTTGTTTGATGACTCGCCCTGTCCATTACCCTGAGGGTAATAATCTGATGAATGTGACAAAGTGATGCCATTATCAAAACAGAAATCCAGTAGCTCCTCTGATGAGAAACATGTTGCATTATTAGTTACAATTTTGTGAGGCACTCTGAAGAGCGAAACAATATTTTCCTTCAAGAAATCACACACGACTTCGGAAGTAGCCTGCTTGGTTGGAATGACCTCAACCCATTTGGTGAAATAATTTGTGGCTATAAGGACATAAATATGCCCCCTACTGGAATGTGGGTTGATAAGACCAACAAAATCTTATCCTCACTGCTGAAATGGAGCATCTATAACAACTGGCCTAAGAGGAATGGCTGCCAACTTCATCTTGCCGACAAATTGCTAGCACATCTAACATCTGTGCACCCATTCATACGCATCGCAAAACATAGTTGGCCAAAAGAATTGTGCTCACAATATTTTGAATGCAGTTACCCTTGACAAAAAGTGGCCACTGCATGCTTGACTGTGAAAAGCTTCCAACAACCGTCGTTGTTGGTCCTTGTTAGCACATAATAAAAATGTTCCATCCAACCCCTTCTTATACAGAACGTCATTCCATAGCACAAAGTTTTGCGCTTTCAACTTTAGTATTCTTTTTTGTTGCTTTTCCATGTGTGTTGGACATTCTCCATAAGTTAGGTAATACCAAATCTCTGCATACCATTCGTCGGAAAAATCAACAAGTAGGACCATAGGAAGATCCTCTTTAACTTCAGGTTCAGATTCAAGTTCACCCTCGACTTTGGCCCTAAGCTTCTTATCACCGTCCTCTACTATCAACAGGCAAAGACCTCTCTTGCGAACGAGTTTGGTTGGCTGGATCTCCAAGTCATACTCTTGCACTCTTGCAACCCAGTTTCCTCTTTTTGTGCCCATCTCCTGCTGAGTTAGCGTGCTTTTCACTGTTGGATCAGTGACATACACATTTGTATGGGAATTCAAGATGTAAAATCTGAAATTCTTTATGGCTCTGACCACTGCATATGCATTCTTTCCAATCAAAGAGTATCGTGACTCACTATCCTTGAAGTTGTTGTTCATGAAAGTGATTAGAGACTCAGTTTCTTCATTCAACTTTTGTGTTAGTATGGCGAACAAGGTATGTTCTGATGCATAACAATAAAGGATAAAATCCTTATCAAAATTGGGACGAACCAACACTGGTGCTTGGCTGATAGCTTATTTTATTGCGATGAATGCCTTCTTGCTTTCCTCTGTCCACTTGAAAACGGACTTCTTCATCATGGCGGATATATCCTTTGTCAGCTCTGAGAAATCTAGTTCAAACCTTCGTATGAAATTCACCTTACCAAAGGAGTGTACTCTTGTTCTGTTTGTTGGAGACAAGTTTCTGATACACTGAACTCGACTTGGGTCAATTCGAGTTCCCTCTTTGCAAACAACGTGGCCAAGCAGTTTTCCCTCTGTCACCGCAAAGATGGACTTCTTAGGATTTAGTGAAATTTTATGATATCTGCATCTCTCAAAGACTTTACCCAGCTGTGAGAAATGATCTCCTCATATCTTCGAGAAAACAGTGAGATCGTCTAGATAGACAACAATTACTTTATTTCTCAAGTCTCCAAATGCCAAATCCATGGCCCTTTGAAATGTAGCACCGGCGTTTATGAGGCCAAAGGGCATCCTTTCGTAAGCAAATGTATCCCATGGGGTAGTGAACGTCGTTTTGAATTGGTCTTCTTCAGCCACTGCAATCTGATTGTAACCAGAAAAACCATCTAGTAAAGACAGCATCTCTGAACCGGTAACCGTCTGCAAGGTGTGCTCCATGATTGGCAAAGGATAATTATCCTTGAAAGAGGATTGATTCAAGTTCCTGAAATCTACACAAATTCTGATTTCTCCATTCTTCTTTTGTACAAGAACTATATTTGACACCCAAGTGGAATGATGAATCGGAAAAATGATTTTGGCATCCACCATTTTCCGAATTTCCGTATAAATGGTATCTTGTATTCATGGATTGCAGTGTCTTTGTTTTATCCTGAAAGGCTTTACTTCGGGTTTGAGAGGAATTGTATGAGACAATTCTCTTGGTGCGAAAACTTCCAAGGCTTCATAAGACCAGGCAAAAACATCACGGTATTGATATGAACTTTTCACTCTCCTCTGCAGTGCAACATTTGCCCAAATTAACAAGCCAAGGCTTGTCTTCAGTTCCAATATTTACTTGATGATGATCCGCAAAAGTCTTATCTCCTGCGTTCTTCTGATCTTGAACATACCGATCATGCCTGTCAAAAATATTCTCCAAGGATACCAAGCCCTTGGGATTCTTGTTACCTTTCAACTGGATAATATTGGTATATGGCTCTTTTGAATTTTCTACATTTTCTGCAACTTCTGGCACGTAAGAAACCTCTATAACTGATTCTCTGAAAGAAGATGAGTTGCCCTCAAAGAACAACTCTTTGAAATTATCTCCCATAACAAGCAACTCCTAAATTTGGTCATTGTCATCGAAGACTTGCCAATTATCACAGTTCTCAGGGATAGCTGGCCTGTATATGAATTCAATGGCGAATGCATTATGATGAAAGTCAAAATGTGGCATGAAAAGTGAAGTTGATACCACAATGTCATGTCCCTGAAATAGCAATACCATATCGACCAAGTGTTAAAATACAAATAAATTAATAAATAAAATAAATAACAATATTAATATTAAATATAAAATAAATGTGTACCATATCAATATATAAGTATGAAATAACAAATATAATAATAATATATAGGCAAATTATTGTTATTACATTCTAGTATTAAATAACTTAATATCAAAAATAATAATAAATAAATAAATATTATAATCATTACACATCAAAGATTGTAATACATTAGAATAAAATCATAATAAGATATTAACAAATTGGTTTTATTGTTATACTTTAATGTTAAAATATGTTCAATAAAACATCAAAATTAAATAATAAAATTAGTATATAATTTGAAATATCATAATTATTAGTAATAATTTATTATTTTCAAAAATACATATTATTGTGATAATAAACCTTTAAAGGCAGCAATTAAATCTAACAAAGGGATATATTTTATGAAAAGTCACCTCTTTCACCAAACAATACATTCCCACCATGAGTCACCTACCTTGAATGGTATAAATAGAAGGAAGAAAAATAAGGAAGAGGGAAAAAGATTGAGAAACAAAACAGCAGCAACAATGATTGTTATGCATTGGAATATAGAGCCATTTACTATATATATTATTTAATAGACATACAAATATATATGCATAGATATAGATAAATTTTATAATGAATAATATGCAATGAATAAAGAATATATATGAATAAGGAAAAAGTGATCATATAAACATATATATATATATACTAATGGATATAAGTAAAAGAATAATTATAGATATATGTGTATGAAGTATATATATACATGTATATACATACACGATTATGCAAGAATGATATTTACAAGTAATAATGACTCTTTAATATAAACATAAGTAGATTACGTATATTTATGAATTGTTCTCATCCTATGATCAATTCAATATAAGGTTGAAGGATGCGAGTAAGGAAACATGGAGAGATATAGCAACTTAGGTGATGTACTCACTTAGCAATAATATTTAGCATATTTTGAATATAAGAAACATATATTGCTAATCTGATTATTGGTGTAATGCTTTCTTTAGTATTATCATGATAATAATGATGTTTATCTTAACTTAAGGAAATCAGTAATAAATACAAATGTATTTGATTGCTAAAAGATTGTCTTCTGAGTGTTTGCAAGCCTACTAGGGTGGAAGGGCCTGAGAAAAGTGGTGCCTAAAAACCCCACTTAACAATCCGCTGCGACCATGGAGGGGTGGGGGTCCCACTTAACAATCCGCTGCGGCCATGGAGGGGTGGTAGGCTTGGAACCACTTATAAGCTCCGCTGGCTTCCCCTAGTAGGTTGAGTGCCTTCCGAGGTGATGACACGGGTAGAGAAAGGAGACTATACAAGTGTTTCCTCTAAGCACGCCACTTCGAGACATTCATATCGCTCGGGGCCAAGGGGTGGGTTGTCCTAATAGGATGCTTGTGCTCTTGGGCTTAGATGGATAGCTTTGGGCAGCCTTACCCATGCCACTCCTCATGTCTTTATTATTGATTTGTGATTATATTTATATTTGGATATCTAGATATTAATGCTAACAAATATATGTACATGTCGAAAAATTAAATGCAGACTTCAATCCAAAATTACTTAGTCAAAGAGAAAATTCATTTGAAAAAGAAGAAACCCTAAACTTGATCAACGAGCGAATTCTAGGGCAAAGTCAGGTAAGGGACATTACACGCAAGGGCATCTGCTCTGCTATTTTCTAGATGTGGAATAAATTTGATATCAAATGCCTCGAACCAGTCGATTGCATTCCACACCCTATTTCTGTAATGTCGAAGGTGATCCGCTCTTACCCGAAATTGATCCCTGACTTGCTTCACAACCAGCTCCGCATCACCTTCAACTCTTAATTGTTTGATACCCATATCCTTTGCATTCTTGAGACCCAGCAGGAGTGCCTCATATTTCATCATATTATTTGTACATTCAAATTACAGGCGATATGCAAATGGATACAACCGTCCTTTCGGAGAAATTATTACAACTCCCGCTCCTGAACCAGTAGTGTAACAACTTCCATCAAACTGCATAGTCCACAGCTTCAGATCATCTGTTGATTTATCTGCGGAATATGCAACCTCTTGACATTCTTCAGGTATCTTTGACAGCATACCGTAAGTACCAAGACCCGTTTCTTGATATAGAATTTGGGCTTGAGGATCTTGGGACTTTACCACCACAAATCGAGACTTGGGCTCTGGTTCCATCTTGAAAGTACCATTCTTTAGCGGAATAGTTGCAGAAGACCAATCCATTTGTATTTCTCTACCGAGGTCCTTACAGAAGCTTTTTCTTAATAGCATCCCGTAGCTAGCTAGAATGTCAGCGACCAGGATGGTCATCATTATATTTTTCTTAGGACAGGCCACCATCCTCACTTGAGCATCTTTCAACTATCCGACTAACGGCACCGACTTAGACTCCAATGAATAGCATTTGTCTTTTGTCTTAGTGCATGAAAGTCCTAGTTCATTCATCACTTGTAGAGGCATGACATTGTCTGAGGCTCTTGAATCAATGATACAATTGCTCAGTTTGAAACCCCCTATATACAGAGAAATATAAAAGGGTTTAGGCTTGTCTTTTGCTAGCATAGATGATTCGAGCAATGTTGGTTGTGCGACTGGCTTCTTCTTCACGACCTTAAGAAGTCTATCCAGCTGTTTTGGATGATCTTGGAAATATTCTAGCTGAGAAATCTGCACCTTATTCTTCATCAGAGAGTCCACAATATCAAAATTTGCTGAGGACAAGTCTTGAGCAATTGCTTTAACGTTCTCTTGAGAAGGCTTGGGATTAGAAGTAGAAGCTACTTCTTTTCCTTTTTCTTTTTCTTTATGTGTTTTCAGTTTCTCTTCTTCTTCTTTTTGTGCTTTCAGATGTTGAGCTCCTATAAACATAGGTGTTGTGAAATTTTCAGGATTCAAAGCAAGAGAGTATTGTCAAGGATCTTCTTCTTCTTCTTCAATGTCGGGTCCACTTTCAAAGTATCTCGTTGCCGAGTCGCCATCAAAGTTGTCCAATTGTGGTAAGACAACATTCGAACTAGGTGTTGGTACAAAGCTTGGACTTGGTGCAGTTTCAGTGTATCTTATTATCTGATTCATTCTTAAGTTTTTAGGACATGTGGAGCCAATATGTGCATCGGTATCATGGAAGGAGCAAAATACTGTGTTTTGAGCAGGATCAATTGTTTGTTTCGGTGGAGCTAGCTGTCATGGCCTATAATTGTTGTAAGGTTGAAAGTTATTTCTCCTTGGATGATACGATTGTTGAGGTTGATATGGTTGTTGTGGTGCTTGATATGGTTGTGGTGCAGGCAATGCAAGAGGTGCGGGCGGAGCAAGCAGTGCAATGAGTGGGCAACTACGTCTTGAGAATAGTCATTTTGTTAGCCACCTTTTGTAGCAATGGGTCTATGGAGCTCTGAACCAAAGGCTTGATGGCATCTCCCTTCATTTTTCCAATAGTAATCATGTTGTCCTCAATCTCAATGGCACATTGTTGTGCCTTCTCTAATTCTTAGCCGACTTTAGGAAGAAGGCTATCTCAGATGGGAGAGCATTAATGAAACTGCTCATCATAATTTCAGGTGACAAATTGAGTGCATGTGAAAGACGGGTGACCAGGCGATTAAACCTTACCATGAATTCTCTCATTGGTTCATGGGCCTCCATCTTTGAATTCAAAATTTGGGCGAACAATCGGTGACTATCTTCTGTGCGTTTGAATCTTGCAAAGACCTTTTCGCTCATAGTAGCCTAGTTTGTAATGCAACCCAGTTCTAGGTGATTGAACCATTCAGCAGCACTTCCCCCAAGGGTCTCAACAAAGAGACGCACTACAATGTCTTCATGTGCTACGTGCAAGACAGCACAAGCCGTTGAGAAGGCTGAAATATGATCATTAGGATGTTGAGTTCCATTGCCATGAAACTGTGGAAAGTGCTTTCTTGACCCCTTAGGTAGTTCATGATTTGCTGCCAAAGGTCCAATTTGATCACCCCAAGGCAGCGGGATTACTCGTCTCCGATTGCATTTTTTGTTATTATTATTATCACCCATCACTTCTGGTTGGATCATAGGTTCTTGCTTGACTTCAGGTTCTTCTTTCATCTCAGGTCTTGTGTTGGATGGCTCTCCAACTTATGTAGGATGCATTTGTTTAAGGAAAGGATTTGTATCAGCGTCGATGTCTTCTTGAAAGAGAGAATTCTTCCTCCTTGTATAGACTATGTAAGCCAAGATTGTCTAAACCCACGCAGAAGGTGGCAATACAGGTCTTCCGGCTGCAATATTGGCTTTCTCTTCCTCTTGGTCTAGAATGATAGCAACGTTTCTCCACTGAGCAAGGGTTTCCTTCTTTTCAAAGATGAAACTCTTTAGGTTGTTGATGATGTTCACTTGCTCTCCTTCAATTATCTCAAAATTTGGTTGGATAACTGCAGGTGTAAGATCAAGTTGTTGAACTAGAGCAGTAGGATACCAGATAGTCATTCCCGTGACATAAAGTGTGAGCTTTCTTTGGATTTTTATGCATCATGCCCCACTGTTAGCGCCATAAAACTGTTGGTGTTTCAATTTGCACCTCTGGTATGTGAATTAGAAATAGACAGCTATGCACAGATAAACTGTTTTTTGAATTAGGAGGAGAAGCTCCCTCTTTGCTGATGTTGCTTAAATAAAGTAAACTAAACTAATTTGCCAATCTTTTTGTTCAGCTAAGAGCACAAGGTTATAAAACTCAAGCATCGTAGCTAAGATTTTCTCTTTTAGAAGTTTCAACTACGACTAAGCCTACTCTAATGACATTTATAACTAATCAAGTAAACGCAAAGCTTGAGAATTAGAAATGAACAAGGAATGATTCTTTGACATAAATACTTAAATAAACTTTTTTCCAATGCACATCTACTATACTTTCAATGCAAGCTGAAATAGAGATCATGTAAGTATAAAATATAAAATGGAAATCTGGGACATTATATGAGGGCAGCAAAGCAGGCACAAGACTTTATTTTCTCAAATCTCAAATAACAAAGATTACACTTCTAGGACAGCAAGATTGTAGCAAAATACGCTTACAGTTTTGCGATCAACCAGAACACATTGACAAAAAATAACATATGGACTAAACAATAACTTGCAACTAAAAGAGACTTGCAAGTTTGTTTTTACACTAAGTGAACAATACTGAATAACAATTAGAAGGCACTAGTAGGCTTAGCGTTTTGTTATCACAAGCACGGTTAAAGAAAAATGGACAAGGCTGCCCTTATTTATACACAAGCAGAGGAGTAGGGAACCCTAAAATCTCCTTGCTTTTACAACTAAGACTTGCCAACATGCAAGCTTTATTTCTAAAACTAAACAAGATAAGCATCTAACAACCTATGAAAGCCTAAAAACAAGGAAAGTGCCAACTATTACATTTTGATTTCCTTCTTCAAATAATGGATAAGAATTGAGACAAGAATAGAAAGATAGTGTGAAGAAAGCAGGGAGAAAGTTGTTGCTTTAAATCTCAACCACATCTGCCAAAAAGTGAGAAACTATATCTCTATCAGGAGCATCAAATACTATCAATAGTGAAATTCCACTTTTCTAGGATCTCTTCACCTTCTGAAATTGAACTTAGAGAATCTTTCACATCTTCAACTGCTTTATCGAATCTTGCTAACATCGCTGCAATCCGACTCATTCTTCCAACAACAGGATCACTGCTAACACTGCTACGAACAAGATTCTGAAACTCGGCTTGTACTTCATCAAGTTCAATGTAAGAACCATCACCATGATGATACTGACAAGGGACACCTGAAACAAACTCACTTATGAACTAGAGAACATCAACCACCCTCTACATGTATATAGCTAACTCTTCAGATATCTTTTCATAAATTTTCACCTTGAAGAGGTGGCATTCTATCCATGCAAGGATTTGCCTCCAATGTTCTCTTGAAACCATTGAATCATATGCAGTCTTCAAATCCGAAATATTTATCTCGTGCATAGGTTTCACTTCTGTTATGCATTGCTCAAATCATTGAATCCCTTGGCGTAAGTCATGGGCATTATACCTTAGCTAATATATTTGTGCAAGAACATCTCTGCTGTCATGTCCTCGATTTGGAGGCAGAGTAATTTAATTTAATTAATTAATTAAGTTGTCCAAATATTGATATTTCACAAGGATGACTAATTGATTATTTTAATTAAATTAAACTACAGTATTAACTTAATTATTTAGTAAAGTTATCTTAATAAAATAATATCTCAAAGGTAACTTTATTATAATTAATTTAATAAAATGATAAATCATAAAGTCACTTAAGTGAATAAAATAATATTTTATTCCCGAAGCTTCTTGGAGATGGGTTAGAAAAAGTATATAAGAAGCTCATTGATAGTCATTCAAACACACTTGATTTACATTACATTTCTCATTAACTGTGTGGTAAGAAGCTGAAGCTAAATTCTTAGCATTCGCTCGAGGATTTGAAGACTCTAGAGTGCCAGGTTTGGTTGTGAAAGATCAACCCTAGCTGGAGTTGAGAAATCCATCCAAGGTTTCTACTTGTGCTTCATTGAGGAGATTCAATAGGTTGTAGCAGCTGGTTTATTGTTGCAGCCATTATTTGGAGGATTACAGCACCTAATGTATTGCTATAATTGCATTGAACAGGAATTCTAATCTTTGTTGATTCATTATAACAAATTTAATGGTCTTTCAACCAAATTTGTTAAGCATGAGGATGTTCGATGTTGGTATGAAGTCAAGTTACAATTTGTACTTGTATTTCAGGATATTCAATTTGCATCACTGAGCTTTATATTTTCAGATCATTAAGGCATTTCAATTTTCTCTCTGGAAGGTCAAATTTCATTGAATAGGAAATATATTCGCACTTCATCGATTTGCTTGAGGAAGTCATATAAGACAAAGAATCAAATATTTAAGGAGGAAGCTATATGACGCATTTTGCAAGCAGTGATTAAGTAGCCTAATATAGACGAAATACTTAGAAGACGAATTTTATGTGAAAGTCAGGAGTTGCTTGAGTATCGTGCCTCCTTTCAGACAAAAGGCAAAAACAATTTTGGAGGTAACTTATATCGTCTAAGTGAAGGATTACGGGAAAAGACAAATCCAAGTCTTTCAAGGCAAGAGACGGAGATTATACAAGAATCAAAGTTCCATATTGGTGCACTTAGAGAAGGTCGTCCAAGTTCTTTACCAACAAATAAATAATTTAAATCGAATCCAATATAGAATTCTGCCAGCTCATTCAAAGGTGAGCCGCTTGCTAAAGACAAAGAAAGAAAATCACAATTGCAAGAGGAAAAGTCATAGCTCGTGGATGTGAAATAATCAATTCTGGCGTTGATAGGGAGGTTGGAGGAATCAATCCATGATTCCTGCTCCAGGTCTTACTTGGAAGACCTCTATGGTGTCTCACTCCACCACCTTAACCTATAGGACCTTCTTCCTGTTCAGGTTCCCCTGGTTCTCCTTGCCAATCCAACTATCATCACAATTCCTCCTACCAAGTCAACCTTGGTGCAATGTTCACAACTCTTCCTTAGCCCTTAATCTACCCTAAAGTCTAACATACTCCAAAACTAGAACTTAGCTTTGCAGGGGTGTGGAGATGTTTCCAATAACTTCAATCCATCCTCCTAGGGTTCTTGAGGGTCCACTTAACTCCATTTACTAGTCGCTTCCACCAAACCCTCATCTAGGGTTTTAGACCACTAGTCCTAGGAACTCCAATTAGGCCTCCTTCTCCGAGAAAACAAGTTAGTTCCCCAAAGTTTTCCAAAGAACACAGAATCTTTCCTTGGGGATCCTAGTCCTTATGCTCATCACACAAAGATTCTAGAGGTCTTAATCCTCAACTGTCCGTACACAGACATAACCCTCAATTTAGCAAATTAGGCCTTTTTAAGCCCTTTTCCTGACCTCACAGCAGACTGTCAAGTTGTTCCCTCACCAGATGGATTGGTGGAGCTTCCTACTCCATGCTATGCCTTGGCAAGGCTCATACCTACCCTCTCCACACCGTGATTTGACAGGAAATGAACACCCCTACAAATCAAGTGTTATGCACTCCTTGTCTTCCTTAGCCGGACACTTCCTGGCTCACCTAGGAGAAGACTTCCATGGTGCTTGCAGAATTGTCAAGACCTCTTAACCCTACAGTATGTACAAACATGGGGTCTAGTCACAATTCCCAAGGGGCCATACGTTATGTACAGTGGGAATGTGACCTAAACCTCCATTCTTCTCAAACTGTCTGGCAAATCAGCAATTGAAAGAAAACAACCTATCTACTACCAATGCTTGAAATTGAATAAACTAACAATCTAATGCCACACAAAGCTTGAAGGGAAACTCCTCTACATCCTACACTAACTACACTGACACATTCAATCCATTAAAGCTCTACTTTAAGCAAAAAAACTAGAAAATTGCACCAAATTATCACTGTTTTTCCTTGTATTCATAAATTTCACACAATGCAAATGCTTCCAACCCTGCTCTCATCTTGAGAACACCCTTAAATAGGGTCCCTAAAGCAGTTAAGCTCGGTCTTAACTACTCCTTGGCCGCTTGTAGCTTCCATAAAGCCTTATTTGCAAAATTTAGAAAAACTAACACCTAAAAAGGTCTTAAGCCTTCCTTGTAGCCAAAACCTCAAACCTATCCAATGGTCAACATGACCTTTACCAACTCAACACCTGATCACACATGCCACTAAGGCACAAACATGAAGGAATGAGAATAGGGAGATAAATTGGCCTAGACAAATTGGCCAAACATGACCTTTTAGACAACCTTCCTATGGTGACCCATTGGGTGCTCCTACACCAGGCGTATAAGACAATTTGAAGATATCTAACGGTAAATACTCAGGAGACGTCACTTGAAGGAGAGCCAAGTAAAGACAAATTCAAGAAAAAGACAAACACAAGTTGACTGGAGCCGCTAAAAGACAAGCATAGACTATTTGGAGAAATCGACTTCTCTTTCCTTTGGGAGCTGTCGTTATTTTACGAAGTTTTGGGCGCCACTCCATTCTTGTCATCATATGTTTGGGGCATTTAGAAGGAGGACGCATTTGGCTGGGTCATTTGAGCTAATCCTGCAATCGTGGGCCCCATTCCAAGTTAGAATCAACTGACATGGGTGTGTTGGCTTCATTCCTTCATTGGCAAACTAGGTTCTTTAATCATTGTAGCTCAGCATTGAGTTGTATCTTCCTTTCTTTAGTTGCTGGTCTGCTATGGTTTACACCTGTTTATAGAGTCATTTGTAGCTTCACATCCTATGTCAAATATAACTGGAAATTGTAATAAAATGTTGTCTGAGAGTTGGGGTCAAGTTTGACATATTGCATTATAATTTGAGTTCGCTTGTTCATCTCTTGTAAAAACAAATTGTTTATTCAAACTTGAAGCTCTTGTAATCAGCTTCAGTAGCGATATATTGAGTTATATGAAATGTATGATAAAATGTCTTATTGTTGTCATTGAAGGATTACATGAAATTATAGACATTATTATTTTGGACTTCATTCTCAATCGTTGGTACATCTAGAGAAGTCCTTAGTGAGGCCTTTTATGCATTACATCATCGCAACTAAAGGGAAACATAATCAGAAAACAAAAACTAGCAAGAATATAGTTGTAGGACAACAGTTTGACGAAATGTCCAAGTGGTAAAATCAGAAAATTCACATCAAAATTAGCCCGGGACATAACAGTGGTATCAGAGCCAAAGTTCTTGCCAGCCTGTTGGGTAATCAGATTGTTATCAGCTATTCATTTCCAGGTCAAAAATTTCAGTGGACACCATGTTTTCCAAAGAGGAAATTGCACAACTGAATGCCATGATGGAAGAATTAAGACAGAGCCAGAAAAGGATGGATAATGGATAAATTGGCTTCATAACTTGGATTCACACAGTATATGGCATCCATTTTTAGAAGGTCTACATCACAAGACAAAAAATAAAAGCATGGGATAACTATACGTGATATATCTAGAAACCTCTATGATGAACTTTCCGCAGTTAGTGATCAGCCTACAATTGATCCTAAGGAGAGCAAATATCAGATTTGCATAGAGGAAGATGTTGAGTACATGACACTTCATGATGACTTCAAGATTGAAGAAGAGCACATGATGGTTGAAGACAAACCAGTTACATTAGAGCAGCTACATGAAGACATAAAGGTGGACGGAAAAATTGATCATTTACTTAGTGGAGCAGCCACTAGTGTTTTGGCTACACATGATGAAGGAGATACTATACAATGGCATGATGTCATTACTGATTTGTTTGAGGACAGCAGCATTATGTCCCATCATTCTCATGAGATAGGAGCTTTTGATCATGAGAAATTCAATGATATGATATCACCCATTGATGGCAGCCCTACACCAATTGATAAACATGAAGATATTAAGCATAAGAGGACTGAGTTTGTATATTTTGGCATGGAAGAGGTAAAAAGGTCCGAAAAGATGAATGAAGAATGGAGGCAAAAAGCCAAAGAGGCTAAATTAGTGGCTGCCAATGCAAGACAGCGTCTTCAAGAAGTCAAAGAAAAGGTCAATCTCATCAACATAGCAAGGAAAAGAAGGATAGATAACATTAGAAGTCTCTTTATTCAAAGAGAGGATGAATCTGAAAATGCACATTGTTCTAATGTTGGTGATGAGGTTGATAAGATTTGACAATTAAAGGACTTGGCAAAGATTCCAAACATGAAGAAACAAGAATAGTTTGAGGCTTCTTCATGTGAGGCTAAAGTTGTTCGTAAACCTGAAAATCTTCATAGCTTAGAGACTTAGTTGAAGGTGAAATAGGATGAGATTATTGCAGCATTATCTCATCATGACAGGATGCACAAACGGATTGAGGACCATCTTTGGGCAATTCAGTTAGAGAGAAGACAAAAGGGGATTGGAGCAAAGTCTTCTCATGATGAATTGCAGGTTATCAAAGAAGGTATGGGAACATTGAAAACATTATTTGCACCTTCTTTCGGATCGGGATCACCTTCTCAACCTCGTTGAGGTCTATTCACATGTTTTGAGAGGGAGAGAAGATGAGGTAGATAAACTGTCTCTTGTGTTGGATAAGCAAGAGAAGTCAGATGGTGGTGTTGATACAGTCTCTTTCCAGAGAGTAGATGGCATTCATGATGATATCCCTCTCACTCTTGATAGTGAGTCAAGACACTTGCAATTGTTTTCTGGGAGAGGACTTGATAGCTTTGCTGCACTGAGTTGTGAGTCTTCTTTTGATGATGGATGGAGTACACACGACTACTCTCGTTGTACATTGGCACAATCAGGGGAGTTCACCTCGATTGCATCTTGAGGTGTGCTTATCAGTTTGATTTCAGCCCACATGTACAGGATTTGATGATGGCATTGACGACACAGGGAGGTGGGTTGAACATGGGGTGTTCAGGTTCACTCTGGTGCAACACATTCCCGACTTCAGGTGATGAGTCCAAGTCTCTTACTTGGCCCTTTTCAGTAGGTTGCTTCCAGAAGCAAGGTTTTGAGATTTGGTCAAATGGGAATTTAGGGGGAAGTATCAAAGTGACACAGCGGAAGTTAGTTGGAGTTGAGTTTGGAGGACTTCCAATTTATTCATGTGATCTAGGTGGACATTGTTTTTGGAGATTTTGGATGCATGAGGATTATTATTGCAGTACTTGGAGTCACCATGGTGGGGCAAATATAGAGGTTTGGGATCCAAGAGTTCTCTTGTTGGATAGTTGGCCTCACAGATCGATGGGACTTCACAGTGACAGGAGCTTCAGCTGTATACAGGAGTTGTTGGTTGGAGTCCTTCTCAAGATCACTTGGGATCCGGGTGGTTGGTGGACAGGTGTAGGTGATTCTCCATTTCGGGCTTCAGATACTGTCGCAGTTGGATGGTTTGGCAGATGCAGATTGCTTGAGGGCAAGCAATCTTTGGGAAGGGAGGACTATCATGTCCCCGATTTGGAGGTAGAATAATTTAATTAGATTAATTAATTAAGTTGTCCAAATATTGATATTTCATAAGGATGACTAATTGATTATTTTAACTAATTAGACTGGAGTATTAAATTAATTATTTAATAAATTTATCTTAATAAAATAATATCTCAAAGGTAACTTTATTATAATTAATTTAATAAAGTGACTATAATAAAATGATAAATCATAAAGTCACTTAAATGAACAAAATAATATTTTATTCTCGAAGCTTCTTGGAGATGGGTTAGAAAAAGTATATAAGAAGCTCATTGTTAGTCATTCAAACCAGTGTTACAAGACTCGCCCAAACTCGGCGAGTACTCGCGAGTCCCAAGGCGGGTGACCCTAAACGAGTCCCAAAGACCCGGCTGCCGAGTACTCACCGAGACTCGCCGGACTCGCCGAGTCTTGTGCCCCAAACTCGACCATTTTGATTAAATTTTTTTTAAAAAATTGCATTCTTTTTTTTTCAAATTTTTTAAATAAATGGTGTGCGCCATGAAGGTTTGTGTGGTTTTGAAGGTCTTCATTTGGGCTTGGTGGCGGGGGCTCCGCCCCTCGACCCCGCCCTGTATCGCGACAGGGAGCGCGCCTAGGGCGCTGCCCCGGGACCCTGCGAGGGGTGCTGCCCCTCGACCCCGCTGGGGGCGCTGCCCCCAGACCCCCACAAGGGGCACTGCCCCTTGACCCCGCTGGGGGCGCTACCCCCAGACCCCCGCAAGGGGCGCTGCCCCTTGACCCCGTTGGGGCGTTTCCCCCAAACCCTCATCAAATTATAGGTCTAAGCATGTTATAGGCCAATGATGAATCATGATCATAAAAACCTACAAAATACATATCCCCTGTTGCAAATCTTTGCATCTTTCACAGTCAAAGTCATAATCAAGGATTATCTTGTTTCAAAATTCATACATTAGACAACAAAACATGCAGTCTTGAAGGCTTCAATAAAATTTTAATAATAAAATCCTCACTTGAATATACACACCAATCATTGAGACACAAGCAAATATCATGGCTACATCATCATCTAGGACCTAACTTAGACACTAGCGCATGACTTGTCGTGATATTGGGATGAGTAATGCAAGCTCTTCTGAGCCATAGACTTATTTTTTTAGTTTTCATATTTGTTTTGATGCCATGGATTTCATATTCCATGAGTTTTGTATACATTTGACAATATTTATATATCTGAATGTGTTATTTCCTTCAGCTAAAATTTGCGTTTATACTTATGTGATCGATATATGTTTGTGTATAGGATCATAGTAGTTTCTATTTCATGATGTTATTGTGTATTTGAGGTTTATTCACTAAAGGGTGCATGAAACAAGCTTTAAATCCTTAAAAATCTCTAAATTTCAAGGGTTTTTCTATTTGCCGAGTCTTTGCCGAGTCTTGGGCGAGTCTAGGCTCCGAGTCCGAGTCCGAGTCAAAAATCGGCTTGCCGAGTCCGAGGCGAGTCCGAGTCTTGTAACTATGATTCAAACACACTTGATTTGGATTACATTTTTCATTACCCGCGTGGTAAGAAGCTGAAGCTAAATGCTTAGCATTCGCTCGAGGGTTTGAAGACTCTAGAGTGCTAGGTTCGGTTGTGAAAGATTTCCCCTAGTTGGAGTTGATCCATCCAGGGTTTCTACTTGTGCTTCATTGAGGAGATTCGACAGGTTGTAGCAGTTGGTTTATTGTTGAGGCCATTATTTGGACGATTACAACAGCTGATGTATTGTTGTAATTGCATTGAAGAAGAATTCTAATCTTTGTTGATTCATTATCAACAAATTTAATGGTCTTTCGACCAAATTTGTTAAGCATAAGGATGTTCGATGTTGGTATGAAGTCAGGTTACAATCTGTAGTTGTATTTCAGGATATTCGATTTGCATCACTGAGCTTTATATTTTCAATTCATTAAGGCATTTCGATTTTCTCTCTGGAAGGTCAAATTTCATTGAATGGGAAATATATTCGCACTTCTTCATCGATTTTCTTGAGGAAGTCATATAAGACAGAATCGAATATTTAAGGAGGAAGCTATATGACGCATTTTGGAAGCAGTGATTAAGCAACCGGATAAAGACGAAATACATAGAAGACGAATTTTATGTGAAAGTCAGGAGTTGCTTGAGTATTGTGCCTCCTTTCAGACAAAAGGAAAAGACAATTTTGGAGGTAACTCATATCGTTTAAGTGAAGGATTACGAGAAAAGACAAACCCAAGTCTTTCAAGGCAAGAGACGGATATTATAAGAGAATCAAAGTTCCATATTGGCACACTTAGAGAAGCTCGTCCAGGTTCTTTACCAACAAATAAATAATTTAAATCGAAGCCAATATATACTGCCGCTAGCTCATTCAAAGGTGAGTCGCCTAATAAAGATGAAGAAAGAGAATCGCAATTGCAAGAGGAAAAGTCATAGCTCGTAGATGTGAAATATTCAATTATGGCGTATAAGACAATTTGAAGATATCTAACGGTAAATACTCAGGAGACGTCACTTAAGGAGAGTTGAGTAAAGACAAATTCAAGCAAAAGACAAACGCAAGTTGACTGGAGCCGCTAAAAGACAAGCATACACTATTTGGAGAAATCGACTTCTCTTTCCTTTGGGAGTTGTTATTTTACTGAGTTCTGGGTGCCGCTCCACTCTTGTCATCATACATTTGGGGTGTGTTGGCTTCATTCCTTCATCAACAAATCGGGTTCTTTAATCATTATAGCTCAGCATTGAGTTGTATCTTCCTTTCTTTAGTTGTTGGTCTGCTATGGTTTACATTTGTTTACACAATCATTTGTAGCTTCACATCATATGTCAAATATAACTAGAAATAGTAATAAAATGTTGTTTAAGAGCTAGGGTCAAGTTTGACATATTGCATTATAATTTGAGTTCGCTTGTTCATCTCTTGTAAAACAAAATTGTGTATTCAGAGTGGGAAGCTCTTGTAATCAGCTTCAGTAACAATATATTGAGTTATATGAAATGTATGATAAAATGTCTTATTGCCGTCATTGTAGGATTACATGAAATTATAGACATTATTAGTTTGCACTTCATTCTCAATCGTTGCTACATCTAGAGAAGTCCTTAATGAGGTCTTTCATGCATTACACCATCACAACTAAAGGGAAACATAATTAGAAAACAAATACGAGCAAGAATACAGTTGCAGGACAACCATTTGACGAAATGTCCAAGTGGTAAAATCAGAAAATTCACATCAAAATTAGCCCGGGACATTACATTTGCCTTTGGTGATGAACTCCTCAATCCAATCCCGCAAATGCATCCCATATATCACCAACTTCCTCAACTGCTACCGATTGGCTGGTGTCTCTAAAATTTTGGGCAGCAACTGAGTGTCTTGTGAAGTGCCGTGAAGAAGATTAAAATATATTGCCTGAGTTGCTGGATTTCAGCCTTGAGGGCTGCCTTATCTTCTCCATCTTTAAGCACCCCATCCTTGAGATTTTCTACTACAACATCGAAGAGATTTACATCTGTGTGCCTAGTGCTTTTGCCAAGATTGGCTTTAACCATTATGAAATCATCAACCTCCACTTCATCAATATTTTTATCTTCTGAAGGCGTAGCACTCTCCATGATTATTTCACCCTCTGGATTCTTTTCAAAGTGAACTTGTTTTCTTTGGTTTCTTCACAGGTGCATCCTGGTAAACATTGTCAAGCTCTGCAAAGTTCAATTGATATGAAGGCCTCCTCCTCTTCCTTCCCAGGGAGTTCTCAAGCCAAGACGTGGTGTCTCTACTACCTTCCCTGGGAGGTTCAGATTCAGTTTCTTCAACTTCTTCATCTTCTAAATCAATATGGATCAAAGAAGATCTCAGTGATGGTGGAGAATCATGTGTCAAAGGTACTTCTTCCTGTGGCGAGGGCTCTTTTGGAGGAACTTCTTCTACAACTGTTGGCTACTCTTGTAGAACTATATTGGAAAGGTCCAATCTTCTCTTCACATTTTTTGTTCTTGGAGCTGATTTGCAAGAAGAAGGGATGATTGCACAATTGGCGGCTTTGCAGATGGAATGGCTTTCTTCCAGTTCCTCTTGAGGCCTAAGAAAATCTTGCTGTTCTTAATGACTCGGCTCGTTCTTTCCTCAACTGAAGTGCACTCCTTGTTGGACCAATTGACTTGCGGAAGTGCTTGTTGCTCAATTTGATTTCGGGAGTACATAGGAAGAAGTACATCTCCATCATGATCGAACAATCCTTCAACATCTTCTGACAAGCAATCTCTCATCTGATGGAGTGTAAGCTTGTTGTTACTGTGTCTCCGTTCTTCAAACTCATCTTTGCAATTAAACCAAAAATCTTCAAGTTGCAGGCACGTGAGCATAGTTCTAACCAAGACGGTATGCAATGACACCATGAGGATCATATGATCGTCTCTCGTTGAATGGCTTGAGACCCAATTTTGAGAACTCATCACCCATTAACTTAACATCTGCCGATGATCTACATCCGTAGATTCCCAACTCAAAAGGAAAACTAAAAGCGAGTTTCTTTCGATTTCTCGAGAACTTGTGAACCTCATACGCTTGCCTTAGAAACTCCATGAAAACTACCTCATTTGAAGGATACCTTGGCAACATGACTAGAGCACTCGAGAAGCCATATACTTTGGTGTAGGTGAAGGTAGGAAACTAGATGAACCAATCTGCCCACTCTGCCATCGCTGCCTTGGTAGTTGATGAAATCCGTACATGCAACTCATTATCTAGGTCTCTCATTGTATGCATCAAGAATGCCTCATTTACCCTTTTGTAGTGATGTGCTGACTCTGAAAACTCCAGCTGAGTGTAATGACTATAAACATGTTGTACATCTAGAGTTCCATTGACGTTCAACCCTCTGAATTTTCCTTGAAAGGCCACTAGGTAGACCAAGTAGGAATTCATGTGAAACTCATGGATTTTGAAATATTTAGTTATTTGTAGCTAGAGACTATCGCTGATCAATGTTGGCCAATCATAGAATTGAGTCGTCTTCACAATATGAGATATGACATAGAACATCCAAGGCTGGAATTTTGTAGCTTCTGCTTGACCAGTAATTCAGTTGAGCAGAGTAATCATTATTGCATACTCATCCTTGAATTATCTTTGCCCCACGTTCCTCGGCAAAGTGTTATGTTTTTCTTGCAGCCATCTTTGTGCAAATTTCTTGGAATATTTCTCCTTGTGCATGTCCCACACCTTTTCACATTCTTCAATGGAGATGTTTAAACTTTCAGACCAAGGTGGTATTGAAAAGCATTTTTCAATCATATTTGGTTTGAGGCTACAAATCACCCTTCCATCTGTTGTTTGAATTTCCCGTGTTGCCAAATTGTAATGCTTGATACAAGCAATTACAAACTCTAGTCTTGGAACTGAAACAGGAATTGATGCTGCTGCAAGTAATCCAGAATGATCAAGGTGCCTAACTGCAACATTGCCTACGTCTTCCAAAGCACATAAATTGAACACTAGTTTGATATGATGCAAGTCAGTCTCAGCAGTTTTGATAAAATCATGATATAGCACTGATTTGATCTTAAATTTGATGGGATAGTACTCCATACTCAAAAACTTGAAGATTGATTGTAAACTTGACTATGTTTGGACAAGTTTTGCACAAACCCTAAATTTAGGTTGCTGATTTTTCTTTTTCAAATGGGCAGATTTTTCAAAAAAAATCTGAGATATGAGTTTTGGAGAGAAACTCGTTGCAAGAAGACCCAGATCGATCTTTTTGAAAATTTTGATGGCTGGTTGAAAAAGCAGCAAACCCTAATTTCTGAAATTTTTGACAAAAAAGTTGAGTGCTGGGTTTTGTGCAGAATCACGTTTTAGATGGACCCAAATGATCAAATGTTGAATATACTAAAGATTTCTTGGACATGCATGGAAAAATCAGGTTGCTAAAATTTGAAAAATCGTTCAAAATCATGAACCAAGCTAACCTAGATTGTTGAAAATTGAAAATGATGACCCCCTCCTGCTGAAAATTGATGCCCTGGAAAAATAAAGCATGGAAAAAGGAGCCTCTATGTGAGCTGATTCTGAAAATATAAAGAACTCTAAAAAATCTTCAGGTTTAAGCCTTCAAATCTTTGAAATAGGAAAAATTCTTGGTAAGTCCTCTCTTGCCTTGAAATCACTTGCAAAAAATTATGAAGAATAAATGCACAAGGCTATCTTAAATAAGTTTTAGGTTAAAAATTGCCTTGCTTCCAAAATTTAGAGTTGTGAAACCCTAAAACATGTGCATGAATGTGGCTGCTTTCTTTTTGTGTTTTTTTGAAATTTTGAAATTTTGAAAAATTTCTCTGAGGCATGAAAGTTTGGACGCCACCCTTGGAGGACTTAGCCATTTCTTGAATTTTCCTAAATTTAGCTTGATTTTGACCCTTGATTGACTTTGATTTCTAGCCTCTAGATTGATCCTATAGACTAGCTAAATGATCCATAGCGGAGCTTGATCGAATCTGGCGAGATTGTTCTGGAGGCAACTTTGGCTAAAAACTTCATTTTGACCTCCAAAATCATGGGCACCCCTAGCTACCTGGGGCGTCCAGCATTACCAATGTTAGCCATTTTTGACATTCTTTAGCTTTTGCTTGTTTTCTTCACCTTCAAATGATTTTGCAATTCCAGGAGCTAGATTGACCCGATGAGTTGAGTGTCAGATTCACTAGATATCTTGGCAAATTCTGAGGGGGGTCTTTTGGGGGCTGCATCTCCTAAAAAATTGATTTAGGGCTTCAAATCCTTGGGCACCCCTGGCTACTTGGGGTACCCATGATTGCCAGAGTTAGTATTTCCACTGTGTTTTAAACCTTCTTTTGACTTTTTTAATTTTGCTAATGTTTACCCCTCCAATCAGTATGTGATATCTGGTGACTGAAAACTCTGATGAGCTTGTTGATGATTGCGCTGGAGAGCTGCTTCAAAATTGAAGAAAACATTCTAGAGGGTGCTACTGCAAATTCATCCATTTGATGACCCAAAAGCTTGGGCGCCTATCTCCTCCTAGGGCGCCCAAGATCTCCAACCTTAGTCATTTTTGGCTCTTTTTTAGCCTTCAAACTTGAAACCTCATGTTGTGTCCTCCACTCAATCTGAATTTGTCGACAATTGACGAGTTTGATGATCAGGATTAGATATCCACTACAAAGCTGGCAAAATTCAGAAGAGATTGACCGATCTTGCAAACCCTAATTGTTGGATTTGAACCTCCAAAACCCTAGGTGCCTATCTCTTCCTAGGGCACCTAGAATTTCCAGACTTAGAATATTTTCTGATGATTTCATGATTTGCATTCTACTTCTCTGTTGAGACCTCTTCGTTCAATCTCAAATTACGGCTGACTGGTTGATCTGATGGCTATGTCGATGGGTGCACTATTGGGCTGAGAAGATTTTGACCAACATTGTTTGGGATGAGCAAACCCTAATTCCATCATTTAACCTCTTGAAAAACTGGGCGCCTATCTCCTCCCAGGGGCGCCCATGCCTGGTAGTGTTAGTTTTTATTTTGCAATTTTCAACTTTTCCCTTCATTCCACATGCTTTCCATTGCTTCAACTATTGGAGATGAAATTTTTTCTAAGGCACAGAACCCTAGGCGCCTTTACTAGGTAGGGACACCTAGACTTTCCAGAGTTAGCCCAAATTTTGCATTTTTAGGATTCTTCAACCTCCATTCTCCATTCTTCATCCCTAGATCATCCGTTGCAGTTTCTTGATTTGAGCAATGCCTGAGACTTTGAATCTGACACTTGGCAGTTGACTAACCTTCATTAATGGCCTAGGAGCTCCTGAAAAAGCTTCTAAAAAAGCAGAATAGACCCACTAGGGAAAAACTGATCTTTTGACGATTTTGATTGGACCAACCTGATGAGGAAGTATTTTAAGCCAATCAAAATCATTTTGAACCCTAGAAGCCAAACTTTCTATTTTTAGAAAATTTTGCCAACATCCATTTCATAAAAAAACCCAAAAAAAAAGTTCTAATTTTAGAAACTTTCTAAAAATAGAATTTTTCCTAAAATTTAGAGCTGAAAAACTAAGATTTGAGTTTTGTAGACTTGGTCGCTCTGAGCAAACCCAGATTGTCAGATTTTGAAAATTTTGAGTTTCTAACCCTCATGCAAGACATGCAAATCCCCAATTTTGACCTTTTTGACAATTTTGACAAGACTTTGATCATTTCTTCAAAATGCCTGTGTAGCAAAAATTTTAATTTGGGGTACAACAATTTGCAACTTTGTTTCTTTGACATCAATGGCAATACATTCCAACACTCTCGTGGCTACCATTTCCTCCTTCGATGTCAAAATATCATCCTTAAACTTGGTGTTTTCTCCCCTAATAGATTCAATATCTATGGAACTCATCTCCTCAATTAATGGATCATCCTTATCTAGAGATTTTCTAGGTGTGACAAGACTCCTCTTGTCTCTTGTTGAAGCCCTAGCCATGATGCAACAAAATAATTTGGCAATAAATTATACAAAATAAATCTAATTACATTGAAAATTTTACTATAACATACTATAATATTGCCTTCTCGGTCCTAAGCTTTTTAGTGACCATTAGCCAATTTCTGGAGTCCCGTAGGCTATTCAGAGGCATTTCAGGGGATTCCAAGATTCTTGGAGGATTCTTGTCAGCACTTTCAAGGGGTAATTGCAAAGGTTTGCTAGAGTGTTTTCTAGGTTTTTTTGGGTTTTCTGAGATCCTTGGTGGGCAGTATTGCTATTTTTAACACTTACTATTTTTAGTAAGTCACAAGTGCATCTCAGTTTGGACTAATTTAGCATTTGGACACACTTACTATATTGAGTAGTTTGCTATTTTTAGTAAGTGTTGTTTTTGGCAGTTGGTTCCGGTAGTAGTTCAGTGCAGGGTTTCCATTTCTAGCAGCTGGCAGTTTCAGTTGTTGAGCTCTAATTGTTTTTGGTTGTTCAGTCATCCACCATCTTTGGAGTTCGAAAAAGGCAAATAATAACTTAAGTTATAAACTTCACTTTTGGGACCCTCCTTGTACCCCACGCCTAGGATGATGACTTACGTTGTTTTTAAAAGGTAAAATTTCTCATTCTAAGGTGGATGCTAAAGTTGGGAGTTTAAGTGAAAAATTAAAATAAAATATCCTTTTTTTGAGATAGGCATCCCATTTGGAGGGAAAAGCATTTGAATTTTTGGAGCCCTAATTCCTATTTAAACCCACCTCTATGCTATCATTTGGTTATGCAATTTTATGATAACAAAGGGTTGCCGAATTGGTGTGAGAATCCTTGGGCTTTGAGGACGAAAACCCTCAAGGTTGGCTCTAGTTTTGGAGTTGCAAGACACTCCCTAGTTGGACATTGGTGTGGCTCCATTGTAGGGGTTGCCATTGAGCTCATTTGGTGATGGCTTTCTTTTCATTTTCAATTTTGGATTGTTATGATGTTTTCTAGATATGCTTTTAGGGTGTGAGTGTTAATTGCAGCGTTTTGGAAGCATTTTTGAGGTGATTTCTTGGAGTTTCAGTTTGCTGGTTGTTGTTTCCTAACCCAAGGTTGTACCATTGTTTTTCTCACACTGTTTGGAGAAGTGGAAACCTTTTTGTGGGCATTGCTTATTCCTTTTTGGCAGATTGAGGCGTCCATTTTGTAAGGTTTCAGAGTTTTTAATGGAGAACTGAATTTTTAGGAGCTGGTCGCCCCTCTCTACCAGCTGTACCTTCTTGGGATTGTGGGTGATTGGGATTTGTGTGTCATTCTCTGCCTCTTTGCTTGTTGTTCCTGCTGTTTTGGAGGCACCAAGACTTGTCACTACCTTGCAGGCATCCTTGAGAAGTTCTATAGTGTTTTGATTGAAGTTGTGTTCATTGGTAGCTTGCTGGTTGGAATTTTAGACTGCTGCAACATCATTATCAGACCTGCAATTTCATATCAGACCTGTAGCAGCAGTGTTTTCAGACCTTCTACAGTCCTTTGGGGGACTTTCCATTGAGGTATCATTGTTATATTTTTTTGGGAAATACTTATTTCATGCTGGGGTTCCATTTTGTAGTGTTGAGCAAAGATTTCCTTAGTATTTCCACATTGTAGCAGCAATGCATGACATTCTGAAAATTGATTGTAATGAGCTCATTGTAACAGCATTTGGTAGTACCATCAATGATTAGCTCCTTTGATTATTGCTACTTACTCCATTGAATAAGTGGTGCTCTCACTGAATAAGCGGTTAAGCTTTCTTTACATTCATGTTATACCCACTGAATAAGCAAATGAGTTTCTTTTACATTCATGCTATGCCCATTGAATAAGCAAAGAATCTTTCTTGTGCTTGGTTGGCTTGCCGCCAAGGGCTTTCTTGCTAGTTGTAATTTCCCGCTAAATAAGTGCAGGTTTCATTTCAAGCTCTTGAGATTACATAATTACTCCACTGAAGAAGTGGTTTAATTTAGAAACACTTAATTGTAAGTCTTACCACCGTATGCTCTCACCTTGCCCACATCAAGATCTGGGTGATCAGAAAGTGGAAGGTATTTTCTTTCAATTGGTTTTGATTATTACTCACCCCATTGAACAAGTGGATGCTTTTAGTTAATGCAATGTACACCTTACCACCGTATGCTCTCATCTTGCCCACATCGGGATCTGGCTGATCAAAATGTGGAGGGTTGTGTTGACGTGTTTTTTATGACAACACCAACACAGAATAAAATGTCCAACGGTCACTCTATTCCCTCTTGATCAAAGTATTCTGCATGCTAAGATTGTGTGAAAGTTAATGCGTTCAACTCCAAGGTTCCTTTTATTGCGAATAGACTCAGTTGGTTGATGTGAATATGCTGGGTATTCCAAAGGGACTTACGTGATTTGCTCATTCAGAAGAAAATGATTCTCAAATTTCGGGAGATTTGTCGATGAGGCTCAGGTTCTTAAACTAACCGGATAATGCTGAATGTAAAAGGATATAAGGATTAGAGAGGCTACCATCTACTCCTAAAGGGTGGAGGACGAGGATCGGCTTAAACAATCTTCAAACCAGACTTTGCTTCGCCTCCCTTCGGACAACCTCTACAAAGTCAGTGCAATCTTCAAAGGATGATAAAAGATATTCAAATTGTGATTCAACATGTGCACTCCGTCACAACGATGCAAGTGAACACGCGAATCACAACCAAAGTTAGGTACTAATATTCCAGTCGACCACGCAAGGCGAACTTACCATCAGTAAGCCTGCTAGTGGTATGATGAAAGAAGATGTGCTCAAATCGCAACGCCACACTCCACAATTAACAACTACTTGCATAAACAAAGTCTACTCTACTCTATCCACTTGAATTGGAAAGACGAACAAGCCTTGCTAGCTACTCACAATAGAAGATAGAACCACCAAACAATGATAAATCTTTATATTATGAGAGTGTTCACAACAACTTCTTACAAAGTCCTCAATGGGAAAACTTCCTTTCCTCCTCAATCTAAGCTAACTTCTAAGCTAAATGCTATATGCCTTCTATTCTCTAACTCAACTCTATCTCTGATTCAATTCTAGTTCTAATCTAACATAGATTACAAATGAGGGGGGATGCCCCTTTTATAGTTGGCCCAGTCCAACGAACGGTTCAGATTGAATTACAATAAAGGGGCTTAGATCGAGCCACATATGCCTTAATTAGGGTTTTAGCCCTAAAAACCGCCACAGAGAGGAGTGGGTAATAAATGAAAAGAATATTCTCCACTCCTCTGCAGGAACCATTATTTGCAATTAATGCCCACTATCTTCTTCTAGAAGATTCTCGTCCAGAAACGTGTTCCCATTGTTCTTCTTTGCCAATTCTGCTGCGTTAGGAGGAGGCAAGCACACAACAACACTTGGTTCAAACCCTCCTTGCAAAAAGTTCTTCTTCGTTAAGTCCTCCTGTTGCTTTCTTTCCTGGATGCATTTCTTTCTTGTGACTTTCACATTTCTCTAGCCCACTGCCTTGGGCGCATTTGCCTCTTTTGCATCACATTCTTAGTGCCTTAGACAAATTTCCACTTTCGTTTCTCTTTCCAAAGTTGTAACATTGTCTAGCTTCATCACCTCAAGTCCTTACGCTCAGGCTCCAATGTTCATCCTGCAAAACAGAAAGAAAAGCATCAGAACACTTATAATATAAATTCACTTTACTTACCTAGTTCTCATGTTCTGACTGATTGATCTCCGGATCTTGATAGAGTTCATTATTTCCAGCAAACTTATAACTTTTTAACGTCTGAATGCTTGATGTTCTAGCTTCATTTCATCTTCAAATTCCCCTATGCCTTGGACAAATTTCATCTCTACCTTGTGAGTGTATTTGACCTCTTGAGCTTTATTTTATCATGCCTTAGAAAATTTATCCCTCAGAGCCTTAGGAAATTTGTTAAACGGGTGCCAGGCCGAAATCTCTGCCGAAACAACACGAGCAATGTGTGGAAGAACCTCAAATCATCCCCCAGTGAGAAATATCCAATACCCAGAAGAAATTTCCCCTCAGAAATCATCGTTTTCATGTGTATCCAAACGAAGGGGTACATTTAATTTTTATTATTTTTGAAAAATAATAAAATTTGCTAAGGTTGATTCCATTTTATTCTAGACATATTCCACACCTGATGTCTTCATTTTTTTATGCCTTGGCACTTTCCTTATTTATTGAAGAAATTCTCTTCCTGCTTATGGGCACAATTCACCTTGTACTTGGAAAATTTAATATCATCTCTTCCTTAGGCGAATTTTCTAATTTCACCTTGTAAAATGCCTTAGAAACTTTTTAATATCTTTGCAACCTTGGGCGCATTTTACATAGGGAAGAGGAAACTTCTTACTTAGAATATTTCTCATGCTCAAGCCCTTTACCTTGGGCGCATTTCATACATGCCACTTCCACTTTCAAGCTTGGGCACATATAGCATGTGGTGAGGGAACCTTCTCTTGCTGGGCGCATTTGGGGATGAGTGAGAGAAACTCCATGCCTTAATAAAAAAATTTTATCACCACATCCTTGATAGCTAGGTGCATTTTGATGGAGGAGCTTCCATTTACTTGCCTTAGAAAATATTATAAGTCACACACAAGCTGGGCGCATTTCACATGGCCAACCTTTAGTTTCCATGCCTTGAAAACTTTTCACGCCTTAGACCTTTTCTTGACTCCCCATTTACCTTGGGCGCATATTAAATGTGCTACTTTTATCTAAGGGCGCAAATGAGAGGGGCAAGCATTGATTTTTGACTTAGACAAATCACTTCTCTTGGCCACTTCAACTTGGGCGCATTTGGGAGGTAGAGCTTTTATTTCGCCAAACTTAGAAACCTTTTCATCTCTTCTTTCCCCAAGGGCGCATTTCAGCCCATTGACTTTTGTTTTTGACACTTAGAAAGTTTACATTCCTCCTGCTTGCCAAGGGCGCATTTGAGGCCATGTGCTTCTATTTCACTTACTTAGAAGATTTCCCTAGGCATTCTTTCATCATGGGCGCATTTGAGGGCATCTACTCTCATTTTAACGCCTTAGAATAATTTCAACCAGCAAGCTGCCTTGTCTTGCCTTGGGCGCATTTTAGATAAGCTACTTTCACTTTGTGCCTTAGAATATTTTACTTGAATTCTTCATGGTGGGCGCGTTCAACCTATGGAGGAGGAATTTCAACTGTGAGGGCGCATTTTGAACATGCTACTTCCATTTGTGTGCCTTAGAAACTTTTTGAGGAGGATTTCCTAAGGTGGGCGCATTTGAGGGTAGAAGCTTTCATTTTTAACTTCGAAAGTTTTCTAGCCACCCACTCATCTTGAGGGCACATTCAAGGGGGTGAGCTTTCATTTCATACTTAGAAACTTTTTTAAACATCCTCCATGTTGAAGGCGCATTTCAAGGTGTCTTCTTACAATTTAACTTGCATGCCTTCGAATTTTCACCTGAAGTGTTGAGGAGACTTCTGGAGGTGGCTCTTGAATACTTAGTCAATTTTTCAGCCTGCTTGCCCTCATTTTCTATTTTTAGTAAATTCTGGAGGTATGTGCCTCTTCATGGCTTTTCACCTGTTCTGAACCTAGAGTTGACATGATATGCTTCTTGTGGCCTTGCTACCCAATTTATACTTGTTGCCCGAGCTTATCTGCTATTTTTAGCAAACCCTAAAATTCATAGACCTCTGCAGCTCTGATTGACCTGAAATTTGCTAGGCGTGATCCTCATTGCTTGGTGAACCTATTTACATCTGCCCCTCGTGCTGACCTGCTATTTATAGCCCTATTCTGGAGACGACTTACTATAAATAGTAAGTGCTCGGATTATGCCCAAATTTTACTAGTAGATTGCCTGAAGGATGCTGATCGCAGTGGGATACCTTCGTTTCTCGAAATTCTGGCCTTTTACCCTACTTTTTAGGCATCGAAGATGGAAACCCTAATCTGACTTGCATGTGGCTCAAATAACCTTAGTTTGACTTGATTTTTGTCGCCTGTTGCTCCGCTCGTGAAACTAAAGTGTCGGGGAGCTGCTGGAGTGAACCTGCTAAAAATAGTAAGTGTCCGGAAAGTGGTCGATCGGACGTCGGATGAGTTTGCATGTCACAGTGCCCGTGGGATCTCAAAAAACCCAGAAAAACCTAGAAAGCTAGTGAACGTTCCAACACTAGTTAAAAATAGTAAGTCCCTGAAAACTGACTCATTCCGCTTGCATGTCACACTGTTGCGAAGCTCTCGAAAAACCCAGAAGGAATATCCGGACATGCGTTGAAAAATTCCTCATGCAAACCCTAAAAATAGTCTCCGAAGGCTAAACTCCGGAAGTGATCGTCTCGGTTTGCATTTTACATCGTTGCGAAGGTCTCGAGAAACCCAGAAGTAATCTCCGGACATGCATTGAAAAACTCACATGTTTGAACCCTAAAAACGGCTCCCGAAGCCTGAACTGCCAAAAATAGTAGGTTGTCTGAATCTGCCCAAATTTTGCGTGTAGGCACTCTGAAGTTGCCTGGAAGCATTGATGTAGTTAGAATCCCGAAATCCTGAGGAGAAGACCTTAGATTCGGTACTTACTAAAAATAGTAAGTTGTCAGATTTCAGTAGGATTTCAGTGGGATCCTATCTTGGGCCTTCTGACTGCAATGTTAAGCTCAAATGTCAATTAGCCAACTCAGTTCAGCTTCAAACTGTCTTGATTCTTGAAGAATGAAACCCTAATTTCACAAACAACCAAAATTTCCATCAGATCAAACAATAGGACATCCCCGAAAGGACAAAAGATCGGAGAGAGAGAGAGAGAGAGAGAGAGAGAGAGAGAGAGAGAGAAAACAACCCAAAAACCAAAAGCCAAAAGGCCAAAATGGAGCAAAAATTGGGGGTCCCCATTTGAATGGGGCGATGTGTGAAAAGGTCACAACAGGTTGCTTTATTCAGTTGATTATTATTGTTATTTTGGCTAACACTAACGGATAAAAATTTTGAACAAATTTGGGGTGGACATTAGACATACTAGGGCCTAGATCTCACTTCTCATTAAAAGAAAATTCCAAGAAATTCACTGATTTGGAGCCTTGGGAATGAATTTGGTATAAACTCTAAATTTACAATAACTCTTTACAATTTGCTACAAACAATCTCAAATCTAAACTATAGTAACTTCAATATGTCCTTCATAAACCCTCTAGAAATTAAAAAAAAATTGCCAAATTGAGAGATATGTGCTTCACAATCTGACCTCCAAAATTGAAAATAGTCACCTTTTTTCTTGCCTTCAGGATGCCTAGACCATGCTTTGATACCACTTGTTATGAAATAACTTGCAAAACAAAAAAATGTAATAGGAAACATGCTACAAATACTTGGTAATAATTAGGCCACGTGGAGGGGGAAAACCTCCAAAAGTCCTCAACAAGAACAAAATTCAGAATTTGATAATAATAAGCTATCCTCTACCTCTTATATATACCATACATATGCCATGGATGTCACCTAGGCTGACCTAGCTACCTACATAAGACTATATTAATAATCACATAACTTAATTAAGGGTTATACTGGCCACTAGCCAACTACAAATGGATCTGAGTTACATGTTTCCAATTTTCTATTTCAAACAAAGGTCCTTATTGGTTATCAATGCAAAGTGATGCCTCTAATGGAATTCATACTTGAGAATCCAAATTGCTTGATTAAAACTAATTGATGGAATTGTAAGCAAAGGGTTTCACAATATGATTTATAATTTGAGTGTTTGGCATATCAACACAGTGGGGTATCAATGCAAAGGCTCCAATGCCTATCAAAGGAGTCATCATGGTTAGGGTTTTAAAAGATCCAATGGCTTTCAATGTGAAAATTTGGTCTAGAATCATAAATGTTGTTCATGTGCAACATGCTATTTTTAGCATCGACTACAACAAGTAGTTGTCAACTCTAGGAGTGGCTATTTTTTGGCAATAGATATGAGCCTATTTTAAGCTATTATTAATTTATTGATTGTTTAGAATTAGTTTGTTTTAAAGTAGTTTGTTTTCCACTTTTTATGCAAATAGGGATAGGTTTGCTTTAAAGAAAAAAAAATAGAATATTGTAATATTATTCTTAAATCCTTAAAAAAGTTATTTTTTGTAAACTATAAATAAATGCTTTGACCACTCAATGATAGTTAAAGCTAGGCTTATGCTTCAAAAATTATTGTTTAGTAGAAGTGATTGTATGTTTATAAATTCATGAAGCAAATAGAAAGAAGATTACATTTAATCACTCTTTGCATTGGTGAAGGTTGCATTTAAATTGTAGCTTTGAATGCAGTTTAACTATTTACTTCTTGTAATCATGATGTGATCATCTTTTTTTTAATTCTCTTTTGTTGATGTAGATCTATTCGCTTTTGTTTTAGCTAGTTAGTAAGGATTCATCTATTTTCCTTCAAATCTTTGTTTACAAAAAAATATTGGTCTTTGCTTTAGCCAATAAGTTATGTTTGCTTATACTTAAATCATTTTTTTTCTTTAATATCTCAAAATATCATTACGAAGCTTGAGTATTAACAGTCTAGCACATGCATCTAGGGAAAAAAGATAGGCAATTAGTAATTTCCATTCATGCAAACCCCCTCACTTAAAGCTTGTACAGTGTGCATTCTTATAAAAACTGTCTATAGTCTTTATCTAGAATTATTTTTAGGTTTAGTTGGGTGTCAAAAAATTCTCATTAGAATTTGAAGAATGGTTCAATCATATGTGTTGTTTTGTGTTTGGTTGTCTTGTAAGAGAAAAATTAAAACGCTAACACTACCCTAATATACCACTAACACTTAAAATATGCAAATGACCATTTTGAGTTTATTATTAATTGCCCATTTGCTTTCACACTATTTTCACCCTTCTTCACTCTAATTGGTTTTACATTCTTTATTCAAAGTAGATGAACCTTCTTTCACAAGAATTTGATACAATTGGATTGCCAATTGATATGTTAAAACAAGCGAATTATAAAAGGGGATGGATTTGAGTTACATGTTTCCAATTTTCTATTTCAAACAAGTCAACGTAAATTGAAAATCTTCTCTATTTCTCTCATTCTTTTTTTAATTCATTCTTCTTTATATTTTATAGTTGAATTTTCAATTTTATACATTTTAAATTCAAAATCTTTATGTAGGTTTAATTTCTTTTCTTAATTTTTTTCCTTGTATTTTCACTTCTTTCTTTTTCTCTTCTCTTTTTTTAAATTTTTTCCTTGCATTTTTTAGTTTTATTTCTCTGTCTTTAATATAGTAATTAGCAATCTATATTCTTAATTATCCCTTCCATTTCTTAATCTCTCCATGATGCACGTTTTACTAGTTTTAATATGTCAAAACCACAAAGAAAAGACTCTTTTTGGAGGCATAGTTGGCAAGGTAAAAAGAAGGGAAAATATTGTGGTGCAAAGTTTCTAAGAAAAGTCATTAGTTAAAGGGAAAGCGAAAATGATGAAAGATGAGACTTGTTGAGGCAGTCTTTTGAGGAGAAACATCTATCTAGATCAGAAAGAGGAGAATGACAGCAGCAAAGAAGAAATTGCACTACAATAGGTTCTCATGACTTCACAATGTGTGAGTAGGTAGGCTTGGATGAATGATTGCCTGGGAAAAAGTCTCCCTAATCTCCCCCAAGAAAGCATTGAGTGATTAGAACCTAATGGAGCAGTGGCAAGATGTTGGATGGATAGGACTCCACCTCTACAAAAGACATGAATGATGGGAACCTCAAGACAACAATCTTGGAGTTTTATTTTTCAATCTGGATTTGGAGGAGAATGAAAAAGACCAAAGACTCAAGACATTGAAGGTCTATAACTAGTCTAGCTTTTTTCTATGTTTACTTTTTTTTAGGGTTTAAAGTACTTTTTATGTAAAAGGTTTGTTAGGAATTAACATGGAAAAGTAATGTTAATGTTACACAAAATGTTTAATGTTTTTGATTAGCAAAAAACAAGTTTTGATGGGACCTAAACCCCATTACAAACAGGTTTTGAAGGGACCCAAAACCCTATCTAGACAAAGAAAATTGCAACAGAAATAATCAGCAAATAAACAGCAGCCTAAATAGCAACAACCATCTAAAATAAACAATACAACTCGGGGTGCAACAATCAAACAGGTTTTGAAGGGACCTTTAACCCTTACAACCATGTTTTATCAGGGGCCTTGAACCCTAACTCATCGAAATAACAGCTTGCATCAGCCAGGCTACAGCTAACCAGACACTCAGAAAACTCAAAACTGAGCCAAGGAAGACAACCAACTGATTGGCATAGAAAACTCACAACCCCTGTTATCTAGAGCATCCAGCACAAACACACCCTTCTCATTAATGAAGGGGTAAGAGAACATGGCTAAACACTAAGAAACATCAACATCCTTGCAGCACCAATCCACCCGGATAGCCATCTCAAGCTCCGCCTCTACAGTAGAGAGCTCCCCTTTAATGTTATCGTTACATGTTAGACATATATTAGGGTTAAATTTTGAAAAGAAAACATTCGGAGTTATATAGGTGGTTAAATGGGGTTATAATATCCACCCATACACAACAAAAAACATGACTATATGCACTGCATGCCATAGTTACTCTCAATAAAATAGCTCCTTTTATTCATTGTATTTTCTTATGTTTTATATTACTTAAAGCAATTCATTTTTTCCACACAATTCTTATGGTAACTTCTTAGATTAACTTCTTTCTTAGATTTTGAGATGACTTGGCTGCTCGAGTTTGTGTTAAGCTCCTATTTCCTTGGATACATATTTTAAATTCCAATTGAGGAGCTCACTTGGTAATATATATTAATATGTACTCTTTTTCTCCAAAATCTCGATTCATAGTATACTTGTTGCATAATATAAGACTTAATTTTCTTGCAAACGAAAGGAAATGGAACCATCAAAGAAAAACTAATTTTATTTGTTTCTACCAAACATGAGGTCAAGTGATTACATTGATGTTCATAATCCTTTGTATAAAATTAAAAAGGAAACATAGATTAAACAAGCACAACTAACCTGCTTATCTAGCATAGTTGACATCTCCTTTAGAACTTGTCGACGATCAATTTTTTCCTCTTGAACTTGTTGAGCATAACGCCTCACCTTCTTCTTCATTAGTTTGTAATTTATGTAATATCTAAACACCAAAAATATAACCGGTTATTAGATCATTTAGGTCAATTATGTCTAGAATAACTAGTTGATATCAAAGAAAGTTAAAAATGGCTTTGATGATGAAACTGAAAAGATTAAAAATAACAATAACTATAACATAGTATCTACCTTGTTTTAATTATTTAATGTCAACAACACCCCCAATAAATATGTTTTACAACCAATATACTAAAGCATTTGACTCTTAAAATATATATCTTTAGCAAGATTGCAATTCTCAATAACTAATCTAGCTAACAAAGAAATGATGATACACATCATTATGTCATTAGGCAACTTTGGCAATTGAACTCATGCAATTTGACATCTCAAAATTCACATCCATAGTACAACCATTGAAATAAATAGTGATGAGTGATGACAATACAAAATATTCTTTCACACTAAGAAGTATTTATTCTTGTAGCAGAAATCATCTTGTCACCTAATAACTAACCTTCAAACTATAAGCATATTGACCCGTTATTCATAATATTTTCACCAAGTCCCATTCATGGATTTTGCTTTTATCTTGAAATTGTATTTAATTTAGTCATTAAGGGGGTATTAGTTGTGGCTTGATGTTAAGACTATTAATGTAAAGTGATGCATGTTAATGATGTAATAACATCATTTGGTCATGTCTAAAAAATAACTTACAATGTACTTAACAACTACCATGTAAATCCCTCATTCAATTAATTTACAAGCCACACACATTAAAGTACTTGTGTTCCATCCAATTCTATCAAACTCCATGGATTTATTCTTCCAAAACTACATTAGCATCGATCAACCTAAATTTACCACGTGGAAACAAATCCATAGTCCACAAAACATGGGTGTATATGTGTGTTGAGAGGAAGCTAACAATCACCCACCTTTCATCACCTTTACCAACCTTCATCAATCCCTCAGCCCTTTTAACGTTCTTCTAATGTCAATTGTCAATTGCCAATCTTCTTTCCTTTGTTCCTCCCTATGTTTTGGGAGCACATATATTTGTAATGATTTGTGCCTTAACATAATTTGGTGCCAACATTTCCCCCAAACATATTCAATAAAAACTTTTCTTCAATGATTTTTGTCTTTGCATCAAACCATGGCCTAAGGCCTACCTTGTACTACTCTTTTGTCACTTGCAACTCTAGTGATGTTGATTGCATCAAGATCGTCTGTCATTGGTTTCTCCTTTGTCCTCTTTCCAAATGACGAGTTTATTTGCGATCTTCATTTATTCCCTTAAGACAATTAACTTGTCACTAGAGCTTTCTCTACCTCTCCTTCCAATTTTCCAATCTTCACATTGATAACTCTCCTTTTCCCTTGCCCACCAAGCCAAGGCAATTCAGTTATCCCATGTTATGGTCACCTCTACAAACTATTTATCCAATTCATCTCTTTGTCAAATCCTACATTTATGACTTTTGTTGGCAATTCTAATTCTACTTCCAACTCTATTGCCTCATCACAATTATTCTTGAACTCTTCAAAAACCTTTAAGAGTGTTGCTATCAACCTTATCCATTCTAATCATTTCATCCATGATCCTTGCAGCCAATTCATTTTGAGGAATGGTGAATAGTACTTGGACCTACTCCTTCAATAGGATGTCCAACTCTAATCCTGCAAAGCCACCCTACTCACTACTTCCAATCTCTTCTCATCAACTATTGTCAATATCTTAAGCAATTTCATCCACAATGTTGCCAATTATTTGTTCTTTGCTTTTAGCTCCTCTATTGAACTTGAAACCTCTTCCTCCAATGGATTTGCTACAGGGTTATAGCATACTTGTCTCTTGGGTGATCTTATGGCAACAAGATTGTCATCAACACAATTTAGGCATCTAACATTTTGCTTGGATCTAGCAAAATTTTATAAATTGCTTGGCCCTCTACCACAAACAAAAATTAAACAAGATTGCCTCCCAAGGAATATACATTTCATCAATATGTCAATTAATCTCCTCCACCAAGAACAATGAATAATTGTAATTGATCCCCTCAATAAGTTCAAAGTCACATATATCATTGTCATCATTCCTCATGTATATTGGTCATGACAAAATAGTGTGATCAATCTCACTATCAATCACACCAATGGATCGTAGATGTGTCAATCACCCTATTCTTCTTGTCTTTAGTAACTCCCTACTCAATGCATTTTGCTTCCCTCAAGCAACTAAAAGCCACACATAGCAACTACCCTCATCTAGCATTCCTCCTATTAAAAAAATTCCAAGGAATTTCTCTCCTATATTAGATACTACACAAGCCCATGTGTTCTATTCAACAAATATTCAGTTCACTAGTTTCCCAAAGAATGAAAAACTCATTAATCTTCAATATGGCCTCATTTATCAATACCTCTCTTATAGTCTTGTCTTCTAATTTGATATCTAGATCTACCACAATTTTTGTCACTCTTGGTGTCTTCTTTTGGCTTGATTCTTCAAATTTGCAAACATCTACTCCAATCTGCATGTTCTCATACTCACCCAATTGTTCTAGAATCCTTGCCAATGGAGCTTCCCCCATAGTTGGATGAATTTGCTCCATAGCAATACTCTGGGATCTTTTTTCATATACTCGGTCTATAAATCCTCTTTTCCCTTTTCATGTTTCTCTATCCTTCAACATCATTTAACTTTTATGACCAAATTTATTTCTTTTGTTGCCAGTTCACGTTGCACATCTAGAATCACTCTTGTCCTAACTTCAACTTATCCTTTTAGACCCTTTTCATTGCTAACTCACCCCTTTTCCCCTCACATCCTATTCTAGTTGCCAACCCAACAAGTAGTAGTTCTCTCACTTAACACTTATAATGTGTTTTATTTTCTTGTAGCACACCACTATCCACACTCTACTTATAATTTATTTGGTATTAAAAATTCAAAATTAAATAACAAAAATAGATTGAAAAATTGTCTAAATTTTCAACATCTTTGATTTTTCTTCTCTCGAAAGCTATAGGGTTCTTATCTTGCATAAACACGGCTCTAATCCCCTCTCCTAAAGCATCACACTCTAGCACAAAGGGTTGCGAGAAATCAGGAAGTGCTAATACAAGACAAGTGCTCATTACCTCCTTAAGGTGATCGAACCCCTACTAAGATGAATCCAACCAAGCGAATGATCCCTTCTTAGTCAAATTTGTAAGGGGTGCGGTTAGCTATGAAAACCCTTTCACAAATCATCGATAGTAACTACATAGTCCAAGCAATCATCTCAAATGTGTCACGGTCTTTGGTAGCGGCCAATCAAGGATAGCCTAAATCTTCTCCTGGTCCACCTTAACTTAGTTGGTACCAATTACGTGTCCCAAGTATAGAACCTCTATCATTCCAAATTCACACTTGGATGCCTTAACAAATTATGATTGTGTCTCCATAATTCCTAGAACCTCATCAATGTGCTAAAGGTGATCTTCCCAAGTTTTGTTATAGATCAAGATATCATTGAAGAATAGAAGCACAAACTTCTGCAACTATCTGTTAGATACATGGTTCATGTAGGACTAGAATGTGGTAGGAGCATTGGTCAATCCAAAGGGAATAACCAAAAATTCATAATGTCGATAATGGCAGCTGAAGCTTGTCTTATGTATGTCTTCCTCCCTCACTCTAATTTGACAATACCTAGGCCCAAAATCAATCTTAGAAAAGTAGACTCCCCCAGTAAGTTCATCAAAGAGCTTATCGATCCTAGGAATCGGATTTTGGTTCTTAGTTGTTTTCTTATTGAGTGCCTAGTAGTCTATGCACATTCTCATTGTCCCATCCATCTTTTTAACCAGCACTACAAAAGAACCAAAGGGACTCAAACTAGACCTAAGATGCCCTATATTTAGCAACTCTTGGATGGCCTTCTCTATTTCCTCCTTGTGCCCTTTTGGGTGATGATAGGCAATGGTAATCACTAGCTTAGCTCCCTCCTGTAACTCAATAACATGCTCAAATCCTCTCTCAGGTAGCTTGTCAAGAGGAATGTCACTAAAAACCACACTATGTCTGTCCAATAAAGACTGAATATACACATGACAAAATTTCTTCCCATTCGAAGTGTCCTTAGTAGAAATGAAACATTGGTCTACTCAAACTAAATCACCATGATAAAAAATACTCTCCAACCTTTCGGCAGTAACAATCCCGGGTACACCATTAGACATCCCACAAAGAACAACTTTCTTCCCATCTACTCTAAACTTTAGTTCCATGGTCTGAAATTTTTGAGAATACTTACCCAAAGAATGCAACCACTAGACTCTCAAAACAACATTTAGCTCCCCAATGCCTACCACATAGAAATCATTGGTCGTGGTATAGTTTCCCAAGGCAATGCTCAACCGGGGAGCCTTCTTAGTGCAAGTCATGGTAAATCCATCTACAACCATCACACTAAATTTTTTGAAGTCCTCTACCTGTAAACCTCTCTTTGCCACCAAGGCCTCATCTATGAAGTTGTAGGTTGTTCCACTATCTATCAATATTGTAACTTGCTAACCCTAAAAGACTCCTCTCACCCTGAAAGAATCATATTTGGGCGTACCTGAAAGTGTAGCAATGGTACCTCTCTTAATTCCCCCTGAAGTGTGCTCCTCTAAATCAACCCATTCTTCCTCCAAGTCACTCTATTCACTACTTGACCCATTTTCTATTTTCTCTTCCTCTATCAGAAAGCACCTCAATATAATGCACCTTGCCTTTCCCTAGGCATTTGTGTCTCGGTTTGCATGGCTCCTTACAAGAGAAAAACAACTTCTTTCTCTTAACTCATTTGACAAACTTGGTTTCTTGGGCCAATCCTTTTGAAATGGTCTTTTTGTCTTTCTTTGATGAAGGAAACTTAGATTGAAATTTTGTTTTTGGTGTAGAAAACTCCATGTTTCTAGCTCTCTTAATGGCATCCTAAAGGGTTGGTGGATCAAAAGCCTTCAACCAACCACGAAGAGGCTATGATAACCCCTCAATGAAGAGAACTATCAACCCCCTTTCTGAAACATTTAATACCACAAGAGCAAGTCTCTGAAATTATGAAACATAGGCATAAATAGTCCCATTTTGTTTTAACTGAGCTAGCTCCCAAAAGTGCAATGTTGGGTCCTTCTTATCAAACCAATCTATGACTCTCTGGCTGAATGTAATGTCCCCTTGTTAGACTGGTCCTAAAAATGTAAAAGCACAAGTTAGGACATATAATTTATTTTATCAACACATCATTTTATTAGTGTAAATTTCCTTAAAGACCTGCATACATCATGTATTATCAATAAAGCACATAATTTCTTGTTCATGATTAGTTCATTTCCGATTGCATATTCTAAGAATAAGACAATTAAATGCATTATCATCTAAGGCATATATTAACATGATCAAGTATGACTTACTACTCTTGATCGGAGTAGATCTTTGCCTTGTTTCCTCTTTCCTAACCTCCTTAGATGGTAGATTGACTGTGCAAAGGGCGCGTGAACGATCTCAAATTGGACTCCCTCAAGGTGTTCCACCCATCTTGGGACCTTCCATCAATGGATCAATTTACCAGCCTTTCCCCCCACAAACTCCCTATCCTTGTTGAGTGCTAGCAAAAGGGAATTCTTTGGCCCAAGGTCTATTCTTCAAGGTAAAGTCATAAAAGCTCATTGAGACACAGTAATTGCTGCAAGCATCATTATTGGATAATCGTATATATATATATTTCATATTTCATATAATTATTCCTAATAATCACCTTTGCATAAATATATATGTTATATATATAACTATGTATATGCTTATGTATTTATGTATTAATAATTATATTTAAATTTTACTTCCCCAACTATAGTCTTGCCAATCATATTTAATCTAGAATATATATATTATTTTCCCCATCTGCTGTGTTACCAGATTTCCCTGAATGCAGATGTATTTCTGAATCTGATTGATGACATAATATTCCAAAGATATCACTTACTTCATAATAGTTCGATCAGATTTTAGAGAATCTTTTATTAAATGATTCTTTGTCTTTTTTTCAGAATTTATTCTTCTCACCTTCGATGCCTTTTTCTTACTGCTGATCGATCTGCTCTCTTGATATTTCTAATCCTTCCTTATTGCCTTATCCACCAATGATCATCTATTTGTACCATCCTCTTCCTTATGAAAGAATGTGATGCCTTTTGAGAGACACCTCTTCACAATGGATTCATTAAGAGGGACGTCCTTTTGTTACAGCACTTAATCGCTGTCTTTTTCTTTGCATATAAGACAAATTTTGTCTTATTTACCTTTTGCCTCATATCTATTTTGTCTTATGTGCTGCACCTCCTATCATTATTAAATACAACTTTAATTGCTTCCTTTATCAACAGCGCTGCCTCCAATCTTATCGCTATTTTTAAGACTTTATTAAATGTTCACCATACATAAGACTTGGGCAATTGTTTAATTGAATATATTTATTTATTTTTTATTTTTTTTATATATGTTTTATAGTCTTATACTAAATAATTTTAATAATATTTATATTTATATTCTTAAGTATAATATTACTTTGATAACTATCATGATAATGAATTTGCTAATATATATATTCATAATTTACTAATTATAATGAATTTGCTAATTACAATTATAATGTTATTTCTATATTTTAGTATCATAATTTGGGGGACATGACACTGAACTCGACATAGGAGGTGATGAGATTGTGTCCCTGTGTCAACAAACCGTGGTACCAACATTCATGTGCTTCTCCTTCCACTACAAAGTGGCATATTTGATTGCTTCATTTTCGAACATGGGATTCAATGACAAATAGGTGTCCAATTTTTGAATCCAATATCTAGTAATGCATTTTCTTGAACCATCAAAAGTGGGGATAGAAAGTTTACCCAACCTCCTCTGTAAATCCTAATTTTGAGGACCTTTGTCTCTCCTAGGTCTATTTCTCAATTTGAGGTGGCAAAAATTTGATAGAGACATGGCTGCATGAAACTCCTCACCTAGTGATTAGTATTCATGTAACCAATCCACATAACCTTCTTCTGCATTTTTCTATTTTCCTCCTGCTATAGCTTCATTTTGCAAAAGTGTAGGCATCACAGTTTTGGAAGATTTGCTTTTTGTCTTGAAAGTGTTGATAGCTGGATTTTTGTATTGCTTGTTTCACCATTATTACCATTATTACCATTGTTGTCATTGTTTCCATTGTTACCCATATTGTTTTGATCTGCCCTGTTTGTATTCACATTCTGCAACATTTGTGTCATCAATTGAACTAATTGTTGTTGTCATCTTGCAAGATCATTCAAAATCTGCATTGTACTACCTTCATTTTTGTCCCCCATGTTACATGGAACTCCTCCAAATAAATCTGCAATAGAATTTTCTTCTTCAATCTTCGGATTCTCTAGTGGGTCGTTTGCTCTTCTCCTAAAAAAGTACATGTGTGTGCCTTTCGGCTGCATAAGAGATCACCTTCCTAGTTTTAACTGAACTTCCCACAAGCTAGCAAGACAACCAGCTCTGATGCCACTATAATGAGCCTACCAAAAAAAAAAAAAATTGGCCAAATACTTGCTTTATTTTTTATTTTTAGCTTATTGGCATTTTGTCAAACATTTTGCATACAACCAAATATGAAGAATATATGAATATTAACAGTCATAATAGCTGCAACTAAAATTTTGAATATATATTCATCATTAAACCATGCCCATGTTCAAAGGTTTCACATAGATATTTTGTCAAACAATTTCCAAGCTTTCTATATAGCTAGAAATGAGTAGAAGAGTAACAAAGGAGAGGACCTGGTAGTTGTGCACCCTAACTTCGCGCTTCTAATTATCCTACGTGGAAATTTCAAATCACTCCCAATTTTTTACAGCAGCTTACTTGGCAAGTCCCCTGCTTATAACTAAGGTTTCAAGGCCACATCAGCATGCTTTTTGTCAAGGTGTCCAAAAAGGCCCAAAAAAAAAGTGAGACCAATACTTGTGAATTCACAGCATGTTTTATTGAGCGCTGATGTGGAATCAAATGATTGGTTGTTTTTTAGATCAAAGGAATACATTTTGTTTAATTATGGGTAGTCATCATCAACACTAACAACTTTAAAGTCACAACTATTGGTCTAATATTGATAAAAATATTAGGCATTATATGAACAACTACTATCACAACTATTGAAACATGCTCAGGTACTGGGTCCTCTCCCCTACTTCTTGTCCAAAAAAATCATAATATAAATATAAAATTAATTAATGCATGCCGACCTCAAAATGTTGCTGCTGAAGGATAAATCTGATTTTAAGCAATTTGTATATCTTTTATATTCCCCAAGAACGGTACAGCCCTTTGGAATTGCACAACACAGAAATAATTCGCAAAGGCTGCGCTAGGAACAAAGATAGGCTTCAAGCCTTCTAAATCATGTTTCACCCTTATTAAATAAAATATGGTTTTGTTTTGAGATGGTACAACAGTGTTAAGTCACTTAAATATAATTTATTGCATGGTATGTGTAACGACCCAACCCTTACGTTAAAAAAAATATATATTATTTTACACCATTAAATAAAGACTTTGCAATAAAATATTTCTTTCCTTTCATTGATAATTTCAAAACAAGATTCAATATATTTCAACAAGAAATCTTTTCCTTTTCAAATAAACATCAAAGTAAGAATACATACATGAACATACATAGCTCATAGAGCCTTTGAACAAATAGTAGTAAGAAGGTCCAGGAATCCGTCCTTTCAAATCTTGGTACTTCAATAGCCTATTAAGGAGGAGAAGCATCACTCGAGTGTTTTTCCACCAACCATGGACTTATAATGCAATCCCCCACACATCTATCATTCGATAGACGGTCCTCCCTTCGACGAAGAGATTGGTAGGGTAACCGATACTGTTAACCAACTGAGCATAGTGTTGTGTCCTACATAACTAGAACCTGTGCAATCCGGAAAACTCTCGAACTAGTATGTAATACGGGATCATGGTGAACTGACAGTGTAATCATCACCCAATCTAAGAGGATGTTTGTACATCACACTACTTTGGCCAAAGTGTTTCATACAATATTTCTACTGAGGGTCATCTATCACATACACCATTCAGGGTCGATTTGACTTAGGGCTATCTTACACTACGCGTAGGTCTTTGTCTTCTAATGGATAACTCGTACCCCATACATCCTACATCATATTGCACTACCAGAAATGAATCAGCATAACAAGTACTTCACAAATTCCCTCCCATACTAGAATATTTGTTCTAGGAGTATAGCAAGCTCTTCTGAGTTAACCTAATAACTTAGTTGGCTGAACTTTACTTGACACAAGCTTTCATTTCAATCCTAGTATATAGCAACTAATGTAACCAGTACTCTCCTTATATGGAGATCATACAATAATGCAGCATACAACAAAAATGCATATTTTATCTCCTAAACAAACCACTCCTAATGTGCAATCAGACATGTAGTTCATAAAACAACTCTCTTTCTATACACAACAGAAGTACAGTTTTATCAATCAATTCCCTATCTATGTACAGACAATAAACACACAATACCAAAACATTAAGATTTACTATTGTAATTGATAGTAGAAGAACATCTCATGCCTGGTATTTAGCTTTCCTCTAGATGATGAAGATTCAGCCTATCTTCACATCACTTCCAGCACTTCCAAACAATCGACAATTCCCTCCCAAAACTCTATTTTCCTCTCTCAAAATTTATTTCTCAAAAAAAATGATGAATCAGACTAGTAATGGTTGCATCTTGATTAAAATAAGAAAACTCTGGTAGTTCAATACTAAAGTAGGGATATGATGAACTGACTTAATTCTCAGAATAATACGTCTCTCAGAAAATGATGAATTCTCACTTAAAACAGAATGTTTGCTCTCCCAGAAAGATAAGTTCTCTAAAGATGATTTCAGATGAATTAAAATGAAGAATTGGGCGGCTATTTATAGAGCCTCTCAATCCCAACGAAATCCTTCAAAAGAGGCATGTGATATGACACCACAGAAATGTGAAATGTTCAACTCAATATGTGGCGCACTTCCACTCACATACTTAGCTTGAGCAAGGTGAATTGACCTTCAGAAATTGACAACAAAATGAAGACCAGTTCAATCGCACATGGTGAATTGGTGTCAATTGACACCTACAGATTACTTTTCTAGAAATGGCAAAAACTCCATAAAATGGCGGGTGATTCACTTAGCAGGAAAAAGTCATTTGTTATTTACAGAACACATAGCTTCTTTACTGGCTAAGTCGACACCATCCATAACTGTGTTTGAATAATTCTTGTTCCAGATTGCACGCATTTACTAGGCGCGTATTTTCCTAGCACCATAATTCATTTTCACGCTTTCAACATTTCAAAAGATGACTGATAAATATTTCGATCTCTATAGTTGAGAGATAAATATTTCATTGAATAGGAATAATTCGATTTCCTATGCTGAATGATTTAAATCAAATTGAATATGAAATAACCTGATTCCCATAGTTAAATGGTAAATATTTCGATAAATAGGAAATAAGTCAATTTCCTAAATTAAGATCAATTTGGAAAATAATTCGATTTTCAAAATTGAGAGTTAATATTGAATCAATGTGGAAAATGATTTGATTTCCATTATGAGATTAAATATTATACATATATATATATATTTAATTACCTCATGTAATATATATATATATGTATATTATTTTACAGTAAAATATATATATAACTCTGTAAACATATCGTAAGCCAGTCAACATATCCGATATGTATATATATATATATATATACATGTATATGTAAATTGTCAGGCAATAATAATATAATATTATTAATATCCACTTACAATAGGCTGTGTGCATATATAAATGTATATACCAGTATATACCTCAATGTACACGTATGTGTAGGTATACCATATCGATGCATCCGTATGAGCATATCCATCTGCCAATCATACACCTGTATCAATATGTATATACATATGGATACGTGTATTTACTATATATATGTATATATGTCCACTCCCTATTCACTTACATTCATTCATGTTACCATCATAATGATCGTAATTCAACAAGATAGATATAAAGATAAACATCACTCATAAAAGCGTAAAGAAGTAGACAAGACTCCTCATGCCAATATATGAGCTACGACTGACTTATCTAGAACCAACATAACTGACTCAGTTCACTCAATCTAAGGTGATCTGTGTGTATGCTCAAATAGTTCACATTACCGGTTAACCGACCAAGCTCCTCTCCCGAGTGATACTTCCCCTCCGCTTGGAGGAATGGTACATATACCTGCATCCATAGTTGGAAGACTCGCCCCAAAAAAAAACTTACCAAGCCAAAAATTGGAGAGTTTTTTAAAACTCGGAAAAACTCAGGAACTCAAAAAATTGCTTAAATTTCATTAGTAACACTTTTTTTTTTGCAAAGCCGAGTTTTTTCGAAAAACTCGTCCAGTGAGTTAAACTCAAAAAAATCGTTTTTAAAAAAAAATCGCGAGTTTTCTGCGAGTCTGCCAACTATGCCTGCATCCACTGCCACACGCTCACAAAAGTCAAATGTTCACAACATAAGCAGTATACATAGCATCTCATAAGTTAGAATATTCACAAATTCAATAACCTTATAATACAATACTTTTCCATGGATAACATCAAATGAGACAATCATTAAATGTGAAAACACTCATATTGATAACAAGGAACAACATATTTTATACAATCTCAGAATTCTCATTACAATCATTCGGCCCTATGTAGTACTAATACGTAGTAGCTATACAATTGGGGTGTAACAGTATGGTAGCCCCTTATGAGTGAATAATGGTACAACTTTTCTAAAATAGGTAATGGTTGAGCTTGGAAAGGTTGTAAAGTCTTCATTAATCTAAGTCGCCCATTTTTTATAAGACTTTAATACCTTTCTTGTTGGTATGACCTATTCCAATCGGTTGGGTTCTCAGCAATAAATAATAATTTATTTATCTTTTCCTATAGCCCTCACTGGAATGAATTTCTTTACAAATTTATATTTGCAGGAAAACCTCTATAAATTTGTAAATTGCAAATTGACAAATACCTAGAAAGACTTATCACTTCAATTCAAACTTTCAATCCTTCTGCTCCAATGTGAATCTTAATGAATTCACCCAAAATTGGCTAGGGTGAAATCTCTCCACCGAAACCAATACTCCCGTAGGGTTTTCATCCTAGGTGTTGAGATGAACAAAAAAGTCCAACTTTCACAAGAGAAGATGAAAACTAACCAAAGATGTCCAAATGAGCTCCTTCATCCTCATTTTATAACCTCCAATTGAACTTTTCCAGAAGTTATATTTTAAATACACCTTTTATTAAAATAAAAATTCTTTAGGCCCACATAAAGTGACTTTATTTTATTTTTTCTTTTCGAGTCTAACTTAAGTCACTTTAAAAAATTTATTAATACAAGTCACCCACAACATTAATTTAAGGCAACTTAATTAAATTATTCCCTTTCCAATTCCTTGAATTAGCCTAAGAGAATAAAATAGGCTAATGGAACTTCCTCGAATGCCTAGGTCGAAGAAGGGGACATTACAAACTTGGAACCAAAACCTCTAGTGGTGTAACTCCTTGCTATCCATATACTAGGTTGACTAGATTTTTCTTATTCAACCACTTATAAATTGGATTGAAAGCCACAATTGACACTCAAATGTCACAATTCTAATTTCCTACATAGCAATTTTTTGTGAGATGACCCAAAATCTTGTTAAAACTTAAATGCCTCTATCATCCCATTTGCGTATGGGTGGTAAGATGCACTCTTTTGGTGCAGTACTAACTCCTTCTATAGAATTTGTACTAATCTTAGCCAAAAAGTGCAATACTCAATCACTAGTTAAGCTCTATGACCATCTAAATCTAGTGATGATATTCTCATAAATATACTTTTCTGCTATTTCCATTGTACAATTCATTGTTAGTATTGTCTTCACTAACCTTATCAAATAATTTGTCCCGATGAGTATATATCTCACAACATTTTTCTGCACTCTTGAACTAAATTTTCCAACAAAGTCCATTGTCCATTTATCAAATAGCTCTTGCACCAAAATTGGCACCATCAACATCTTAGCTTTTCAATCAGCATGCCACATCTATGATATGCATTGCAATTTTGTGTATATTCATGTGCATCCTTGAATAACAATCACCACCATATCCCAACCTACATCACATCCAATAGGTCCTCTCCCCAACAAGTCAAGTGAGATAGTTGCAAAGATTCCACATCTTTACCAAAACCCTTAATTAAATCTATAATATTGTTTGTAAGGTTTATCCTAGTGGGGTTATGCTCTCCTAACTATAAAGAGGAGAGATATGCCTACATTATTGAATTACATCTTCGTTTCTAGATGCATATCACTATGGAACAAAATTATCAACAAAGAATATGCCACTCTATTTTTTGTGAGCATGCAATTAGGAACTTACAAAGACAATAACCATAAGTAAATGGACCTTAAAGCACACAAGCACCTCTAAGGAATATTAACCTACTAGAGAGAGCAAGAATATGTCAACGCATCATGCTAGGGATTTGAACCTAAAACCAACTTCTCAACTAGGAAATAGTTTCGTGCATGTAGTATACTTCATAAACCACCCTTGTCTCATAGTTTTTGCAATGTGGAATTGTAAAAGGACACAAAAAGGCCACCCAAGACAAAGGTCTACAACACCACCAAAAACCTTAGAAAAGCTCTACTTATACATTCTCCTCTCTTCTAAAAAATCAAAATGATTCCTTTTTTCCCAAAAATGAATAATTTGAAAGGCCAAAAATTCCAAATGTAGTCAAAAGTGCAGCTTAGAAAAAACATGAAGAAGAAAAGAATAGAAAAAAATAACAAGGATTAGATTAATAAAGTTGGAATCTTAAATGATGTGTCAAAATTAAGGACACTATTACAAAATGAGAAAATCCTTAATAAAAAAGCATAGACAAAAGTAGGACACACCAAATAAGGTGGAAACCAATAGTATCTAAATACTCAAATGATCCACAAGAGTGTAATGCTAGCAGCTATATAACACATGAATCCAAGATGGCCACAATGAGAGCAAGGGCTCTTAACAAATAGACTTGCACCTAAGAGATGCATAAGTACAAGTGGATTATTCAATAATTATGCAAGCTCCAATCGGAAATTTCCACAAAGTACATGGACATAGAAGATTCCTCATACAAGGAAAACAAAAAAAATGGATTTCTACATAAATTAGTAATTAAGAACATATGATAAATCTTTTGTTGACTACTTTCACCAATATGATATAACATGGTGCTGATAGAGACGTGTGTATCGGACCAGACAATTTTAACCCAATATAATGCTCTTTACTTATATAATTGCAACCAATCAAACCTCTTCCAAGGTTAGTGTATACTTTTTAGTATAAAAAATGATTGGCATGTTCATTATAATTTGAAATTCTGTCAATACAAATCATTCAAAAAGGGATATCAGAACTATCAAGAATTCAAACAGAACATCAGAAATCAAGCTTATAGATTGTAATTTATTTTGTAGTTAATATTATAATCATACACAAAATATATTTAGAAAGAAGAAAATTGTCAATTAGACAAATATTTCATGCAAATAGCAAATGTATAAATTACTTGACATACAATCTTAAACCAGAAAATATATATATTTTGTGATGTTGGAGTAGCAAAGATACCGTTCCCATTCTGGATATTGCCATTGCTTCAACTTTTTCCCAAATTCTACCATTTATGCCCCTGCACATTAGAACATTTTATGCCACAAAGCAAATACCACATGATCAACCTAATAGTTCATGAAATCATATATAATTATCAACACAGCATAAAGAAAAGACCTACTAAAGTGAAAAGGTAGCACTGATTTAGAGTTTAATACATCTCAAATATGGCAGACACTTGGTGTTGAACACATGGACAGATACCAAATGTGAATGGTTACATTAGCATATATTTCATGCTGCTTATTCATCTACCCTGAAATATTTTTAAGCAAAAATTTAAAAGAAAGAGAACATTGAATTCATATTCAAGGTGGTTTGATGACAATTCATATGAAAGCACTAAAGGACACTTATTTCCAATCAACATTTAATATTATACAGTACTAAAAGACGCATAATTCCAATTGACATTTTCAATTTTGTGATTATGGCTAGAATACATTAAAAAAAATCAACTAATCTATGGATGATAAATATATGGATGGATTTATAAGAACAAAGCAAATCTTCAATAAGTTGACATACAAGTTGACTTATGTTAGGGTTAGCCTATGATGTTGGTCCCTGTAGGCTAATGAGATGTTAAGGGAACCCTTTGGAGGGTATTCAAGTTCGTTAGCAGGCTTGGGGTATCCAGTTCAGCATATACAACTCAGTGATCCAGTGTATTGGTTGGTAGGCCTTACGAAGGCAGTTCAGGAGCACATCATTCATACTTACTATTTATAGTAAGTTATACCAGGTGTAATGTCCTTAGAAAATTGACTTAATTTCTTAGTTTGTTGCCTTGGACCTTTCGTCAAATAGTTTAATTGCAAAGTGTTTTATGTTGGTAATTGATTTTTTGTTTGATCTTCTTGCCTTTGAATGTTGGTAAGATGCAAAAGGACTTAAATAAAGATTTCTAATGCAAATAGATGATTGGATTTAAGTGCAAATGTTCAGTACAGCAAGTAATCATTTGTCAAACACTTAACATGAAACCCACCTAAGCAAAAGAACACCTACAACAGGTAGGCATTTTGACAAACACATCAAGTGCAATTCCCAAACTCCTCATCATTGCTTTAATTCGATTACAGTGCTATATGATGATCCCAAATATGTCATACAATGCAACTTAGACGAATCTAGAGACAACAACATACAATGCTAATCAATTTCAATGCAAACTGCTTTGCCTAGTCATTACAAGTCATTCTCACTAATGATTCTATGACAGAGACTTACAATGTAGATGCAAATACAATTCAGTCTATTGTTCATGTGGATTGCAGATATAATGTTTTTATGCAGTCTTGAAGACTGCTGAATAATCGATTATTTGCTTGAGCACGGCTGTCCTCCAAAGACGTCTTCACAAACAGAATTCACTGCTTTCTAAGCATGAATCGATACCCATTAACTGGTTAGCAACTGCCAACATGATGCATCCAAAATAATGTTGCCTTGTTCTTCACAACAAGACAGAAGTGCCTCCAACGTGTCAACCAAAGCTCGTAGAAAGAGATTAGAGTGGCGTCAAACTTGGAAGAGGCCCGATAATTCCTTAATTCAGTGGCTTAAGATTATATGGACTTCTTGTCACTTATCGGCATCTCCAAAATATTAAGAAATCTATTTATTAATATTCAATGAACTCCCCCCTAGTGAAATCGCAAGTCTGGCTGGGAACACGTATTTCAATGGTGTCGTCTCATTCCCACAAGAGGTCACTTTTAATTGATGCGCTCAGCAGCTCCGATTATTATTTCCTGACGCCTATTGTCTAACCTAGGTGTAATCTTCATCCCATATATCTCCTTTTTCTTTGTTTCCTCGGCTGGCTATAAGCAATCCAACCGATGCATCCTTTCACTCCATACGTCCTTGCTAAGATAGGCATCTGAACATTTCGCACTCTTTCACCTGTTCGTCATTGGATGTATTAGCGATGATTAGTTTTGTATAATAGATACGATTTTGTGTTCATGATATTTAAATATTTATATTGATGTTTATACAATTATATTTAAATACTTATATTGATGTTTATATATTTAAATACTTATATTGGTGTTTTATACAATTATATTTAAATACTGAAAAATACAATGTATTCAGAACTTATACTTATCTCAATTATTTATGTAGGATGGGGACATCACACCAGGTTCAATGGTCATCACGCCTACAGTTGGAAATTGTGTTGGGAAAACTCTTAGGGGTTATTGCTAGATTATTATTGAGAGTTGGTGGTTAATTAAATTATTAAAGTCAAATTACTTTAATTATTAAAGTGACTTTATAATTTAACATTATAAAGTGACTTTTAATAAATAACTTTATAATTTGGCATTATAAGGGGAATAAAGTAACTTGTTATTAAAGTAATATATTTTAAAGTTACTTTATGAATATTTTATTAAAAGGGCTCATGTTTCAAAAAGTAAATATTATTTTAAATGGCCAATTGCAACAGTGGTGTTGGATTTTGAGGAGAAATATCATTTTATTTTAAAAGTGAATTGCCAAAGATGGGCATGAGGGTTTGAGGAGGTTCAAAAGTAAATGATTATTCATTCATTCAGATTATTATTATTTGCAAAATGGAGAGAGTTGAGCAACGGGGTTTGCAAGCATGGAGTTTCCAGCTATTTTGAGGATGGAAACCCTCGAATAGGATAAAGTTTACAAGTGTGAGAGATCACCCAAGGACTCTCGATCAAATGGTCACATACAAAGATCATTATCAAAGTTTTCACAAGAATTTAGAAGAAAAATAAATCAATTTTCAGAATTTCTTATTGTAGATCAGAATAAACAACAGATTTCATTGTTGATCCACTTCTTGACTAGCACGTGGGAGATTGCAGATTCATTGCACATTGTAATAAACTCCAAGCTGGCCGTACTAGTCAGATATATCTCTCCTAGAAGGCTGTACAAACTGTCAAGGCGTGGGGGGTTGGTTGCAGCAGAAAACATCATCATTTGCTGGCACGTGTGGGGCTCTTCAAGGAGGCTGTACAGCATGAGGACGTGGGAATTTTAGGAGTAGATCTCTAGGGTTTAAAGACTGCATACAAACAGATCTGAGGCATCCAAGTTCTGCCCTAACATCAGCAACAATTTTGAAGTCAGAAAAAGACCAATTCAGGAGTGATGCCTTGAGTTTGGTGACTTCAAATTGCTGATATCAGAAATCAGACCAGTAGATGTAATTTCCAGCAAATGGGTATGTGTTAGAAACATTCCAATTGCAATAATATCAACTGGGTTCCTTTCCTTTATGCATTATTTCTTGTTATTTTGCATTTTAGCATTTATCTCTTATTTTGCATCAAAACTGGCAAAAATACAAAAAAAATCAGAAAACAAATCAAACAAAAAATCAGATCCAAACCCTAGGGGGATATCATACGTGGTAACTAATAAATTTACTTCATAGAGTGAAAATGCAGCTGATTAAACACTCAGAAAATTAACATTTAACTCTATTTATCAGCAATTCCCAAACCAATTACATAGAACAAATGGCGCTGACCTAGAGATAACTAAAGTCTATTTAAATTGGTTTCCACGTCATTGTTGGGTGCTTATTCCTTCAGAAATATTATTTGCACATCTTGAAGTACGGTACCATGGTGAGATGTACGATGGCCTAAAGAATTTGTACACATGTCACAAAAATATTGCATGCGACTTCCTTTTTGAGAAGAATTCTTCCACGTGACCCTTCACAATGCTAACATTATTTTTTTAGAGCACCTTTGATGGTTTGATTTCCCCTATGGGGTATGGCTCTTGAAGAAGAATGTATGATGCTTTCCAATCTGACATTGACTTTCTTTTAGACTTTTGACTCTGTATGGCACTTCCCTATTCCTTGACGACTCCATGAAAAAGTGTACAGTAGCTCTAGGAAGTTATGTTGGGTCAAAGGAACTAATATTTGCCTTATAATATTCCATCGGTCATCCTTCTCATAAAGATATGGTACGGCACAATAACTGAGGTACGGCTGGAATTAGAGTGCGCCAAATAAAATATCTATTGAATTCTTCCTATAAAAATCTGATAATTCTTAGATTGAATCAACCTCCAACATAGAAGAAAAAAAAACCTGAAATGTGTAGCTGATAAAATATTAATTTATTATCCCCATATTTTTGCAACTCAATATAATTTGTTGAACAAAGGTTATCATTGATGTCAAAGGTATGTAAGCTTGTCAAAGAAGATATGATTAGAGGTGGCACTATCTATTCAGGAGTTGTACTATCATACCTATCTGTGTTGGTAATTGTACTGCCATATCATTTTGAGTTCAAGAAATATATGTTGCTAGCTATATCAGGAGATAAGTGTAATCATACTTGCAAAATCATGCATGCATCTATTCACTATGATAGAGGTGATCCAGAAGGCTGTACCAGAATATTTTTGTTCTATGTTTCAAGGCAGAGGGATTTCTCTGGCAATAAAATTATGTTTAGTTTTCCTTTTTGAAGGTGTTGTTGGCTTGCAGTTTGAGAGGAGAGTATGTCTACATATGTTCCATCATAATCCAGTGTTTCTGTAAGATATGTTCATCATGCAAAAGGATTGTAGTGACAAAAGGCTTTTCGTGCTTGTTTGTCAACCAGTTGGTGTTTGAGAACTGTGCAGTAATGGTTAGTAATGTGCGGCATTCAAAGTTAGTGTGTGGTATTAAGATAGGACTTGGTTAAGGTTCTTGTGGTAGCGCACGGCATCATGTTCTTTTTGCAGCAACAAATTTATTTTTGGACCAGCCTGTTACACGTTTATGAAAATTGAAATTAGGTCCACCTTATGTCGTCCTGGTTATTTGCAGACCCCTGGCCGACATGGAGTAATGTTATATGTGATGTATTGTATATAATCATTTGTTGCACAAATGCATAATATGAAGCACAATTGAAGAGAAGGTGGTGAGTGAATATACAAGGAGATGATTATGCAAGCTAGTGTGCACCATTATTATAAGATCATAAGGAGTGTGGAAAAGAGTTTGAAGTCAGTTCAAAATGTTTATGAGATGTGTAGGCTGCATTGAAGGTCCACAAGCTTTATCATTGTATTTTTGTAGGACTGGTGTTCTACTTGTAGAGCTGGTGCTCAATTCATTGTATTGGGGATTGGCGTCTCTAGTAGGTCGGTGCCTACTTCATATTGTAAGATTCATTTTCTTTGTGAGGTTGGATTTGGACAGTAGATCCAAGCAACTATTCTCACAATGGTTTTTCCCATCTTGGGTTTCCACGTATATTTGGCGTTCTCTTGTATGGATGTGTGTGTTCATGATAAATGCTTGATTAGTAGTAGTGAAGATTCAAGTTTCATGTTGAGATATCTATGTTGAAGTTAAGAGTTTTAAATTGATTAGATCTACTAATTCACCTCGCGCCCCCCCACCCCGCCCCCCTCTCAGTAGATTGTGTGCCCTTCATAATCTCCCTAAATTTGTCTCTAAAAGAGACTTCACAAATTTCCCATAAATGATTAAATGTCCATTTAAACTTTGTGCAAATCTTAAGTTGAACCTGCCTATAAGAGGATTTGGGTTTTCGTCCAAACCTCTGAACCCAAGGGTTTTTGTCCTCAAGCTCCAAAAAGCCAAGCTCTCCAAATTCCCAATAATCAAATTTCCAAAAGATACAATGAATTCATTTGCGTCCCCTTTTATAGTCCACCACCTTTTAAATATTTACGTATTAATTAGTTTGCCAACGTGAAGTAACTTTATTTAATTTTTTGAGCATATTATAAAATAAAGTCACTTTAATGTTTTATTAATTAATTAAATATAAACGTCCTCAAATATTATTTAGGACAATTTGATATTTAATTAATTAAATTATCTCGGCGGTGACTAATCGAGAATCGGGGACATTGCAATCAATAATCTTTCTTGCAATAGGAGAAATCTTCTTTCATTGATTAGGAGGAGATTCCTTAGAATAAAATTGATTCCAAGGCACTTACTACTTTAGTGTTACAACCCTTTTGATAATTTGTTGGGGTTCTAGTTCTAAATATTATTTTTCCTTCTATGTTTCTTTTCCTTGTGTTTCAAGATCACGTAAAAAATTTCATTCATTAGGTCATTCAGTGCACCTTTAGAATCACCATGCTTACCTTCCATTTCATTGAATTTCATCTCTATTTCATTGAATTTAATCTTTATAGTGTACCTATCAAAGAAATGTGATCCATGTATGCCAACAATTATGCTTGTCTCTTCTAGATTGATGTTATAATGTTTACCTTAGACTCCAAAAATTCTTACCATGATGTCGCAAGCTTTATGACTTGCAAGATGATTTGAATCAAATTGTATGTGGGTTGGAAGGTAGCTGTAACAATCATACGCTGTCCCAAACCTTTCCCCCAACTACACTAAAAATGATGGAATGCTTGCACTTAGTGATCTCCACATGTGATACCTCCTACACTCAATATTAAACCAAGAGATATTTTCCATACCTTGGCCGTCACATTGCATTCTTTTGCTCAAAACCAAGAATGTAATGGCTGGAAACCACCTTGTGCTGGCTATAAACATCCTAACAATGGTAATGGACTATAAACTCCCCCGCCATGTGACTGAAAAATCTTCTTTGGCTACAAGGAAAATGTGGGAAGTGCTAGAAATGTTCCTTGGCTTGTATATATTGCAACCACTATTCATCCTTATTAACTCAAGTTGGTGATTCTCAACAAGAAAGACCCATCTTACAATTGTTCCATTTGGTGGCCACCCTAGAAGTTTAATAGACCAAGTACCACTATGATTAAGCATCTCATCTTTGGAAGAGGTCATAATTGTCACCCATTGATATTTCCTACACCTAACTATGGAAACTCTCAAAGCTCCATCTTTAATGCCTTGAAGCTCTACCCCCTTTCACTTGGATTCCAACTCTCCAAGATCCATGATATAGAAGTCTTTGTATATCTCGTGTTCACCCACAAGGATGACAAATTTCTTTGCCTTCATGATGCTAAGAATTTGTAGTCTCATCATTCGTGTATCCTCTAACTTGTTTGTATTTTGATATCCAAAGAACCATACTATACTTAATCATAAAATCTTGAACATCAAAATGACACTTATTTTGCTTGCCATCATCTAGCATCAAGCACCTGACTATCTCCATTTGACCATCACCCACGATCTTTTCTTCAATGGTGGTACTTGGCTCCCACAAGTGATCTATGAACTTTGAATATTCATCCACTTTGATCCTCAAGAGATCACTCAGACTCCACATGCTAAAATAGTTTGGAACTTGAAACACAAAGAGTCCACATGCCCTATATTGTGAGTTGTATCCCTTACTCTATCACCCCTCTTTGCATTATTTCCATGGTGACAAAATTTTTGTAATGACATAGGAAGCACCAAGTCTGAAATGTTCTCATACCTTAGGCTGTGAAAAATGCTCATCCTCATTTTCCGAAAAAAAGTTAGTTGAGATATCCTCAACACCTTCATTTTTATAACTCAAAACTTCTGAATTTAGGCTAATCAAAATTTCCTTCTCAAATGCATACTCATCCTCAATGTTATTGTCAAAATCAATCAATGACTCACCATGTGGACGTTTGAAAGGTAGTGCATGATTTGGTGCATCTTCCTTCAACTTGAACTCTTCTCATTCAACAAGTCGATTCCCTTTTGTCTTCCCTTCATTGATATTTTGGTGACATATGCCATCATTAGAAACCAATAAAACATCTTCCCCTACCAAAGACTCTTTATCTTCCACTTGCTTTTTAGGTTCCTCTTGTTCTTGCTCATTGGTTTGTTCATTTTTTGTAGCTCTAGTTCTAGCCCTTCTTCCTTGGGTTTACTAGCTTCTTGTGATTCTGATTCTGATTCGAACTTCATTTCTTCTATCAAAAATGATTCTTTTGGGTCTTGTTCCTTGAGCTCCTCCTCAGCCATTTTCCTTATGTATTCATATAGGCCTCTTTTGTCAAAATAATGGTTCCCGAGTGCCTCCAAGTACTCATTAAAGGGAAAACTAGCTTTGAAATTATTTAACAACCTTTGATATTGGTCAAAGATTTTGGGGGCCTCAACTTTGTACCTTTCTTTGTCCTTTTGTATTTTTATCAATAACTCTGAACAAAATCTATGTCCCCTTCTTTTTGTAAAAACCTTGACTGAAAAATATTGCATTGGACCTTTATAGAACTTTTCATCTCTATCTTCCTTGTAGACTTTCGAGTCTTTGTGACTAGAATGCATCCAACATGTTAGCTTTACCTTACAGGCTGGTAGGATCACAACTCCGATACCAATTGTAATGTCCCTTTTAAAAAAAATCTTCTTTTTCTTTAAATAATAAAATCTAACTCTCAATTATAGAAGTTTGCACAATTAGAATAAATAAGAAATCCATATGATTCAAAAATTATTGCTAATAATTAATTCTGTTACTTGATTTAATATTCAGAAAATGGTTTAGAATAATCAAGTTGTCTATTTCCAACAGTTGGTTAATCAATCCCTCTTCTTCTACAACAATTTATTTCTCAATGAAGCACCTTTTCTGCCTTTAATATTGCTTGATATTTGACCTTAGACGGTCACAATCTGTTGCTGATTGTAAAGTTATTTTAATTCAAACTCAGATTTGCACAAAGATCATTCCATGTGAGATCACGCTTAGGAATAGCGGGTTTTCATCCTCCAATTCCAGACCTACAGGGATTTCGTCCTTAGGTTGGTTGAACCATAGTTCTTGCTGCACAAGGAGTACTAATCAAATATAAAATGAATTCTTCATGATGAGCTTCTCCTTGCTTAGTTTCTTTTTAAATACCCTTTTCCTCCAATGGCCATAACTCTTCACATTTTTTCATGACCTTTGAGAGAAAATATGATTGTTTCAAACAAAGTTTAATATTAATTTTATATTTTTATAATTATATTATTATATTATCTTACATATATATATATATCATAGTAACGAGACTCGCCCAGACTCGCCAGGACTTGGTGAGTCACGAGTCAAGTCACCTTGGCCGAGTCTTAGGGGCTCGGACTCGAACTCGACCGAATCCTGGCTAAACTCGTCGGGTTTGGTGGACTCGTCGAGTCCAAGCAAGTCCCATAAGCAGGACTCGGCAACAGGCAAGGTTTGAAAAGTGCAAAAAATTACATGAAATTTGAAGTTAAAACCTTTTTTTTACTTACTGTGTGTTGGTGTTTCAATTAGCACCTCTAGAGTGCTTATTGGAAACGGACAGCTATTGCAAGTGTGTTAGTACATGCTCTTCGGATTATAGAGAGGAAGATCTCTCTTTGCTAATTTTATACTGTAAAAAAGGGGTGTACTAAGATTTCCTATCTTTTTTACTCAGCGGCAGGACACAAGGGTGCATAAACCAATGCGCCGTAGCTAAGCTTTTTCTCTGGTTTCCGCAGATCTTAACGACTAACTAAGCTTCTAGACTATCCTACCTCCTCAAGATAAAACAGAGCATGAGGGCGTAGGAGCGAAATGGTATGGTTGGATCACTTGAATCCTCCGTCTCAATGGAATATGGCCGAGGCTCTGAACCTTCGGATATATACCAAGATAGGGCTCGATACAAGCAAACACTCGTTACGGTAAACTGGATCTAAGACTTGCCAAGGAGGAGGAACCCCTATCCGAGGTATAGGCTTGGAAGCAGCTCACTGGAAACAACAAGGAACGATGGCCTTTCTAACAGGATTCCCGAGGAGGTGACGACACCTGTCCAAAGTCTAGGCTGCAAGAGAGATCATTAAACAACATCAAACGATAATGATCGATGACAAAATATCCAAGGAGGCGACGACACCTGTCCAAGGAGGAGATTGAAACAATGCACTATTTAAAAACAAGACTTTGAATAACTCAAATAATTAGATCAATCAAGCTTGCACCATCTAATTTATTTCTTCAAGGTTCTTCAAAGAATTACAAAGGTCGGGACAGCAAAGGCACGAAATCATGCACAATTGCGATCAACCAACGAACTCTCATCCAAGAGTGAACAGATATAAACAAGCGAACTCTGGCAACAGTGGTGCAGCAATTTTGCTAGCGAATAAAGGTTAAACAAATAAAGAACCTAAGGCTCTTATTTATAGAAACTCAAAGGAGTAGGCAACCCTAAAATCTCCTTGAGTTAACAAATAGTTCTTGCCAATCAACAAGATTTATTTCTATGTCTAAAAGTAGGTGAGCAAACAGTTAACTGGAAATCTACTTCAGTTAACTAAAACTAAACAAAAGTCAAACTGGAAGTCTACCTCAATTGACTAACACCTAACTAAAAGTGAACTTATGTTACAAATATGTCTCCAAATAGACATCCACCTTTTGGGGAGATCTAAGATCCACAAATTGTGGGAGTCAAATAGACATCCTAGATTAGTGGGATCTGACATGCATGATCTGTGGAGATCTGGAGTCAACTTGGAAAGGGGCATCAAGTTGACTTCAGTCATCATTAATGCTATTTGGAGGGTAGGACATCCTTCCTTGGTGCTTTACACCTTTTCACCACTGGTCAACAAAGTCTCTATCCAGTCATTGACCTCTTCGGCTTCTGGGCAATTAATGCTCTTCAAGATGACTATGTGGTGTCTAAGCATTTCTTCACCCATCGTAAGCTGCTACTGATAGATTATGCATTGGGCAGCTGCTTCATCTAACTGGATAGACATGGCTGCAATTTTGGCTAACTTGCAACCATTGGGATCTTCAAGGAATGAAGATCGGATGACATCTTGGAACCGTGTTTGTACCGTTTCAAGTTCAACATATTCTCCTCCTTCTCGCTGATATTCTAACTCAGGGAAGGATATTACCAACGTTCTTGCGAAGTTGATAATATTGGCGACAAAGCGTCTGTAATCAATCAGCTCCACTGAATTGGCATCGTAGGCTCTCACCTTGTATGCCACCTGTTCTTTCCACTCAAAGAGATGGTGTTTGTTCTCAATGGTTGTAACTGATTCATATGCCTGTTGCAGATCAGCAACTATCGCTTCCTCTCTCGGCCTCTCTTGAGCTGCCTTTACATCTGACTTCTAGATTTTTGATCTAAGTCCATGTGCCCTATCTCTCAGCTGATATGCTTCTGTCAACACACACCGTCCTTTGACGACAAACTCATCCACTTGATGTCTCAAGTGTTTGCCGTATGTAATCAATTGATGATGGTTTCTTTCAGTTGGGAGATCCAACAGTCCTTGAGGCAAGGCCAAGGAGTTTGGAGTGTCATGTATTAAACTAGAAATGTACAACTTTAGCTGACGGATTTCAGCCTTCAAGGCTGCTTTGTCTTGTCCATCTTTTGTCATCCTTTCTTTGACACTCGCTGAGGCAATTCCAAGAAGGTCTGCCTCCACCTGTCGAGTGGTCTTTCCAAGGTTCACCTTTGAAAGCGTGAAATCCTCAACCCTCACATTATGTATATCTTTGTCTTCAGGTGGGGCAGCAGTCTCTATGATAACCTCGTTCTCTGCATTCTTCTCTACATGTGTCTGCTTAATCAACTTCTTTGCCGGCATGTCTTGTGGGACATGATGGAATTCAGAGAAGTCAAGCTGATAAGAAGGTCTCTCCCTTTTCCTCCCAAGCGAGCTTTCCAGCCAGATAGAATCTCGGCTAGCATCGCTGGGAGGAGGAACATAGGCCCCCTGAATGCTGAAAGAACGAGACTATGCCGTGGCAATGCCCCGTGGTGGCAAGTCCAAATCAATAGGACTCTGCGACTTCTGTGATGGTGGTGAAGTTGGTGGCTCTGTTTCTATCACTGGCACCGCTTCTGCTGCAACTTCTTCTACAATGGTTTCCATATCTATAGCGATTATTTCAATCACTGGTTCTTGTGTAGTTGCAGCGGTCTCAACTGTCTCAGGTAAATTGGTGGTTGTTTCCACCTATACCTCTTGCCGACTTGTGCTGGCAATTCCTTTTCTCCCCCATGTGCTCCCTGACATCCGCATTCCTTCTGGAGGAAAGCTCATCTTCTTCTGTCTGGGTTTCCTCCTAGACGTGGAAGGTAGTGTAAACTGAACCGCTGGCGGCTCTGATCGGGGAAGTACTACCTTCCTTGTCCTTTTACTGTCCAGGTAGAGTTGACTGTGTCGAACTACTCTACCCGTTCTTTCCTCAATAGACGTACTCTCTTTCACGTACCAGTCTACTTTGCCGAGTGGTTGTGAATCCACTAAACCCGTGAAGAAGGAAGAAAGAATGACTTCTTCTTCATCCTCAGATAAGCCCTCGATGTCCTCTGACATGAATTCTGCAATCTGCGAGAGCTTGAATCTGCTATGGTTCCTTCTTCTCACTTCGAACTCATCTTCGCAGTTGACCCAAAAATCTTCCATGAAAGATTCATGTGATGATCTTTGCTCAAGGTGAGCTGCGAAGATGCCTCTAGGGTCATAGGATGGCCTCCTGTCAATGAGATACTTGAGATTAAATCTCACTATTTCTTGGCTTATCAACCTTGCATCGGCTGCAGTCCTGCATCTGTAGAGTCCCATCTGAAAAGGAAAGTTTGCAGCAGTCTTTTTCTTTATGCGAAGGTAAGAGTGAACCTCGGCCAATTGCCTCAGGAATTCCATGAACACTACCCTATCTGAGGGGTAGCGTGGCATCATGGTAGGGTGGCCATTGTAGCCATACACGCGTATGTAGGTGAAAGTGGGGAATTGTATGAACCAATCTGCCCAGTCCACCATTGCTGCCTTAGCTGTTGCTGAAATACGCACATGCATCTCATGGTCTAGCTCGTGCACGGTGTGCATAGTAAAAAGGTCATTTATCTTTTTGAAATGTCTTTCCGCTAGAGTGAACTCCAAGCGAGGAAAGTATTCTTGTACCTTTTGCAAACCCAGGGTTCCCACAGTGTTTAATGTTCTGAAATCGCCTTGGAAGGCTATCAGGTAGACCAAGTATGAACACATGTGGAAATGGTGCTCTTCTAGAAACCTAGTGAATTGTTGGTGGAGTGTGTCACTGATCAGGGAAGCCCAGTCGTAACGTTCTTTCCTACTGATTATCTTGCCAATAATGCAGAACATCCACGGCTGGAAGGATTTTCCCTCCTCCTGTCTAGTGACTCTGCTGAGTAGGGTGATTAGCACTCCGTACTCGTCTTTGAATTCTCCTCTACCAACCAATCTAGGCAAGCTGGTTCTCTTTGTTTTCAGCCAATGTTCAGCCATTGTAAGCGAAAACTCATCGTTCGAAGCCTCGAATGCCTTTTCGCATTCTATCACTAATATGACCTTCTTGGTAGGGCATGGTGGAATTGCAAAACAAGTCTCTATGTCCACCGGCTTCAAGCTACAAATCACCCTCCCGTCTACTGACAGGATCTCTCTTGTAGTCGGGTTGTAATGCTTTGTGCAAGCAGTTACAAGCTCGATGCTTTGTAAGGTGATTGGAATAGATGTTGCTTGAAACAAACTGGATTCTTCAATGTTTTGCAACGTGATTTGATTCATGCCCTCCAAATCCTCAGAACTGACCTCTGGATTTTTCTGCCATAAGTCTATGTCAGTCATTTTCAGGTAATCATGGTATAAGACCGTTTTGGTCTTGTATTGTACCTGAGATTATTGCATTCTGAAAACCTTAAATATTGACTGGGCACTTGACCCTGTTCTAACACTTTTCTGGAACTACTAAAAATAGCCTCGCCAGGGGTAATTTTTACGAAAAATCTTAAGACATGGGTTTTGTTAAGAATGATTTTCTAAACAGACCCAGATCGTCAGAAATTCAAAAAAACGAGTTTTTCTTTGACATGCAAGAGCCCTTCGATGGCAGAGGCAGCAGGGGCACCAGAAAGTGATTTTTCTCAGAAAAATCTAGCACAATGGTTTTGTTCGTGCTTCAAAGCCAAACAAACCCAGTTTGTCTGTTTTTCAATATTATGACTTTTTCCGGAAACCCTAAAAAATAGGGGCAGCAGGGCTACTTTTTCTAGAAAAATCTACCATATGGGTTTTGTTGAAAAAGCTATGCTGATCATACCCAGTTGGCCAGATCTGTGATAATCTGTCATTTCCTGTGACATGCAAAAGAAATATAGACAGAAGTAGAGGAAGTAGACAGAAGATGGATTGGAAGTTATAAACTGCCACTTTGCAATAATCTGTCTCTAGAAGCAATCTTGGGAGAAGAATGCTTTTACTGCCAATGATCTTCAAAAATATTGAAGATCCGTTCAAAACCCCTGTCAGATCTTGAAAACGTGTTCTTGGGAGCTACTTGATGTTTTATCCTTCAACCTACAAAAAGAATAATGAGGAAAAGGGATGCCTAGCATGAATATAAGGTGATTAGGGTTAAGATCCACAAAGTATGGAAGATAACTCATCATTCAGGCCTGATTTGGAGTTCCAAAAGATGATTTCCACTAATTGTGGAGTGTTTGGTCTCTTTTTGGCTCCAAATTTGCTAACTCAAGTCAACATTTCTGTTTGACTTCTTTTAGGCGTCCATTCTTGAAGTTGATCATTTTTTGCTCATTTTGCAAGCTAAAGTGCTCCCGTTTGATCTTTGATTCAGGTTGCTCAGTTGATCTCAGGCAATGGCTAGCAGTTCTGTTGTTGAGGTATCACGATGAGATATGCCTGAGAGGGATTAACTCAGAAAACTGAGTTAAGGTCTCCAGAAAGAAGGGCGCCTTTCCTTGAAAGGGGCGCTTTTGACAATGCCTTAGTCAATTTTCATTGACTGTTCTTCGTTTTGACCTTTTCAGACCCTCTTTGCTTTGATCTGACGTTCCCGATGTTAGATGAATCAGATGACTCTACTTGACGATGCATCGGGTAACCAGCTCGGTCTTTCTCAGGATGACTGACTTCTCAGTTGAAGCTGGCAAGTTTTGATCCTTCAAACTAAAGGGCGCCCCTAGCCAGCAGGGGTGCTTTTAGCTTTTGCTTGGTTTCATCTTGGCCGTGGACTGCCAGTCTTTGACCTCCTCCATCAGTTGATTGATTTGTCGGAAGTTCTTGCTGATAGTCTCGCTGACGAGATAGGTCATAGCTGAGAAGGTTATCCTGGGAGGCAGTGAAGATTCTGGTTGAATCTGGATGCCTTCAAGAAAGGACGCCTTTCTTCAAGAGGGGCGCTTTTAGCCATGCCTTAGCCATTTTTTGGCTTATCTTTCCAATTCTTCAAATTTGGCTTTTTCTGCTTGATCTCAACTCGTGATCGTTTGGCGTGTCTTATGGACTTGCTGTTAGATTGATCACGTAGCTGGGAGGAAGCTGGAAAGATATCATGTATAGAGCTGCTACTTATGGATTCATCTGGTGCCTGCAACTGAGGGGCGCCCCTAGCCTTGAAGCTCTCTGATTTGGAATTTTTGTCATCAATGGATCCTCCATACTTCGCTGACGGTTGGTCAATGATCCCTAAATCAGATGATCTTGCTGATTGTTTCGTTGTCGAGCTAGCATGAAAGTGAAGAGGATGACTGTTTTGATAATGCCAAATGATTTGATTTGCCCTCTGAGATCCAAGGGCGCCTTTCTTCAAGAGGGGCGCCTTTTCACCTTGTAGACTGTGTTTTGCCTTGGTAGACAAAACGTCCATCTTCCAGACTTAGCCAAATTTTGGCCTTTTCCGTTTTGAGAATCTCCTTCATTGAAACAGCATCTTTTCATCCTTTTTCGCCATAGCTTCTTGGTTGAAGCTTTTAAGGTTTAGCTTTCAGCACCTGGTACTGGCCAATCTGCCATTAATGGTTGCGGAGCTCCTAGCTTCTTTCTTGAAAAATAGAAATAGACCCACTAGAGTAAAACATAATTTTTGATAATTCTGACTTGATCAGTGTGATCGTGAAGGCAATTAATCCTATCAGAATTATTTTCAATCATTTCCGGGAAGGTCCTATTTTTTAGGGTTTCCATAAAAATAGGGGTGTAAAACCCTAATTTTCATTTTTTCAGAATTTTAACCATAGGTTCCTTGACAAAAAACCCACAAAGATTTCATATTTGGTTTGACCTAAAACATACTTTCGATGGCATTTTTACGTTGTTTAGCTCAATTTAAGCAAAATGCCAAAAATTTCATTTTGGGTATAACACTGTGAATGCAAAATGATGTACGCCATGAAGGTTTGTATGGTTTTGGAGGTCTTAATTTGGGCTTGGTGGTGAGGGCTCTGCCCCTCGACCCTACCCCGGGACCCCGCAAGGGGCGTTGCCCCTCAACCCCGTTGAGGGCGCTGCCCCCAAACCCTCGCAAGGGGCGTTGCCCCTTGACCCCACTGGGGGCGCTGCCCTTGACCCCCACAAGGGGCGCTGTGTTGTGACCTTTTCACACATCACCCCATTCCAGATGGGGAACCCCTAATTTTTGCTCCTTTCTTGTCTTTCGATTTTGGCTTTGCGTCTCTCTCTCTCTCTGATCTTTCTGTCCTTCCAGGGATGTCCTATCTTTTGACCTGGTTGAAATTTTGGCTAAGTTTGTGGAATTGGGGTTTTCATTCTTCAAGCTATTTTGAAGTTAAATTGAGTTAGCTAATTGGCATCTGAGCTTGGTACTACAATCAGGAGGCTCTAGGCAAGCTCCCATCAAATTTTCACTAAGTTCTGACAACTTACGATTTTTTAGTAAGTACTCAATTTGGGATCTTTTCCTCAGGATTTTGCAATTCTAACTGCTTCACCATATCCAGGTAACTTCGAAGAGCTTGCATGCAAAATTTGAACAGATTCGGACAACTTTCTATTTTTAGTAGTTCTGGCTTCGGAGGCAATTTTTAGGGTTTGCATGTGTGCTTTTCCAATGCATGTCTGGAGAATCTTTTTGGGTTTTTCAATACTTTCGCGATGATATAACATGCAAGCCAGGGTGATAACTTTCAACAGTTCAGGCTTCAAAGGTTGTTTTTAGGGTTTGCATGTGTGCTTTTTCAATGCATGTCAGGATATTCTTTATGGGTTTTTCAAGAGCTTCGCAACAATGTGACATGCAAGCGAAATTGATCATTTTTCAGGAACTTACCCAGTACTCGCATGCAGACCAGTTTACTGGGTTTTTTTGGGTTTTTTGAGATCTCTCGGGCAGTGTGACATGCAAACTCATCCGACGGCTGATCAATCACTTTTTAGGCGCTTACTATTTTTAGTAGGTTCACTCCAGCAACCACCCGACACTTTAGTATCACGAACAGAGCAGCGTGCGGCAGAAACGAAGTCAAGCGGAGGTCATTCGAGGCACATGCAAGTCAGATTAGGGTTTCCTACTTTGGTGCCTAAAAAGAGGGGTAAAAAGCCAGAATTTTGAAAAACGAAGGTATCCCACGACGATCAGCATCCTTCAGGCAATCTACTGGTAAAATTTGGGCGCAATCCGAGCACTTACTATTTATAGTAAGTCACCTCCAGAACGGGGCTATAAATAGTAGGTGAGCACGAGGGGCATGTTTGAACAGGTTCACCAAGCGGTGAGGACCACGTTGTGAAAATTTCAAGTCAATAGGAGTTGTAGAGGTTTGAGAATCAAAAGGTTACTAAAAAATAGAAAATGAGGGCGAGCGGGCTAAAATTGGCTAAGTATTTGAGAGCCACCCCCTAAATGCGCCCATGAGAGAGATGATGGCTCAAGAATTTTCTAAGTCTTCAAATTGGAACCTTCCCTCTTAAAATGCGCTCAAGAATGAAAAGACAGGACTCAAGAATTTTCTAAGCCATATAAAGTGGAAGCAACACCCTTCATATGCGCCCAGGTCAAGGTGATGGTGTAAAAAAATTCTAAGTATCAAAATAGAAGCATGTAACCCCAAATGCGCCCTAGGAGGAATGGGTTGGCATAAAATTTTCTAAGTTACAAGATGATAGCTCAAGCCTCCCAATGCGCCCATGAAGAGGGAGTAAGGGTCCTTGAAAATTTTCTAAGGAAAAGAAAAGTGAAAGCTCATGGGCTGAAATGCGCCCTTGAGAGAAGGAAATGTTGAAGGAAATTTCTAAGTATAAAAAAATGGAAGTAGGACCCCTCATATGCACCCTTGAAGAGGTTGAGGAGCTAAAGAAATTTCTAAGTCAAAAAATGAAAGTATACACCCTCAAATGCACCCTCAAGGATGTGGAGAAGCATAAAAGGTTTCTAAGGCATCAAAGATGAAAACTCAAGGGTAGAAATGTGCCCTTGAGGTGAAAGCCACTCAAAAAAGTTTCAAAGTAAATGAAAATGAAAGCTCAAGGGGTAAAATGCGCCCTTGAGAGAAAGAGTGTCTAAGAAATAATTCCAAGTAGTGAACATGAGAGTAGACCCCTCCATATGCGCCCAAGGTGGAAAGTTGAGTGAAGGTGTTTGAAATTTGCCTAAGGCATTAAAAATGATGCTAGGAGTAAAATGCGCCCAGCAATCAAACGGGGGTGGAGAAATTTCTAAGGCACTAGCATGGAAGCTAGACCTTCCAAATGCACCCAAGGAGATCAAGGTAAGTGAAAATTTCCTAAGGCATGGAAATGAAAGGGTAAAGGGTTAAATGCGCCCAAAGAAGAAGATAGGTTCAAATTCTTCTAGGAAGTGAAACAGAAGCACAAAAGGTGATACGTGCCCGCAAAGAAGGATAAGTGTTTGAAATTCTCTAAGGCATAAAAATCTTCTAAGTTACAAAATGAAAGCATCACCTTCCAAAGGCACCCAAGGTTGGAAAAGATAAAATGAACATTAGTGGAGAATATTTTCAAGGGTGAGAAAAATTAAATGTACCCCTTCGTGTGCACCCTTGAGCAACAGAGTAAAAAAATATATTTCTTCTAAGGGGGTCTTTAAATATTTTCTAAGGAAATAGGTTTTGAATGCATCGCGCCTTGGCTTATGATTTTAAATGGACGTTGGCTCGTAAATGATAAAATTTTCTAAGGGAGATAAATTTCCTAAGGCTCAGATGGATGAAATTTTCTAAGGCATAGAAAAGAAGGCAGAAGAGGTCAAATGCACTCAAGCTCGAGATGGGTGGAATTCTATCTAAGTCATCAAGCTCCTAAGGGAAGGTGGACAAGACAGGTGAATGAAATTGCTAAGGCAAGACGATGAAAACCTCAAGATGGCATGCGCCCTAACACATAGATGTTGAAGGTTTGCTAGTGAAAAATGATGAATTTTGCCACATCCAGAGATCAATCAATTAGAACCATGGAAATTAGGTAAGTAAAGAGATTTTATATTATAAAGCGTTTTGATGCTCTTCTCTTTATTTGTTTTGCAGGATGAACGCCAACCCAAAGAATGATGACTTAAGGAAGAAGATGTTGGAAGAAACGGCTAAGTGTTGGGATTTCTCCACAAACACCTAATATGCACCCAACTCAAGAAGGCACACGACAAAGTAACGATGAAGAAATTAGGTGAAAAAGTTCCCAAGGCAAAGGAAAATGGTAGTGAAAATTTGTCTAAGGCATTAAGAACGTGATGCAAAAGAGGCTAAATGCGCCCAAGGTAGTGGGTTGGAGAAATGTGAAAGTTACAAGAAAGAAATGCGTCCAAGAATTAAGGCAACAGGAGGGCTTAACGGAGAAAACTTTTTGCAAGGATGGTTGAACTGAGTGTTGTTGTATGCTCGCCTCCTCCTAACGCAATAGAATTGGCAGGCAGAACAGAGAAAGTCTTGTTGGACGAGAACCTTCTGATGATAGTGGGCATTAATTGCTCATGGTGGTTTCTGCAAAGGAGTGGAGAATCTTCTGTTCATTTATTACCCCACTCCTCTCTGTGGCGGTTTTTAGGGCAAAACCCTAATTAGGGCATATGTGGCTCAATCTGAGCCCTTCATTGTAATCAAATATAAGCCGTCCATTGGACTGGGCCAACTATAAAAAGGGCATCCCCCCTCATTTGTAACAGATTAGATTAAGAAATCAAAGAGTAGAAAGGATAGAAGTTAGAATAGAGAGTAGAGCTTAGAAGTAGCATAGCATAGATTGCATAGTTTAGATTGAAGAGGAAAGAAAGTTTTCCCATTTGAAGAAATTGTAAGAAGTTGTTGTGAACACTCTCATAATATAAAGATTTATCATTGCTTGGTGGTTCTATCTTTTGTTGTGAGTAGCTAGCAAGGCTTTTTCGTCTCTCCAATTCACTTAGGATCTTAAAGTAGATTAAAGTAAAATAGATTTCATTTCATGCAAATGGTTGGTAGTTGTGGAATGTGGTGTTTAATTTGAGTCCATACCACTAGCAGGCTCATTGATGGTGGGTTTGCCTTGCATGGTCAACTGGAAATATTGTGGACTTAACTTCAATTTCGGTTTGACTGTTGGTATGTGTCGTTGTGATGGTATATGCATGTTGAATCGTTATTTGAATATCTCTAATTACTCCTTTGAAGATTGCACCGGTTCTATGGAAGTTGTCCGAAGTGAGGCAAAGTAGAGCCTAGTTAGAGTTTGCAAAAGTTGATCCCCATATCTCGCGCGTAGATTAGTCCATAGCATCTCTAAATCCCTATCTCTTTAAATTCCACACTTTCTGGTTAGCTTAGGAAACCTGAGCATCATCGGTAAATCATTCGTGTCCTGCAAGTTCTTCTCTTTCGATCGAACAATTGTGTAAGTCCCCTTGGAATAACCAACAAATCACATCGAGCCAACTGAGACTATCCCCTACATAAGGAACCTTGGAGTTGAATGTATGATCTTTCTAGCAATCTTAGCATGCAGGATACTTTGATCAAGAGAGGATAGAGTATCCGTTGAGAAACTTTATTCTGTGTTGGTGCGGTCATAAAACACCCGTCAACACCCTGCCCCTTGACCCCGCTGGGGGCGCTGCCCCTAGACCCCCACAATGGGCATTGCCCCTTGACCCCATTGGGGGCGCTACTCCTTGACCCCACTAGAGGCATTATGCCTAGACCCCCACAAAGGGCACTGCCCCTCAACCCCATTAGGGAAATTTCCCTAATACTTGAGATTATGGCTACTGCATCATCCAGGACCTATCTTAGACACATTCGTAGGAAGGATGCAAGCTCCTTTGAGCCATAGACTTCTAGTTATTGTTTTGAATCTTTTGATATGTCATATTTGTTTGGAACATTTGATGTCATGGATTTCATATTCCATGAGTTTTGTATACATTTGATTCTTTGACTATATATCTAAGTGTGCTATTTCCTTGATCAGCTTAGCTACAATTTGTGTTTATACTTATATGATCGATGTATACTTGTGTTAGTGACGAGGACCTTGATTGGGTTGACCAAGCAGATAGAGAGGTTGAGGCTATAGCCATGGCAGAGGAGGAGGCTAAAGCACGAGCAAACACATCCAAAACTAATGTTGGTGAGGGTGGCATGGAGTCACAAACAGAGACTATGGCTGCAGTTGCTACATCATCTAGAACCCACCTTAGATGCCTTCATAGGAAGGATGCAGACTCCTTTGAGCCATAGACTTGTAGTTATTGTTTTGAAATTTCATATTTGTTTGGAACATTTGATGTCATGGATTTCATATTCCATGATTTTTGTATACATTTGACTATAATTTTATATATCTAAGTGTGTTATTTCCTTCAGCAGCTCAGCTACAATTTGTGTACTTTATACTTATGTGATCGATGTATACTTGTGTATGTGATCAAATTTGCTTCTATTTAATGATGTTATTGTGTCTTTAAGGTTTATTCAATAAAGGGTGCTTGAAAAAAGTTTTAAATCCTTAAAAATCTCTAAATTTCTAGGGTTTTTCATTTTGTCGAGTCTGCACCGAGTCTTGAGTCGAGTCATCCTAGCCGAGTCTGAGTCTCGTTACTATGATATATATATATATATATAACAAAAGGCATTAAGCTGACTTAATATATTATATAATAGGAAAGGTTACGTAGTGAAATATCAATGGAAATTTACAAGCTTGAAAAAGAGATTTCCACCTGCACGTTTGGCCTTTTTCTAACCCTTACATCCAATTCTTATACAAAAAATTTGATTAGCAAAATGTCATCAACATATATATTGTTTGAATGGCATAGATACTAATATGATATCTATTTTGGCATACATTTCACATTTGTCTGTTTGGCAAGTTATATACAATATGCTTATGCTATGTTCGACATGCTTTTTTACTCAAAAAACAAAAAAAGCTTTCCAACTTTTAGTTGCATTTTCAAGCCCTCTTTATTCTAATTATTTGTTTATAATACTTTATTATGGGTTTTTTGGGTTTATTGTAAAATACCCCCTTAGTTTTCTCCCAAAATAAGCACAACTTGCACCCGTTAGCATTAGCCCAAATTGCAATGATAAACAACTGGAACCAACCCTTCACTTTTTGATCACCCAAATCCCGGGGAGGGCAAGGTGAGAGCATACAGTGTAAGGGGATCTCAATATAATAACAATGTTGGAAGTAACAATAAGCTATTGGAGGCAAGCCAACCAATAGAGAAAGTAAAGTACTTGGTAGCAAAGCCAGCCACTTCCACTTTTCAGGGGGCTAGAGGAAAGTAAAGCAAAGTAAAACACTTGGTGGCATAGCCAGCCACTTCCACTTTTCAGCGGGCAACAAAAAATGAAAGGAAAATCAACCACTTATTCAGTGGTAGTGTAGTACAAAATCACAAAATGTAAATAGCTGATTGGTACTACCATATTGGCATTACATTGATCATCAAATACATGATAAGATGATAAGAACTACTCAAAATGACACCTATTACAATATAGATCAATCCTTGCAGCATGTAATTAGTTAGGCATCATAAAACAAGAAAGTACCAAGAATATATCAGGTCCGATATACTATGACAGCAGTCTGATATGCACGGACAGTGAACATGAAACTCCAACCAACCATCATAAAACGGTCATAACTACCTCCAAACCCATCAGAATGATCTCAAATCACTTGCAAATGGAGCAGCAGACCTAGGCATCCAAACAAAGGTAGCAAGCCACCACTTTCCATCCTGAAACACTCCAGCAACTATCCCAAGACAACCATAGCAAGTTGTATGACTCCCTGAGGAGGTCAACCATCAAGTAAAAATCCAAATCACCTTCTAAAATCACCAAACTTGGAGCAATGTGGCACCCAAGCATGAGGAAAACTTAGAGCCAATACCCACAAAAAATATTCAACTCCGACTAGTGTGAGCGAAAACGTGGGTCAACTAGGTGTAGACCAGCAACATCAAGATTTGATAAGACACTTCAAAAACGCCTCCAAACTGCAAACCATCACACCCACACACCAAAAACAACTAGAAAACATCAAAGCTAGCAAATACTGAAAGGAAAGATAAATCCATCACCATATGAAGTTCAACTGCAACCCCTGAAATGGAGCTACAACTTTGTCCAGCTAGGAGATATCTTTCAATCTCAAAACTGAAGATGACTTGGAGGGGTTTTGTCCTCAAAGCCCAAGATCCCTCCGCATTTCAGCAGCACTTTGTTGTATCAAATTCAACATATCCAAATGAGAGGAGGAGAGGCATATAAATAGGTTTCAAACTAGGAAGTTTGAATTACAAAATCCCTCCAAAATAGCCAACTTTCCTAGGGGCGATAAATTATTAATAGAAGTCTTCTGACCAAGACTTGGGCGTCCAACTTTGCCTTGCAAATAATTTCATTTCAAAAAGCACAAATTCCTCAATTTTGGCGTCCAACTCCAATGGCCCATTTTAAAAACACCTTAAGTTATTCATCCTAGGCATGGGGGCCAAAAAGCAACTCAATAATAAAACATGAACTTAAGTTGTAAACCTTCCATTCTCAAACTCCAAGGACGTTGGAAGAGCCACTGCCATAACTGCACTACCACACTGCCAGAAATAGTAACTAAGTGTTGAACTGCTGCCAAAGCACATTGCTAAAAATAGCACTTACTAAAAATAGCATACTGCTAAAAATAGTGACTCCAAACACCATTTGAGCACATTCTGGATAGCCATCGTAACTTACTAAAAATAGTAAGTCCAGAAATAGGCACTAATAAAAATGCATGTAACTGCCCACCAAAGCTCTCTAAAAACCCAAAAAGACCCAAAAAACATACTGGCAAACTCCTGCAACCAACCCCTAAAAAAGTCAAAAAAATACCTCTAAGGAAATAGGAAACCCTAAAAATGCCTCTGAGTAGCCTATGGAACTTGAGAAATGGGCTATCGGCCATTGAAAAGAATAGGGCTAAAAAAGGGGACATTACATTTATCTAGATTTTTTTTTTAAAAAGAGTACATTATAATTCCATTCCTTGAATGCCTCTTGAAGAGCACAAAGATATACTGAGGGGGGGGGTGAATCAGTATATCAACAAACTTTTACCCTGTTATCAACTTTAACTTCTAGCACAATATCAACTATGCAATATGAAACAATATAAACAAGTTGACTCCAACAATTGTATTTTAATGTTTATATGAAATTACAATGATAGTAGGCACCAACCTACTTGAATCATCAATTTGTAGTTTAGTAGGCACCAACCTACAAGGAGCACCAACCCCTAATGTTCGTAGACACCAACCCCCACTTGCCAAGCACCAACTTAGAAAAGATATTAACTGAAAGAACAATGCTCTACCTTCAATGTTGCATCTTCAATTAATGGACAATACAACCACTCTTCCTCTTGATTTTATCTTTCTTGAATGATGTTCACATAAATCAGCATATGATGAATTCACTATACAAATCTGCCTCTTATATTCTCTTCATACAAATTTTGCCTCTTATATTCTTTTCATACAAATTTGCTCAACACGTACAATCTATCTTCTTGTCTTACCTCTGCAATAGATGATGATCTTTTTCACAAATCTGAAATATATCTTCACAAAAGGACTCTGCACATCAAAACTTCAATCCTATCTTCTCATGCTCTTCTTATAGAATCTGCATACTCACAATCATTCACACTCTCATTCTTCTTTGTGATGTATGATGCTTCTTTAAGATTCACACAAGTCCTTTAACTCTGCTCTTTTATTTCACATTCTCGTTCTCACACTCACACACAACTTCTCCACTTGCCTTTATGTCTTTAGTGATTCTATGAATGGATACAACCCCTTGAAATGGATACAACCATTTAAACAGTCATGTCTTTTCACTAACAAATCTGCAAATAATCTTCTTAAACTTTGCTTTTCATTTGTTTGGTGTCTATGATATTCTTCTATGTCTTTTACACCAATCAACACACCACACTATAACCTTTATTCTTCACACACAAATGATATGTTGCTCTTTCACCTGCTTGAGTTCGAAAGATATAACTTTTATTTCCCACTCACACATGGCACACATTTTCCACACAGCCATTCACTAAGCTTTTGTATTTCCTTCAAGAGAGGCGACCCTTTTGAATTGATATATCCTTTTGGAAAGGAGATCACTCTTCATATAATTACACCTCTTCAACATAAATTGCTGCCAAATAAAAATGTATTACTTTAAACATGGATTGCTTGCCAAAGGTAGCGTCACTTCCTCAAACAAATCATATCACCTTGCAAACAAATTGCACCACCTTGTAAACAGATCGTAGCACTTCACATGTAGATCATATCTTTTCAGATTGCATTATATGAAACACGTCTTTTTAGTTTAATCTTTTCATATGAAACACGTCTTTTCAGTTTAATCTTTTCAGATTGCATCATATGAAACATGTATTTTAGAGAGAACACATCTTTTCAAATCTTATCATATGAACACGTCTTTTGGAGAAGACCTGTCCTTTCAGAAAGTAAACCGATCCTCATAACTCTTTTAGAAACAATGTCTTAGTTAACATGATTTTCATGATTCTTCAACAAAACGTTTTGGGAGTCAATCATATCTTTTCATTGATCGGGTGTCTTGTTTGTTGTCTTAACAATCGGTTATCTTAGTACTCTTTACTGAATTTGTCTACCTCGTTTTCTCAATAAGTGGATTATTGTGAAGTCGAGTTTAAGCCAAAAAACAAATCTGAATATCAATCTTTCCCAGAATCTGATTATAGTTCGATTCTTATTAACCAATCTGATTAAATAATCTGAAGTTCAATTCTTATAAACCTGAACATTAGCCGATCTGATTATAATCCTGAACATTAACATCTTTGATTATATTGCTTTGTCAACAATTTTGAATATCATCACTGGCAGTATTCTGAGTGTTCTTCTTTGCTGTGACATCAATGACAAACTTCTTTGTGACAAAATTCTTTCATGGCATCTCTGACTTGACTTTGTCTATAACATTGTCTTTATTCCTTTGACATCAATGACAACATTTCCAACACCTCTTCAGTGTGATAAATTCCTTTATTAGATTCACTCCCACAATGTTGCTTATTAAACTACTTATTCATCAATATTAGCTTCATCTAGAAACAAGCTTGTGGCCTTAAGTGACTCTTCACTGCATTAAATTCCTTCTTTAATCTGACTCCTGTAAACCAAGTTTTATTGAGTTGATTATTTGATATCCTTCATCAGAAAATATGATTATGCACATTGAGTTTGCCCTAATGTTTTTTAATCCTTCTCATCATCTGGCACATCTCTTGGCTTAAGCTTTTATGCAAAATCTTATTGAAGAAGAGAAAGATTTTTGTCTACCTAAAAATTACTTGAGAAATTATAGCCCTAAGTAATTTTAGTTATCTCATTTTTTAATTTTTGCACAAAGACACAATACTTTGATATTTTAAGATGCCTCACAACTCTATTTCTCTAAGACATTAAGGAATTTATGCAACTTCAAATCTTAGACGATTCCATGCCTATAACTGTGAATTGTTTGATTGATCTATAGATTCCTCTTTTGTTTCTCTTGAAAATTGGTGGCATGTATACTCATTATTTTGGGACATCATCTAACATCATTTTTCTTTCTAACTAGACTCTAGCAATTTCTTTGGAATTTCCTTTGGGGCTACACATCTTTCTCAGTAAATCCCCTTTCTATTTATTTTATTTTTTTACTTTGGTGCCATGTCCCTAAAATCTTAGATGAAGTCATAACACTAAGATAATGGATATCGAAACAAATAAATAAGATAAAAACGAAGTACATATTAAAATTATAAATATTAGTAAATTATAATTATCACAATATAATATTATAATTAAATTATCAATTATAATGTTATAAAAACATATTTAAATATTATAATTATAATAGATATTAAAATATATATATAATTAAAGATGAATGAATGAAAGATTTTAATGACGTCCACGAGACTAAACAGTCTATGGGACCAAAACAAAGGTAAAATAACATTACAATCTCCGAATATAAAATTATAAATAATTCATATTATATTTGATTTATAAATTAGTATTGAATAAATCCACCATCTCTTATTTAACAAAACATAAGGGTAAATATAAATATTATATTTTTTATTTTGCAAATATAAACATTATACATATATGTTATCTCTACTTCTCTTAAAACATCTCGCCGACCACCAAACAGCGAATAGTCACCTCCTCCAGGCACAATGCACCAAAGGATATGATTTGGCAAGGAGGAGATACCACCTCCGCTCCCCCCTCCCCCACCACCCACGAGCATAGAAATAGAGGGACTTTCGATCAGCCATGGGGAAAACGAAGAGGAAGTGAGGGAAGATAGAGCGCAGATCCTTAGACAGTGAACAAGTGAACCCCTTTCACTTAGCTTTAATATGTAATACAGTCCATTATACACATAACACTCTGCAGTATTAAACAGCTTAGATGATGTATTATTTTCAATGTACTTTCTGTAATAGATCCACCTGTTCCATATTTTTTTATCCCGGGCCATTGCACCCCAATTTATATACATATTCAGCAATCTGACATAAGGACCTGATCTTGTCTCCTCCTCACGATGATTAAATAGACCAAATGGACTTCCAATAAGCGCACCCTTGTTCACGATTGTTACAATCTGATTGCTTCCGTTTCCCTATCCACTAATGGCCTTTAAGACGACATGGATATAATGCTTTTTACATTCCAATAAAAGAAACATAAGTAGGCTGCCCATAGGTGAAGGTATACATTATAGGGTTTCTTCTTAAATCTTGAAAAAACAAAACTAAATCTTACTAATCTGCTTATTGTTCATATGCATTTCTATGAAGATTATTTTTCCTACTGTTAGCTTAAGGCATTCATTTCTAAAATAGATTAATTCTGAAACATTCATTGATAGAGTGCATTATTATTGTCATACAACATTGGCAACCCATGGATAGAAAGGAATTGACAAGAATGTGACATAGATGCTTCATTTACTTCTGCATTTTGATACATTTCCATGATCTAGCTGATTTGGTTACATGCTCATGTTAATATTCTCATAAGCACACTAGATGAATATAGATGAATCAATAATAAATGCATATATATGTGGCTGTACAAAGATTGTCTTCTTTGTGCTTGTAACCCTATTAGGGAGGGCAAACCATGAGTGGAGTGGTGCCTAAAAACCCCACTTAAGATTCCGCCCTTAGGACCCAAGGCAGGATGTGCCATGGAGGGGTGGCAAGTCCACTTAAGGTTCCACTAGTCCCAAGGCAAGGGTTGGGCCATGGAGGGGTGGGGGTCCCACTTAAGATTCCGCCCAGGCCATGGAGGGGTGGTAGGCCTAGGCCACTTTGACTTTATGGTTCCTTTCTCCTAATAGGGCGAGTGTCTGCCGAGGTGTTGCCATGAGTGGAGTATGCAGGTACTAAGCCGCTAGGAAAGGAGGATTGTGATGAACAACCTCTTGAGCTTGGCATGAGGGCTTCAGGGTAGATCCACCTATGGCACTCCTCATATGTCTTCATAACTGCATTTATGATTATGTTAAATTTAAATATCAGATATTAATGCTAACATATATATATATATATATATATATATGTGAAAATGTGTGCATATGGTGGACACAGGTTTCATTTCAAGGTTACCCTATTAAAGAGTATTGTCGGATTGGGGGGTGGAAGCCTTAATTCCCTAACCAATAAGCAAATTCTAGGACAGGACAGGTAAGGGATATCACGTGTGGTTAGTTTAATACTTCTTTAAAAAAAATTATGCTTTAAATCTATTATCACCAAATGTATACCTTTTGAAATCTAGTTGCTAAATCAATAGATTAGAGGCACCGAAACACAACTCAAGGAATGATAAGTCCAAGTGTCATGCCCAAAACTTTCTACCCAAAACATAGCTAAGGACAACACAAATTCCAAATTTTGACCACAAACACATGAATAACTCACAATAGTTTGTTTCCAAAGTAGTTATGAGAGAACGGAACCTAAGGACCTAACCTATGCCTCAAGGGCTCACCCATGATGGCCTTGGCTATGTAACGCGCAAAGGCTTCGTAGTTCGGCAACTTGAGCTTGAACCAACACATTCTTGGTTAAATGGTAATAATGTATATCATCTAAGCTCAACCCTCATAAATAATTTGACAACAGTTCAATCATATTCCCAATGTCACTAGTCCACATTATGACAATAGGAAACAATAGTTCAAGGTTAAGGATTATGACTAGACCCATATATTGGACCTTCCAAGAATTCTTCTAAAGCAACTAGATGACGCACACAATCCTCATGCACAACCAAACTCAATCTTCAACCCTTATATTTGATAAAACAAACGAGAACAAAAAGAATAGAAGTGCTCACAAAGGTAATCTTGAAACTATATATATATCCAAGTCAGTAATTAAGGCTAATGATAAAAAGACATACATTCAGATACTGTGAATTATTAGATATCATTTCCCAAATCTCATCTATAAATAAGCAACTTCTATTTTCTGTTATAGTATTCAAGGGATTTCAATTATCCTTAGAGATTAAATGTTGGAATATATATATCCGAAGGATTGGTTTCAATTTTAATAGACAATAAAAATATTTGAATTCTCCTCTCTAGTAGTTTGTCTTTCTGTCTTGTTTTTTTTGTATATATATATATATATTTCATAAAAATATAATGTATTCTAAGTGAACATACCAATAACCTATTCCTTCATTAATTTATTTTAAAAAAACAAGATTGATATAGACTTATTCACTTTAAATAGATCATCAAATCAAATTTTAATAACTCATAATAAGAAGTAAGCAATTATATCATATTATTAACTCTCACAAATAATAAAATTCATACTATAAATAATTATAATCGACTAGGTCATAATCATCTATTCTAATGAACAATTTTATTCGCAACTTATAACATCTTAAAATAAATTTATTGTACTTATTAAATGAGGTATCAACCAACAATTTTATTATCCAATGCTATCACAAAATTAATTCAGTCATATTCAATGACACTACTGATTATTTTTACTCATTAATGTAAAAGACAATCTACTTAAGTCTTCAGTCATGCCATGCTCATCCGCACACACATGTCCTCAATTGCCAACTTTATTAGTCCTTTTGTGCATTAAAGAATTCCTAAACGTTTCAGAAATGAAGAAACATTGATACTCCATCTATATTACTTTGGGGAAACTGTCTTTTAGTATTTACGCAGACTTTTCAGTTAAACGCTTTTTCTGAGGTTATGAAATTGCTGCCCATGGAATTGGCGGCTACGAAATTGTTGTGTTAACTGCCAGATGTGTCACCATACTAGAAATAAATTAAATAATTGTAGAGGCCAGTTGCAAAATGTTTGGTTGATTGATGAATGGGTTTGGATTTCTACTGATCCGTATTAACTAAGTTAAATGTATTCTATGCAGAAGCATTAAGCATTTTTAGATTAATAAGTTAGATTTCGTCTGGCTAAGCCACAAAATAAGTCAACTTGAAAGACGAGGAGCAGCTGCCTAAAATACACCCAAAACATAATGAACATTAAAAACATAATAGAAAGCTATATAAAAAGAATTTGATATCGTGGCAGGTCAAGTACTGAGGTTGCCGACACATTTTCACTTCTGATAGCACGAATTTCCCAATTCAATCAAACCAATAAGTAGTAGTCTAACCAGCACTACAACACAAAGAAGAATACCTCTTTCTGGAGTCACAACCCTTACAGTTTGCAGCAAGTCTCCACATGATCTTGGTGCCAAATCTAAGTAATTATCAGTGTTACCAAAATCTCAATTTATTGGAAATATCAAAATGAATTGTCTACAACCTTTTTTTTTACTTAATAGTCTTCACAGATTTCAAGCACTATTGTTTGATTGTGGTATTGAAGGTTGGGATTATGCCAGTTGATGATGATCTAAATATTATGGAGTAGAAAATGGGGTAAGAATTATGTGTCTTGGCGATTTTATGCATGCAGGGGAAGTGGCACATAGTCAAGGAAAGTGGACTATTGACTGAATGCCTTTAGAGATTTTATCAAGCGCAATTAGATGCAAAAAATGCATGAATTGGTCGTATTGAATAGGCTTCAAAAAGCAAACAAAAAATTGGCTTAAGTAGATTTAAAATTCCAAACATGAGTTTCAGGAATCAGGCGCAAACACCCATTCAGCATAAACAGTTGCAACCAGTCTATTAAAATATCCAAGATAATGCCAAACAATAATAATTTATTTAATAGCTAATATTCAAAATATCCCACAGTTTAATTTCTCACATAAAATACAATTAACCATTGTCAATAAACTTCATCGATAGAGAGATTAGATTTATGAGGTGTACTCGGTTCCTCCAACAAATGATGGATTATTTTGAAGAAGATTAGCTCCTCCAATTTCATCCCTACCCTCACTTGATCTTTGAGATGATTTGATCGCCAACCCTTTCACTCATCAATCTTTGTCTAGCAGCAATGGAAAATAGATAATTATTATCTCCCATACTCTCCATGCGTAAACCAAAGTGTACATTCACAACATGATTGTCAAGAAATAAACCAAATATGACTCTACATGGCTCTGTATTGTTAATCCATTGTAGCTGAGAAGAACACAATGGCCCCAACCATTGACCTCATCGACAATCACAGAGTCCATGATGATAATGGATCGACTGAATGGAAACTTCCTGAAGGTATAGAGAGATTGCATCCTAGCAGAAAACATAATGAAATTTCCTATAATGTCCCCATTTTTTGCACTACACCTTCCAGTGACTGTTAGCCTATTCCCGGATGCCTGTAGACTAGTCAAAGGCGGAATTAGGGTTTCCAGCTGCTTGGAGGTTTCTTTTGAGGATTCAGGGGTTCGCATGTTGGAGTTTTGCAGATTGGTTGCGGGTTTCTTTCTGGGTTTTCAAAGAGCTTCGCAGTGGTATAATATGCAACCGAATCAGATAACTTTTTTGGACTTACTATCTTTAGTAAGTTACGACGGCTGCATGTTGGAGTTTTACAATTCAGATTCTAGATTATTTCTGGGTTTTCAGAAAGCTTCGCAATGGTATAGCATGCAAATTCATCTGAGCAACTTTCTGAATTTACTATTTTTAGTAAATTTTGTTTCTGGCAGTGGTCCTGTTAGCATCAACACAGTAAGCTTTCCTCTTCAGGTCGTTCAATTGTTAACGTTGATTTTGGCTATATGGAGAATTTGTTGGCGGATATTGAATTAATTAAGTTGCTAAGAGTATATTTTAATTTTATGACCCCTTGGCTTAATATTATAACTTTAAGTTGTTTTGAAAAAGGGGATATGAAGGGTGGATGCCTCATCAGGAGGTTAAGTGAAATATTTCTAAGATTGATAAAGTATGACCTTGGGAAGTGGGACGCCAACTTTGAGGAGATCGTTATTTGATTTAAAAGAATTATTTCATCTTGAAAAAGGACGCCATTTTGGAGGATGTGTTGAAGTCAAGTCAAACCCTAGTCTTTGGAGGATGGGTGTACCTTCTAGAAGCTACCAAAGATTCCTTCTTGAGTCTATATAAGGAGGCTTCTATTCTTCATTTTGTTATCTCTTGTCTACTATACTATTATGCTGCTGGAATGGTGAGTGAGTTGCTTCGGGGAATGCATACCTCCTAGCTTGGGCTTAGTTTCTTGCTTGAAAGATAGCAACTAATTGAGATGGATGATTGTTTCTTGCTTAGAGAGACAGATTGAGACATTGTAATGGAGTTTGTGAGGTTTTGTTGGTTTTTTGAGTTTGCTGGTTATGTATTGTTGTAGGTCGATTTTGCTCATAAGTCAAAGAGTAAATTTTGTTTTGTTATGGGTACTTGCTGAATGGGCCCTTCATGGTAAATTGCAGATTTTTATATCAAGAACTGAATTTTATGTCAAGAAATCGCCCTTCCTTGAGGGTCGTACCTTTTGGAGCAGCATTGGGATTTGTGCCAAATGAATTAAGTCTGTTTGATAAGGTTTATGCATTGGGATTTGGGCGCCATCATTACTAGAAGCAATTGCATTTTATTTGAGGTCATCTGGATGAGTTAGGAGTAAGTTATATGCATTTTAGTGGGTCTCTATGTTGCTGGTCTGCACTTTCTAGTTGCTGGTCTGTCATATCAGATTCAGGAAGTTTGTCATTTTGGCTTGGGTTTGTGTGGATTGAGTCACTTGGTGATAGGAGAGACATTATAGACATTTGCAGCGTTGATATATCTCTAATTCAGTGTTACTGGCAGGACTTTCTATCTCATTGTAAAGTTGAACAATAGTACTGTCAGCTATCTTCTCTTCTTGTTGAGTTACATTGTAATTCCCACGATTGTGGAAGAGATTGGTCTTGTTCCAGTCTTTCTTTACTGCATTTACTTTTTGTATTGCCCGCTGAACAAGCGTAAGGGGTCGGCAAGCCGCCCATTTACTTTCAGCACTTGCATTGTAATCATCATACTGCTGATCGGCTTAGCTGTCATCTTGCTCCCGCTGAAATACGCGGTCGAGTTGCATACATTTACTTTCCAACATTGTACTTTCTTGATTTGAAGTCTAACAACCCCTGACACCATATGCTCACACCTTGCCCAACATTGGGATCCTGGTGTACATTCTTGGTGTAGGGTTACATTCAAGCAGTTGTTTTGGATTTGAGCTAACCTTAGTGGGTGCTTGTTGCATTGAGTTGCCATTTAAAATTTGAGAAAAATGGTTAGCACATTTTATTTCCTCTCAACAAAAAAACCTTGTAGTTTCCCTTCTCGTCCTCCAAAATGCCATCCCAACATTTTGGAAATTGGCAGACAATTCTTTACCCATTTTTTTCACAAAAGATCGATCTCTTCTCTTAAATTATCCTCGTCAGTTACCATTCCCCCTCTCCATCATCTTGTTGACCAGATTTCCAACAACCAGACTAGTCCAATTATTCAATGAAACAATCCCCCTTCTGGGAATGTTTTTCCCCTATTTAATGCTTGAACTCCTTATTTCATGCCTAGATGTAAGGAAAAGTGTTGTTCTATTTGTGAGACGTGGAAAATCCTTCATATTCGAGTCATGTTTCACTAATCCACGCAATTGTAGACTCAGGAGACATTCAACGGTTTTCCCTTATGACTAGAGTGAGTTGTCTGTTATTTTTTCAATGTAATAGGTTTACTCAACGTTTGGGAATGATTTATCAAACCCTTTGACTGCCACATCTTGTGCAAGTTCAAGACTCGGTTAGCAATTAAATCTGTGTTATTTACTGTGACTAGGAGTAGTTTCTGTTGACGTGTTTTTTATGACGACATCAACACAGAATAAAGTTGTCCAACGGTCACTCTATTCTCTCTTGATCAAAGTGTCCCACATGCTAAGATTGCTTGAAAGTTCATGTGTTCGACTCCAAGGTTCCTTTCATTGCGAATAGACTCAGTTGGTTGATGTGTTTTGCTGGATTATTCCAAGGGGACTTACGTAGTTGTTCGATTATGTGAAGCAATTAGGACATGAAAGATTTGACAAATATCGCCCTGGTATCTGGACTAACCCGGAAAATGCTGAATTAAAAGGGGATAGGGATAGGGATTCTACAAATCTACTTCTAAAGGATGGAGGACGAGGATCGACTTAAACAATCTTCAAACCAAACTTTGCTTTGTCTCCTTTCGAACAACTCCGACAAAGTTGGTGCAATCTTCAAAGGATGAGAAAGGTGTTCAAACTATGACACAACATGTTCATACCATCACTACGACGCATACAAACATATGAGCCACAATCGAAGTTAAGTGCTAATACTCCAGTTGACCACGCAAGGCGAACTTACCATCAGTAAGCCCGCTAGTGGTATGGATGAAAGAAGATATGCTCAAATCACAACGCCACACTCCACAATTAACAACTACTTGCATAAACAAAGTCTACTCTACTCTGTCTGCTTTGAATTGGAAAGACGAAATGGCCTTGCTAGCTACTCATAACAAAGAAGAAATCACCAAGCAATGAAACTCTTTGTATTATGAAAAGTGTTCACAACAACCGTTTACAAAACTTTCAAAGGAAAGTTTTCTTCCCTCCTCAATCTAAGCTAACTTCTAACTAAATGCTATATGCTCTCTACTCTCTAGCTCCGATTCAATTCTCAATCTGATTCTAATTCTAATAATTTACAAATGAGGGGGGATGCCCCTTTTATAGCTAGCCCATTTCAATGGACGGCTCAGATCGAATTACAATGAAGGGCTCAGATCGAGCCACCTATGCCCTGATTAGGGTTTCTGCCCTAAAAACCGCCACAGAGAGGAGTGGGTAATGAATGCACAGAATATTCTCCACTCCCCTGCAGGAATCATAATGAGCAATTAATGCCCACTACCATCATCAAGAAGATCTTCATCAAGCAGCGCGTTCCCACTGGCCTTCTCCCGGATAGCAAACTCGATCAACCGGGCCAATACCGCTTCAACCTCCTGGGCAGAAATCGGTGGAATGTGGTTGAGCTGGAACTCCAATACCGCTACCGTCTGTCCGTGCCGGATGTAAGACTTCGTCCATGCCGCTAAGGCGTCCTGGGTATGCTGAATTATACTGGAGAAAGTGGAGACATTCTCAAAGTCATCCAGGACAAGCGACCTCGCAGCTGAGAAAAACGGAGCCAGTTTATCTTTCAAGCCATCAGCAGTTATTTCCTCTGGGGCCAACTTTCTAGCAAATATGGCTTCTAATGTATTAAGGACTCCCTCCAAGATGTTACCCATTGCTTTCCTCACTCTGGCCGAATCTGCCTTGGCTGCATCGTGAAATCCACGGCCTGTGACCACCGAGGAGTACCAACTGGTGAAATCATACCTGTCACCATCCTGAATCACACCTCCATCCACCAAAGTTTGCAGAGGTATATGCATCAAAGCCCCCAAACGAAGTACAGTCTTCGTCTGATAGATGCGGGTATCGCCCCAGGCCTGATCCACCATGTCAATCCGTGCCAAAATACTTGAGGCCTGCCGATAAGCATTGGCGAGGTCCTCCATGAATTTCCCTGTCTCAGCACGAACATGGCTAACCCACTTGTCTGCTTCCGTTTCCATCTTCTTTAAATCTTCTAAGCCAACAACTGACTCCCTCGGAAGCTCTGGTGGACGTTCTACCGTTGGGTTTGCCGATTCACCTGGACGTGCTAGACTCTACACATATCTTATCAAGGTTTTGTGCTCCTTCTTCAATTTCTTATACTTCCCTTCAGTGCGGAGCAACTGATCCTTCAACGCCTGATAGGAGTTATCGAACTCTTCGACAATTTGGGCTCCCGTAGGACGACCCAACTCCACGGTAGTGATCACATAGTTCTCGGGCCTCTCCTCGGTTCGATCACAATCCTTTCTCAGAACAACCACCTGAAGCATGCGAGAGCCTGACTCATCAGTCGAGATCTTTGAAAACTTCCTGGCCCTCTTCTTTTCTGGTGGCGCACTGATCCTCCTAAGGAACTCCTCCATCTCGATGGTCGGATCCGTATCATCCTCGGGTTCTCTTCTCATTCTGTCTGAAAGCCAATTCGGCACCGTCTGCTGCGGATTGCAAACGACGAGGGGCTGTTCTTCTGTTGCCTCCACCTCGTGCACCTCTTCTCTTCTTGCACTGCTCTGCTCTGGCTCATCATCTTCCACGAGCTGTGTATCTCCTGACCCTTGGGTCCCCTGTTCTGTGTTTTCCTCTTACTCCAATGTCATGTCCAACATCTGTTGGAAACGAGTGTCAGCCACTGTTTCATCTTCTTCTTCTTGTTGGCCAGCCCTGGATACACTGACACTTATACTATCTGATTCTCGGATGTTGGGTTGATCCACCTCCTCAAGCTCTCGCTCTTCACCCAATCCTGCACTCTGATCAATAAATAATGAAATCACTCTCAAACTCGAAGACCGAGTTTGTGAGTGCATAGGTGATGCTTGTTCCATCCTCAACGGTATCGGCTGGGTTGGTACTTCCACTTGTGCTTCCGGTGTTCGAGCAACCTGTTTTCCCCTCTTCACCGATAGTGGCCTTGGGTCACCCATCAAGCTATAAGTAAGGGCGATCGATTTGCTCTTAAGTCTGCATACATGTCTATCGACCCAAGCCCTTGTGAAAGTCAACACCGGAATCGAGAGCGTGTCCAAGTCCATGATTTCTGGCTCGGACCAATCAGGTGGTGGGACCGGAGTATCCCTAATTGAACCATAGTCGGGTTGCATAACGTTGACATCCTCTTCCACCTGGTCGGGAACTGGAATGATCTCACATTCCCTGATCAATTTGAGGGGAAGCCTGGAAAACATCCTTTTCCTTATCTCAACCTCATCAACAGCATTTGCCCAAAAGTCTTCAATGTGGGCCTTGTGTCGGTACTCGACGTTCTGTATCATTCGGATGTTTCTGTACGGATCAAAATCCTGTCTGCCTGTGTGATACGATAGATGATAGAATTGCAGCTCATCCTCTACCTCTCGAGCTGCCTGCAAGGAGGGACACACCTCAGTGGAATTTCCCATGGCAATAGGAAAGTCAAGTCCACCCTTCTTCTTCTTTTTCTGAATCTTATCATAGGCGATCAACTGCCTAGATATTTCCAGCATTATAATGTGATCGGTGGGGTACCTCGGTAGCCGGTATGGATACGAAGTGAACCCCTGCAGCCTAATGTAAGTGAATTTCGGAAATTGGATGAGCCAATATCCGTATTCCTCGATCAATGCTTGTGCCTCTTTGGATACTCTTTGCTGCGTTCTCCGCTGAAGGGTCCTCGTGATGTGCATTGTGAATGCATCATTAGCCCGTTTGTAACTGGCAGGGTTAGCTAGATGCAACTGTGTGCAGGCCTCATGGATTTTGAACTGATCAGGTGCACAGCCTATTGGCTCCTTGTATGTAATTCCTCGATACTTGGTCATTCTTGCCAGCATATATATCACATACGAGCTCATGTAAAAGGTTTTCTTCCCCCTCAGGCTCCTGAACTGCTCATCTATGTTATCACTGATCATTCTTGCCCAGTCAACGCATTCCTTTCCCTCTAATATGATCTCTATGAAGTAGAACATCCATGGCTCGAAGAAGTAGGCTTGTGCACTCCCATTTACTCGGCTCAGCATCATCATCAAGTCGCAGTATTCCTGTTTTACATCTTCGGCAATTATCTGTTTTGGGAGTCTAGTGCGAGGTGGCTTTGGCTTTTGCATCCAAACTCTGTTGATGACCGCAGCAACCCTCTCAAAGGAGGTGGAGTACATTTTATCTGCCCTCTCCTTTGATCTGTACAGCATCTTTTCGGCAGTAGGAATCCCAAATGCCTCTCCGATGGCATCTGGCGTGAAGTTGGCAAGCAATTTGCCATCCGGCGAGACAATGGTTCTACGCTTCGGCTTGTAGTGGTTTGCACACTCCATAATTAGCTCTGGGCACTAAATTGCTGGTGGAAAACCAGCGGCTGCATAGATACCACTCTTCATGATGTTATGTGTCGTGACTGATGGTTGATGGCCTCCCAGTCCGTACATCCTAGACTTGAGTGCATTTAGATTAAATGACCCGAGGTTGGTGTCACTTAACCCTGCCAGCTTGGAGACAATTGCCGACTTTGGAAGAACTGACTTGGCGAGCCTCTTAATCATTGCCTGCCGGGATGAGCTAGCCTTGGCCGTTTCGGCATTTGCAACTCTGCCTGTGGCTCTGCTTGTTCCTGCAACATCCTTTGCTCCATCCATCTGCAAAATAGAATAACAATAAGTTAGCTTGCAGATTTGTAATAAAATAAATAGCCTTCGAGGCGACTGCGGACGTGGAGTTAGCTTTTGGAAATAGAATTCTTCAGCATAATTATCTAACTCCAAACCTCAAACTGCATAAAAAACTCTGAGCTTATACCGAAGCTTCCAGCAACTGCACTCTAACTGGCGAAGAAAATTACAGCCAACCAACAACTTTTAGCAATATGGCTATTTTCTCAGCACAGAACAAATTAAATCTTTCGCCCCAACTTCCGTCAACTTCAGCAACTTCAACTTTCAACTTCGAATAAATAAAATTTGCAGCAAGCTTCAATTTTCGTGCAACTTCAATATTCAGCAACTTCGAAGTAAATCCTCAGCACACAATAAACTTTTGCAACTCAACGCTCTGCAGCAACTTCAGAAGATAAATCTTCCAGCAACTCCGGAAATCAACTTCGAAATTGCAGCAACACACTCTCAGCTTTTCGAAAGAAAGAGTCCTGGCAGATAAAAAATTCTCCAGCACATCGCCCTTTCAGCAACTCAACACTCTGAAATAAAATAAACTCCCAAAGAATTTCTCTCCTCAACAACTTCGAAAATATTTCAATCTCTCAAGAACTTCTTCAGCAACTTCAACTTCGAAAAATGTGAGGAGAAATGAGAGAAGAGACTGTTTAAATAATTCTTCTCGAAGAATCCTGCCAAGTAAGGTTGGAGCTATTTTTAGCACCCTCATCAATTCTCCACTCTCTTCGTTCGGAATCTTCTAATTCAAGTGCAGTAGTGGGCTAGTTGTCAGCCAGTCATTATGGCAGTTGCCATTAACAATGATTCCTTCCTTGTAAAAATTCGAATTTTTTTCCTCTTGGTTTGCCAGTAATTTAGACAACTCGCAAGAAAAATCACTTGATTTGATTTGAAAATTTCATTTAAGAATCTCGCAGTGTTTAATTGAATCCAACTCGAAAATTCGTGGGAGTTGTAAATTTATTTCCAACTTTTAAAATGTCTGTCATTTAAATCCTCGATTTCATAAAATTTGCCTTAGACATTTTAAATTCTCTTTTTAAAATATTCAACTCCGAGTGATTTAAAATCACTTGCATGCTCGAAATAATTCATCCTCTGAGATTTAATTTCCGTCAGGAAAATAATCTAGGAAAAACGAATCCCTTCTGAAAATATTAAAATTTCCCTTAGGAAATTAATTTTTAAACTCTGTTAACTCATGGGTGCATTTTAAATGGGTTCATTTGATTTTCACTTAGAAAATATTTTATCAAGTCGTCAACCCCGTTTAAATGTCTGGAAAATTTTCATGTTCACCCACTCTTTCCGTTTATTCAAATTTTCAAATTCTCACGCCTTACAAATTTCTCCACTTCACACATTTGATAGAAAATTTAAATTTTCACCTCCTTTATCCGTATATTTCCCCTTGGCATTTTATTTTATTTAATTAAAAATTTCCATACCTTAGAAATTTTATTAACATTCTCCTCCTCCCTTGGGCGTATTTTAACTAGGCAAGCTTTAAATTTGCACGCCTTAGGAAGTATTTTCCATCACCACTTACCTTGAGGGCGCATTTCCACTAGTCAACTTTTATTTTCGTGCCTTAGAAATTTCTAGACTTCTACTCCTCCTTTTGACTGGGGGCGCATTTTGACCTTGAAGCTTTTATTTTTTTTGCCTTAGGCGTTTTTCCACCCTCTTGACCCCTTGACTTGGGCGCATTTCCTTGCTAGAGATGGGCACATTTTGATACATGAGCTTTCATTTTACACGCCTTAGAACTTTTTCAAGGCACCATCACAAGGTGGGCGCAAATGAGGTGATGTGCTTTCATTCTATGCCTTAGCATATTCTTCACGCCTTAGACTTTTTCAGCAACTCATCAAGGTGGGCGCATTTTAGAAGGGTAGCTTTCAATTTCATACTGAGGCGTTTTTTTAGGCTTCAATAACCTTGGGCGCATATGAGGGAGGAGCTTGGGCGCATTTTACACCTTATACTTTCATTTCCATGCCTTAGCCGCTTTCTCACATATCTGAGGGCGCATTTCCACTAGGCAACTTCCACTTTGCCTTGGGCGCATTTTGCCATGGCTACTTCCACTTTGCCTTGGGCGCAAATAAGGGGATGAGCTTCCATTTGAGGGCGCATTTCCACCCCTCTACTTTCTTTTCATGCCTTAGCCGCTTTCTCACATATCTGAGGGCGCATTTGTATGTGCTAGCTTTTATTTTATCATGGGCGCATTTTCACACACATGCTTCCATTTTTATTTTCGCAATGCCTTAGGCATTTTTTAGATGCAAGCTTTGACTTGAGGGCGCATTTCATGGGGGGAGCTTTCGATTTCATACTTAGAAACTTTTTCATACCTCTGCCTGCCTTCATCTTCACCGTCTATTTTGGGTAAGTCAGGCTATTTTTAGAAAGTCCCTTGATTTTTGACCCATATAGCTCCGTTTTGCCTGAAAATTTCGTTACATGACCCTCTTTGCCTTGTGAACCCGTTTCGTCAGTCCCACATGTCAGCCTGCTATTTATAGCCACCTGCTATTTATAGTAAGTTCTTGACTTTCTGACTTCAGTAGCTCCGTCTGGCACAAAAATTGCAACGCCTGATCCTGAGAACTTGAGTGTCGCTCTGATGCCAACCTCGGGTGCAGACCCGCTATTTATAGCCGTGCCCTGACTTACTAAAAATAGTAAGTTCTCCGATTCTGCTCAAATTTTGCCAACAAGTGCCTTGAAGTGTGCTGACATGGGTGGGGTACTCTGTCTTGACTATTTTTGGATTTCACCCCCTATAAAAGTGGAAACCCTAATTTGACTTGCATGTATCCCGAATGGTCTCCGTTTGTCCTCGTTCCTTCTGCATGTTGTTCTACTTGCTGAACTGGAGTGTTAGGCGGTTGCCAGAATACACCTGCTAAAAATAGAAACTGCCTGAAAAGTGACTCATCCACCGCCGGATGATTTTGCATGTCATATTGCCAGTGGGATCTCAAGAAACCCAGAAAAACCCAGAAAACTGGTCTGCATGCATGTACCGGCTAAAAATAGTAAGTCCTCAAAATTTGATCTTCTCCGCTTGCATGTCACACTGTTGCGTAGCTCTCGAAAAACCCAGAAGGAATAACCGGACATGCGTTGAAGAACTCTGCATGCAAACCCTAAAAATAGCCTCCGAAGGCTGAACTCTGAAAGTGATCGTCTCGGTTTGCATGTTATATCGTTGCGAAGGTTTTGAGGAACCCAGAAGTACTCTCCGGACATGCAATGAGGAATCATACATTTGACCCCTGAAAATGGCTCCTGAAGCCTGAACTGCTAAAAATAGCAAGTTGTCCGATCTGGCTCAAAATTTATGTGCAAGCAGCTTGAGGTTACCTGAAGGTGGTGGAACTGACAGAATTCCAAAATTTTGACAAAATAGCCCCAAATTGAATACTTACTAAAAATAGCAAGTTGTCGCAATACAGTGAAAATTTAACGGGACCCCGCTGGAAGCCTTCTGACTGCTGTACCAAGCCTGGATTTCAATTTTATAACTCAGTTTGACCTTAAATAAGCCTGAAAGATGAAAACCCTAATTACACAAACTTAATCGATACTTCAACCTGGGTCAAACGACAGGACATCCCCGAAAGGACCAGAGAGAGAGAGACGCAAAGCCAAAAGACCAGAATGGAGCAAAAATTAGGGGGTCCCCGTCTTGGATGGGGTGATGTGTGAAAAAGGTCACAACAGTTTCAAGATTACTTTTAGAGAAGGGTTGTTAATTGATTTAAAACATAAGTTTTCATATTAGTACACATGCAGTATTTTTTTATTATTTATTTTAAATAAACCATTGGTTTGTAAAGATAAAAATGCTCAAAATAAACATGGTACTATAATATAGTATTAAGATAAGGTTGTGACAATGTTGACACTTCCAATAATTGAATGTACAATTCCAGGTGGCCTTACACCCAAAGCTTATTGCTTGATAAAAGATTAGGTCAAGGTGTAGACACATTACTATCTCAAATGCTGAATATGAAATTAACACTTAAGTATTTGAATATAAATTTGCAACAATATACAAATTGTGTAGAAATGATAAATAATCAAAATATCGTAGTTGACTCTAGCCTTAACCAATTGTGCATTTATATCAACTGTTGTGACAACTTTGAATAGAAATGATAAAAGAAATGGAAAAACCTTCCCTATTCAAAGAGGGCATTCAAACCAGTTGAAATCTATTGCTCATGCAGGAGAGAATATATTGAGGCAATGAAACAAAGAATCCCAATAGACCAATAAGTATTTACTCAAAATAATAAAAGTAGCAAACAATGAAATAATTCCTTCCACAACCCATAAAGATTAAAAGGTAGAACTGGATCATCTGATTTGTTTTTAGAATACTAGAATTCTTATACAAAATTCTGAAATACTAATCACAACCAAATATTCCAAGTTTACAAGGATAGAAAAAAAGATAATAGCTGATTACCCCCTTTACTGCCTAAAACCTCATGGGAGATATAATCTAAGTTATCAAATATTAAAAAGATAATTTAAGGAGCTCCATAATGAATGGGTCATAAAAGAACAACACTTGCTAAAGGTTTTGCAAATCGGTAGCAAGTTAAGTGGGCTTGATCTTGGAGAAAACTCCATGGTTAAGCATGATTGAGTCATAGTAGTATTGGGATGTGTTAGGGCTTTTCTATTTCCTAAGGTTTTTTCCATGAAATTCCTAAGTCTAAAAACCCTAGGTCTTTAGACCCTATAGCCCGTGCCCTAGGTCCATCACTTTACTTTCTAATGTTAAAGTGACTTCCTCAACCAGTTTACGATATCTTAAGTTCCTTTTCGAAGCCTTTATGTTTGTGGGGTAACTAGCCCCTTCATGCTAGTGACTTCCTCTTTCGAGAAAATGCTCGTGCTTTATTTGGTCACCTGTGTGCCTTGCTTGTGCCTTCAAGTTTTTGGACCCACCACTATCTAGGTTGGACCCATATGTCATTCTCATGTTTTATCGCACAAGTTTACTTTTTTCGCAAGCTCATTTCTGGCATTTGGCTAAAGGTTGTGAGTTTGAGAAATTAGGAAACCTGTTATAAAGGTATCAAGTCATTTCTTTGTCACGGCTCCTTACTTCGCAAGTTCAAATTGGGGGCCCACATGTGAAACTACGACGATGCAAAATACCGCCAAGTGTTAATGCAAGAACTCTTTTGGCTTTCATAAACCTCACCTTGGTGGCGAACAGATGGCATATTGTCATTGTATCGCGCACAGGCTTCATGTCGCAAGCTCAAAACAACCAACTTTCTTCACAATGGGAGCTCACATTAAGTTGCCAAGTGTTAAGTATGTCGCTCACTCTTCAGAAGGTTTGGTACCCCATCATCAACAAATGGAACAATTTTATTGGATCGCGTTCTTCAATATTATCGTGGGTGTTAAAAGGTGTTTTGTAATAAACCTGTGATACTGCGATCATACAACATGTGGAGTTGAGTCAATGTGGGCCCAATTTTCATCCCAGCAGCTAAAGTTAATGTGCACAACGGTTCCCAAATTACACATGTCACGATTTTGCAAGCTTCTTTCATATCGCGAGTTCCCATTAAGGTTTAATTTTAAGCCCATGAAGTCCCAATGTATTGACATGTGTAGCTTTGTAACAATGTTTATCCTTGTTGCAATATATTCTTATATCGCATGTCTTTGTGGTGGGCCCAAGCTCTAAAACGCGATGTTGCGAAGTATTGACACCTATTCTCCCATTGATCATTCATCAGTCAAATCTCTTTATTCTATTCGTTGATCTAAAGACTATTTTCACTTGTTCATGGTGTATTTCTATTTCGCATGATTCAAAAGGTGACATTTTCAAAATCTCACGATGACGCTAACAGGTGACATGTGTAAAGCATGTTACACATCATTCAAGGCAAAGCAATTCTATTGGATTGCGCTCCTCTGGTCTATCATGGATTCTTAATGAAAGTTCTTTTAGAAGCCGTGAAACCCTAAAAGCTAGACATGTGTACTTAAGTTGTTTGGGAAAGCGATATCTTTCTATATCGCGAGATCGCAAGGTGGGCCCAATCTTCAAGCTATGAACACACAAAATGCAACAAAATGAAACCAACACTTTTCCATGTGGAAAAATATTATTAGGTCACATTACCAAGGTTCATCGTCGGTTTCAATAGTGACATACTCTTCAAGATGCGAGTATGCGATAGAATGCCACATCAACCTAGTGTTGCCATATAGCGGATTCCCAAAGCCCTGAATGTTTGAATCTGTGATAAAGCACAAAGATGACAATTGTTCTTATGGGGGCCACAAGGGTGACCAAAGAAGCATCTTGTCGTGGCATTAAGGTTAAAAGATTTTCAAATATAGCAATGATGTAATAGTTGTTGATGTGTTGTAACCGATGGAGACCTATGGTCTAGATTCAAAATTACCAAAATGGCTGCGAACAAGTGGTTTGCATTTATGAGCTTTAATGGAAAAAATCTCTGTTATCTACCAAATTTGTTCTAATTCTCATCATAATTGCATTCATCTATTTGTTGAAGAATGTAAAGGAGCTTTGTGCAAAGAATATCCAAAATTCAAGTTGTTCAAGCATCTCCAAGGGAATTTTAGGGTTTTTCAATAGTGCTACAAGTAAAGAATTCTCGGTCTAGTGTTCAATTTTCTTTCTAAAAGTGATAATTTGGGTTGCCTAAGGTTTTAACTATCATAAAAAAAATTGTCCAAGGGCTTTAGGTGAGTTAAATTTTGCTGAGTAATTTTAGAAATTTCAAATTTACCCAGGAACCCTAATTCTAGTCAAACCTAAAAACCCTAAACCTAGAAAAATGGTTGGAACTCCTAAGGGAATCAAAAGGGGTTTAGACGAGGATGTAATTGCCCAGCTACCAAGTTCATCTAAAAGGGCAAGATATACCCAAGGCACAAGGATTTTGTTCGACAAAATTAATTATAAAAATGAGGCCTGTAGGGATGCAGTGATCCTGGTTCATGGTTGGACCCTCTTTAAATATAGTTTTAACAAGTGCATGGCTGCCAAGCCTATTAACAATACTTGGAGGTTGGGTTTGGACAGACTTGTAGTCCCAAATATTTTCATAAATATTGACCCAATTAGGGCATTAGCGAGATGTTATGTCCTAGAGAAGAAGACTATCTACAATAAAGAGGGTGCATCTTTGATTAAGCTAGACAAAAATTACATCTATGAAGTTTTCAACCAGATAGGAATGCCCAACTTCCACAACCTCAGAGCCCTTAGCAGAGAATATTACAGGCTGAGAGATAGCTAAAGGGTCAAGTGGCTTCCAAACTTCAGAAAAAGGGGACCAAACAAGGAAAGAATCAGGTTCAAGGGAGATGAATTGGAGCCCTTCAGCTACGATATATTTGAAGGTTTTGTTAAGACATGCTCTGCCCTATGTCAAGCCTTAGGCATGGATGTCAAGATTGAGATGTCTGTAAACCTAATGGTGTTGGTAGCAGACATCAAAAATAGAGATGTCAATAGGTCCTTTGATTATGCCACTTTTATTTCAGATGGTATAAATAAAAGTTCGTCAAAACTGAAGAAGGATAGTGATGTGGTCCATTTCAATTGGTATTCGCTTTTATGCCACATTTTGTTATTCCATGGTAGGAGAGTTTGGTCACCATTGTTGTAGGTTAGACCTATTGATGAGAAAAAGTGTGTGTTGCCTGTCCAAGAATGGACATATATATGGGACAGCAATTGTGAGAAGGCCAACTATGCTATTTTTGAGGAATTCTTCATCAAGGAGATTCTCAGCAACTTGGACCAACCTAAGGACTAGAGATTAACAAAACAGGTTAGAAGGTTTCTAAGACCACTAGAACAACAACTAGAGCTAGGAATTAAGCATAATTGGAGGTATTGGTTTTTCTACTCAGATGCCACACTCATCAGAGTCTATGGTGCCCCAATGGCCCCCCATATATTGCCAAGGTCAATGCTTGACAGAATTGCCTTCTTGGAAATAATGTGGCAATTCAATGAGTATGACAAAACTCATTGTAGAAACATGAAAAAGGGTTCTCTACTACCAGAAACATTATTATTTTCTGATTTTCAAATAACCTCTAAGGAGGGCCTGGAGTTGCTATATACAAAATTGCAGCTATATAGGATGAAGGTGGATAAAATAAGGAACTGTGATCCAGAAAAGTTCATCCACAATACAAGGACTGCATATAAGTTGCATGGATGTATGCATGAGTTTGATAAGATTGAGGATCTGATAAGAAATTGCTCATCCGAAAGTGAGGTGGTGCAAAAGGGAGAGACATGGATCAAGATCTAAATAGCAAAAGAAAAGAGAAAAGGGGCAGATCCTTCTTACAAAGGGGCCCATACAAAGATTGAAGACCCCATCCTCAGAATAAGGGTAATGATAGATAATGCCAACAATTTATTGGCTAATGTGCCTCAGGTCAATTTCAAAGGCCTGAATCATCTACCCAAGTCATCATGCGTCAGCCCCCTGAATGAGCGATGCCCTTGCAACAGATTGAGCCTCAACACTTGGTAGATTACCTTGTGGGTGATGATGAGCATCTGCCAAACATTGTGAAAATAGGCAAGTCATCAATTCAATGCCAAGGTTTATAGTTGAGGCTTCCTCCAGTGACAGGGCATTAATTAATTTTTGAGACTGGAGGGGCAATATTAGATGATATAAGAGCATTGGCATGCACTAAGTTCATGGTGTATGATAGATTCATCACCACCAAGGAGTTGAAATATTTTGTCCTCAAGCAAAAAGGGGAACAATATCAAGGGAAGTTGAAAGAGAGAAGAGAAAAATGAAAGAGGAAGACAGGGAAAAACTAGCTGCAGAGGTTTTGGCCGAGGTTAATTTTGGTATTTCATATATGACCCCTAAGAAGGGGAGAGAAATAGTGAAAAATAGTAGTTTTCTGCTGCTAGAAGGATGGGATATCTCTTCAGCAATAGCATTTGATTCATAAGAAGACAAGAAGGAGATGATCCAATCCTTACCTTTGAGGAGCAAGCAAAGACCTTGTATTTTGGTTTAGGTTTTAATCCAAAGCATGAGACCTTAGCAATATGGTCCATATACCCTTAAACCAACAAGCCACAAATGATAAGAGATGCCAACGAATTAATTGGCAATCTAATTGTAATAAGGCTTGGGGATACATGTTCCCTTCAAGCAGCATCTTTGACAGTGAACACAGTCATGTTCACTAAGGCAGCAATCAAAAAGTTGGAAGCCGATTGAAAGAAGGCCAATGATCAAAATGTCAAATTGCTGCAGAAGTACAATAAAGTTGCAGGACTTCTTCCACCTCCCTAGGCCATTACTGATGGTACATCATCTGGTGAAAAGGAGGCACTGAATTTGAAGATTGAGGAATTGGAAGAAGCGCTTAAGAAAAGTCAAGAAGCAAAGAAAACAGCAAAGGTGGAGGGAGATAGAAATTTGACAGAAATGATGGATAACCTGTTAGGACATAGGTTATCATGCATCCTCAGTCATCTTGAAGAGACCTTGAATAGTTATAACACCCTAACGAACATTCACGCCAACCATATCTAGGTCAAAAACAATTTGAAGAGTATCTTGTGTTGATGAATGGTAGCTTCGGTCAGATATAAACGATGATTGCTATAAGCATCATCATCGTTTATATAAGATCAATAGCTCTTCATATTTAATATTTCTGGAAAATAAGTTAGTCGAATTTATAAGCATGCATAACTTCGAAATAAATAAAAGATGATTAAAAATATGCATTGAATAAAATCGGAACTCATATAATATATATCCACCATGTATGTGAGGATATATGTGTTAAGTTTGTTAAGCCGAGTGTTAGTCGGCTGTCTATGAGACCCGCACGCCCAAAGGGACGCATCCCTTAGAGGCAAGTCTCTAGCATATTAAACTTGGTTCCCTCATTGATATGCAAACATCGAAATCAATAAATGTTATGCAATCAGCACATTCGAGTATAAGAAGAAATCTGGAAATTGTTTTCACTTAGAATTCTCACTCAGAATTTCAGACCTTAGTGTTTCCATAGATATTTAGGATCCTATCTAAGTAAGATTTGATTACATTTACATGGTATCAGAGCCACGTTGTGTGAATCCAAATCAAATCTAAAATCAGTTTGCTCTAGAAAATTCATATTTTTCAAAATCGAATTCACATCACATTCTTCATAATGTCAAGTGTGATCAGATTTGAAGATCGTCTTGCAGGAGCAAACAATTTCACATCATGGAAATTTACAATCATGATGATCCTTAAAGAGAATAAGCTAGACTCATTTGTGAGAGAAAATAAGAAGGAACCAGAGGCTGAACCTGAGAAAACTCAATGGATTGAAAACAATGAAAAGGCCATGAAAATCCTAGTAGATGCAGTTAGGGATCATATAGTGCCCATCCTAGCAAAACATGAAACTGCATACCATATGTACAAATCTCTTGAGAGTACTTATGAGATCAACAACACCTGCAGGACTCTTGCATTAAAAAGGCAAATCAACAATGCCCAAATAAACAAAGGAGAGTACATTAATGCATACTTCATGAGGATTATTGAACTGAGGGATCAATTATCCACAATTGGATATCAGATTGACAACAAAGAGTTAACCCTAATCGCACTAGGAGGCCTACCAAACTCATGGGAGTCATTTGTTCAAGGAGTGAGTGCGAGATCTAAACTTCCTAAGTTTGATAGGCTAAGAACTGACTGCTTTCAAGAAGAAACCAGACTCTCCACAAAAGAAAATAGACAAAAGAACATAGATGAAGACATTCATGTACTCAACTCAACGTCTAATAAAAGGAGTAAGAAAAACTCCTTCAAGAAAGGATCTTTTAAAAGAAAGAGAAATTCCAATGGAAAGGGATCTTATAAGAAGAAAGATATCTCGCAAGTACAATGCTTTAGATGTGATCAATATGGTCACTATGCAATGAAGTGCCCTAATAGGACTAAACAACAAGCATCCTTTGCTAAAGTAGGAAAGCCAAATTCAGATAATGATTTTGAGAACTTTGTGTTCTATACAGCCTTATCTAGTCAAGTATCCAACAACACCCACAACTGGGTAATTGATAGTGGTTCCTCTAGACACATCACAGGGTTCAGAGAACACTTAGATACTATGACTGAGAGGTCTGATGAAGAAGTAACCATTGCGATTCTGCACACCTAGTAAAAGGGGTTGGAACTTGTTCCATCAAGTTGAAATCTGGGCTTTCTCTACAACTCACTAGAGTCTTATTTGTACTTAGAATAAAGAGGAATCTTATCTCCATCTCTGCCCTTGAAGACAATGGTTATAGAGTCACCTTTATGGATGGGAAAGTTCTAGCATGGCCTAAGAACTCAACAATCAAGAAAGCCCAAACCATAGGTGTAAGACAAGGGTACCTTTACAAACTTTGCACTGAGGTTAAACAAGCCCTTACCCTTGACACCTTTAATTCAAATGAGATTTGGCATAGAAGATTAGGACACCTTCATTTCCGTGCCCTACCTTCTGTAGAAAAACTTGTAACAGAGTTACCTAAGTTAAAACCATCTCATGAAGGAACTTGCAAAGGTTGTGCCTTAGGAAAGAATACAAAGGAGTCCTTTCCCAATAGTTTGAGCAAAACCCTAAATGTGTTAGAACTGGTTCACTCAGACTTATGTGGACCCATGTCTGTACCCTCTAAGGCAGGATTTCTATACTATGTCATATTTGTAGATGACTTCTCTAGGAAAACCTGGATCTATTTCCTTAAGTGCAAAGAGTCAATAGAAATCCTTAGAAGGTTCAAAGAATTTAAAGCCCTTACTGAAAATTTCTCCGAAAAGAAAATAAAAACCTTAAGGATAGACAATGGGAAAGAATACACCTCTGAGATTTTTAAGGAATTTTGCATGAGTGCTGGAATTAAGAGGGAGTTCACAGTTGCCTACAACCCTCAACAGAATGGGGTTGCTAAAAGGAAAAATAGAACCATTGTAGCAGCTGCTAAGGAAATGTTACTAGACCAAAACATTGAAACTTCATTCTGGGCAGAAGCCTCTAGGACTGATGTCTATATCCAAAATAGATGTCCTCATTCTCATCTTGATAACAAAACTCCTGAAGAAGCCTTTACTGGCATAAAACCTGACATTAATCATTTTAGGATTTTTGGCTGTCCTGTCTATATCCATGTGCCCAAAGAGAAGAGATTCAAACTAGAACCTTCTGGAAAGAAGGGAGTATTTGTGGGTTATAGTGAAACCTCCAAAGCATACAGGATATTCATACCCGGGCAGAAACAAATTGAGTTGAGCAGAGATGTCATCTTTGAAGAAGACATTGCATTCAAGAGGGCAAGAAGTTCTAGTGAGACAGATACCTATTTCCCTAGAGTACCCGAAATGGAACCTGCTCTTGAGATTCAGAGGGAGCATCCTGAGGAAATGCCACATGAACTTCCTTCCACTTCAAATGAGAATACAAATGACATCGGCAGAAAGAGACCACTTTGGGCCAGGAAGATGATCAAAGAAGCAGAGGATCATGCAACACCTAAAGGAACGTTCAGAGAGAGTAAAAGACCCAAACGTTTCTCTAGCTATGTTGCTCTAATGAACAACATCATAAACTCAGAACCTGTCCGTGTTACAGAAGCTTTCCGACATCAAGCATGGAAGGATGCAATGACAGAGGAATATCAGTCTATTCTAAAGAATGATGTATGGGATATAGTGCCTAGACCAAAAGAGAAATCTGTTGTCTCTTCTAAATGGCTCTTCAAAATCAAGCATGCTGCTGATGGCAATATAGAAAAACATAAAGCACGTTTTGTGGCAAGAGGTTTTTCTCAAAAGGGAGGCATTGATTACCAAGAAACATTTGCACCTGTTGCTCGTTACACATCAGTGAAAGCAGTGTTAGCCATTAGAGCAGCTAAAGGCTGGAAGATCCATCAAATGGATGTGAAAACTGCCTTCCTGAATGGAACCATTGAAGAGGAAGTCTATTTGGAACAGCCTGAAGGTTTTGTGATACAAACCTGACTCACATGTATGCAGACTGAAGAAAGCCCTCTGTGGACTTAAACAGGCTCCCAGGGTCTAGTATGAAAGAATTGACAGCTATCTCTTGGGATTAGGATTTTCAAAGAATGATGTTGACTCCAATCTCTACTTCAAGGTAATCAAAGGTGATATGCTGATAATTATTTTATATGTTGATGACCTGCTGATAACAAGAGAAAATCACCTCATTGCTCAAGGGAAGCAGGATCTAATTTCTGAATTTGACATGAAAGACTTGGGTATTCTACACTACTTCCTAGGTTTGGAAGTATGGCAGAAATCAGAGGGCATTATACTAAACCAAGGGAAGTATACTATTGATATTCTGAAAAGATTTGGAATGTTGGACTGTAGACCGATGTCTACACCTATGGAAACCAACCTTCACAAATTGAAAGAAGCAGCAGCAGAATCCAAATGTGCAAATCCAACCCTATACAGACAGATGATTGGATCCTTGACGTATCTGGTTAACACCAGACCTAATATTTGCTATGCAGTGAATGTTCTCAGCCAGTTCATGTGTGAGCCAAAGGAAATTCACTTAATGGCTGTGAAACATATTTTGAGATATCTTCAAGGCACTATTGGATATGGTCTTCTTTACAAGAATGATCAACTAGATCTACATGGGTACTCTGATTCAGATTGGGTTGGAAGTGTAACCGATCGGAAAAGCACATCAGGATGTTGCTTCAGTTTAGGATCGGCTATGATCTCCTGGATTTGCAGAAAACAATCTTCAGTTGCACAGAGCTCAACAGAAGCTGAATACATTGCAGCCTCAATGGGAGCAAGAGAAGCAGTTTGGCATCATAAATTGCTTGTGGGAGTCTTTGGTGAGCCCTTGAATCCTACAATTATTCATTGTGATAATCAGAGTTGCATCAAACTCTCTGTGAATCCTGTCTTTCATGATAGATCTAAGCACATTGAAATCCCCTATCATTATGTAAGAGATATGGTGGAAAGGAAAGTGATTCAATTGGAGTATATCAGTACAAATGATCAAACTACAGACATTCTCACCAAGCCACTCTCCCGAATCAAGGTAGAGCACTTCAGGAAGAAACTTGGTATGATTGAAATGTAATTTGTTATTTATGTTTGAAATACAAATTGTTTATAAATTGTACTAATATATAAAGATGTTTAATGTGTAAACTCTTTTGTCATGTGTGTGACTCCATGACCTTATGGGCCTACTCCCCCTGTGTACATTATTGAAAGGTGGCGATCTTTCTAATAATGAACACTTGTATTTGACATTGTAAAGTGACAACTCTACAATGATAAACTATCATGATAGATATCATGTGACTTGATATTTGTGGACATGTCATGATAGTATCTCTTGGACACCTTGATGGATATCATGGGACTTGATATCATTTGAAGATCATTGTGATCCTTAAGAGATAATCATGGTGGATATTTATATCCGTGGATATGCCATGAATTATGGTAGACATCATGTGACTTGATGTCAGTGCACATACCATAATGAAGATATGTTATGAAGAATGTCATGTGACTTGACACTTTCAGAAGCATACCATATCTTCTGATATCACGAGTTAGGTGATATCAATTTTTTTTACTTGATAGAACTTATCTTCTCCAGTTGAAGAGGGAGTGTTGAATAAAGAAGATGTGTTATGAAGAATGTCATGTGACTTGACAACTATCATGATAGATATCATCTGACTTGATATGTGGACATGTATATTGGTTATCTTGGGCACTTTTTGATATCAGTAAGAGATATGCTGAAGATTTTATCTATCCCTAGATAATCTCAGTGTTGAATAATAAAGGTGTGTTATGAAGAATGTCATGTGACTTGACAATATTGAGAAATCATACCATGTCTTAGATATCACGTGTTAAGGTGATATCTCTACTTATTTGATTTGAAATATCTTCCCTAGCTAAGAGGGAGTGTTAATGGATGATAGCTTTGGTTAGATATAAATAATGAATGCTGAAAGCATTTTCCGTATTTATATATGATCAAAGATTATCCTTAATATAAATTTCTGGAAATCGAATTTATGAGCATATATAAATTCGTAATAATAAAGATGTTGAAATTCGCATTTAAATATAAATCGGAATTTATATATATCCGCCACCTTTTGTTTTGTGTGTGTTAAGACACTAACAAACTGTTATTGGGAGTGCAGGGACCCGCGCGCTCTAAGAGATGTGTCTCAAGAGAGGACGTGTCTCCACAAGTGGAGACACGTCCTCTCTTGAGACATGTCTCTTAGAGGCGGGTCTCCTACATACTTATGGCGGCTTCCTCATTGATATGCAAACATTGAAATCAATTAATGTTCTGCAATCAGTACATTCACATTTAGAAGAAATCTGGAAATCACATTTAGAGAAGAAATCTGGAAATCGTATTTTGACTTAGAATTTTCTTACACAGAATTTCAGACCTTAGTTTATTCTTAGGTTTTAGGATCCTATTTGTGAAAGATTTGATTACATTTACAGCCCTCCTCCATGGGACTGTTAGGTTTGCACCTTTGAGCCCCTCATTTATGTGTAGGTCAATAATAGAAACTATGCCTCTAGGGTATCATTGGATCTTGACTTTGCCAAACAAGGAGATTATTTTGCCCCTCCATCTAAAACTAGATTCCTCTATCCATACACAAGGCTTTATATAACTCCTAACACATACGAAACTCGCAAACTAAACATACAAACTAAACATACATAAAATAACCATGTAAGAAAAGATGCAGATCCTAGGCAAACTACCTAGCCTTTATGGCAAGACACTAGAATAGAATATACATCACATCATTCTCCTGTCTCATGCATAGTGAATCCAAGCAAAGTTGGATGGAATTGAGAACAACTTTGGTTCATGCAAATGCAAAATCATCTTGGGTATATGTGTCAGAGATAAATGAGTGCCAACTGACAGCCAGAGTGCTCTTCCTTGTGGTATTACTATGTGGCGTCACCTCTTGCATTGTGTTAGAGTACTTCTCATCTCTCTTTAATTCCCTATACAGAAGACTGCTGGACTAGAGTTGCCAAAACTGGCCATTTATTGCTTATGAATGGGAGATATGCAATCATATAGATAAAATTGTTATAGAATAGTTTGAATCTCTTGCTGGATAAAAAAGACATAGCACAGATTTCTATTCATGTAGATAAAACAAATCATACAGTAGGAAAGAATTAAGATATTTTCTCACAGATTTCAGTCCCTACAGTGGGTTGATTAGAGCAAATAAATGGCATGAATGCAGTCTGGAGTGGCAATATAATTCTCCAAGGTTTGTGCTAAACCTATCACATTCTGGTAGAATGTAAACATTGGAATCACTGCAAAATCAATGATTTCTGATGCAAATTAGCACGGAGACAATTATAATCTTTCCTTCAAGCAACTTTTAATAGTTCAAACTTCAGGTTATAATGTGCAATCCTGTGGGCTGATTATAGCAAATAAATGGCAGGAATGCAAATAAATGACAGGAATGCAGTCTGCAGTCGCTATATAGTTCTCCAAGGTTTGGGCTAAACTTATCAAATTCTGATAGAATGTAAACATAGGAACTGCTGCATGATGAGTTTTTTCTAATGTGAATCAGCAAGGAGACAACTGTAATTTTTTTTAAAGCAACTTTTTAGTAGGTCGGATTTTAAATGTGCAGTCCTTAACCTTCAGGATTTACTGAGTGTAATATATGGGAGAGTCTTTGATCCATAATGCTCCAGGGAAGATGATACATCGGCAGGATAAATCACTTTTGAAGTTTTAGGCTCAGAAACATCCCTCAAGAATCAGCAGTATGAAACTGCTGGTTCCATCAGGGGGCGGTTACGAAACCACCAGTCTGTTGAAAGGGACAATTTCATCCTGATGACAGAAATGAGAATGTGAAGCAAACAGTTTGACAATTGCTCATCCTATTCCAGTTCTAGAGTCTTCTTATGCATGGGGAGAACCCTCCCGCATCTATTTAATGACATAAAGAGTTTGGATTAGGTCAATGGGAGGCATTCCATACCTAATGTATCTTCAACAGTAGCATGAAAGAATAAGAGTGCAGCACAAGGAAGGAAGAAGCTCCAAGGAGATTATATAGCTTGCGTGGCTGAAGCATTTGATGCTAGCAAGCACTAGGAAGATAGTTGATCTGTAAACTAGAGTAAATATTTCACACATGTAGTCATTGACTTATACATGACTGAATTTATTAAGCATGTAATGTGCAAGAAAATGAAACATAAAAAGAGCAAAACACCATGAAATATACCTTGGAGAAATCTACTTTGGGTAGAAACTCCAGTGAAAAGGTGAGAAAACACCCATATACTTTAAATTGGCAATACAAGAGGTGGAAGCCCATAGGTTTCCAAAGCAGAGCTCTATCCTGCTGAAATCAGCTCCAACAACCTCACAAACACTTTCAATTCACCACCCCTGCCTCTGCTGTTTAACACAGTACCGAGCTTATTGAAAACTGCAATGAAAATATTTAACTGTGGCCCTCAATAATGCATATAAAACTAAGAATGAATCATACACATCCTGCCGGGATTATAAATAACATTACAATGCATTTGGGAGCCAAAGAGACTAAGAAATTGCACCAAGAAGAGGAAAATTTGAGAACTCGATTGTCTCTGGATTTACAGATTGTCATTATGAATTCACTAATTTGCATATGCTGGCAATTACGTTTTCACCCCATTGATTTTAATATTGGTGCAACAAATTCATTTTTACTGCCTATTGAAACCAGCAATTTTACCACTTCAAGCAAAATACAAAGTTTCTGATCCTCTCACTCCTCCCAAAAGTCTGCTTTTGATGTCCCATACCATCTGATAGATTTTCTAGCTTTCAAGGGATTGTCCTTGTTCCGACGACATGCTATGAAGTATAAAAACCAGATCCTTTATGGATCAATAGGAAACGTGTCAAGCGAGTTTTTCACACTTGTAATTTTTTCAATATTCTAAGGAAGCTCGGAAGATGTGTGCATTTGCCACTTCCAACTGGTTTTCCTCATCTTGACGTTTTTATCATAAATCTGCATCTCCATGGTGCAATTTATTTTTGTTCATGCTTGTTAGTTGTTATCATTCTTCACTTTGAAAGCACACTTAGACTCTAATGTATAAGGAATTCCACTATCATTTGAATGGAAATTCAAGTAGCATGGCACACTAAGTTACCGGTTCAGATTCTGGTTTGGGTTCAATGGTTGGTTCGTGGGTTCGGGCAATATTTTTTTGGGGTTGGGTTCGTTTTGGGTTCATTAATACAAAAACATATAAAAATCAGAAATATATACATATTTGCAACAGTAATTAAGTTCAAAATACACCACCATATTAATAGCCAAATAACTTAGCTAAAATACACCACCATTTTCATAGCCAAATAATAAAATATTAGTGAAACTCAAATATCATGATATAGATTAAAGTTCAAACATAATAATGTCATGTGTCGACAATCAGCCATCATTGATCAAATATCATATGGGTCATAAAAAATATCATCATCGCCATCCATATTAGATGATGTATGAAGTGGAAAATTAGAAGAAGCACAAATAGCGCCAGTGGCATTGACACTTGTATTGGCACTACCACTAGCACTCTCATGCTCACTAACTGGTTCATAGTCATCATCAACATCAAGTGCAACAAAGTGGCTTGTGGAAGCATCCATGTCAAGACGCTCTGGCTTGATATCCCACTTCCTTGTGTCTCCTTTGTAGGCACTTTGTGTGTAAGGAGCCGCAAGTTTGAATGCACATACACCAAGTCCTCTACCTTTTTTGAATGTAGTCTATTGCGCTTTATTGAGTGGATGAAGGAGTATGTGCTTCGATTCCTCTCAGATGAAGATGAACTATCAACCTATTGAGACCAAAATAAATAGTTAAGAGTTGCAAAATTTAACTAATTAAAATATAAAACTTAAATTTAGAAGATAAAAGATTTTGACTATGAAACTTACTTGGGATAAAATTTTGATTACAAGAGGTTGTAGGTACGTGTATGCTTGGCAATGGAAGTACCACCAACTATGATCATCGACTGTGTACTTCTCTCGAAGAGCATCAAGACCACAATCATTGGAGCATGCAAAACCAATGAACTTATCCCTCACTACATCACGTTGGTCACGATTAGTGAAGAGTCTATGAAGTGCTAAACTTGTACCCTTGAGCCACTTCAGCATCTCTATATGGGGCAATTCTTGTTGTCACATAAATTAGCTAAGCACTATAGTATTTGGGACTCAATGCAAAAGCAAGAAAATGCAGCGGAGTGGTCATTTTGTTCCATCTCTCTACAATGATTTTGTGTAGCTTTTTGAAGAACTTTTCTTTAGGATCCTGCTCTTTTGCATGGATGATGGATTTCATCTTCTCAATCATTGAGTCAATGCCATCATATGCTTCACCCAAATAAGGTCGATCCATGTTAGTATAACTTTTCATGCTCAATTTGGGCTTAGTGAAATTGAAGAGATGCTCAACATGATCCCACCAAATGTCATCTAGGATCATTTGCTTAACCTTAGTTACCCTAGCAGTGCTAGATTGCCTCCATATGGGCCAATTAAGGCTGATGACCATATTAGAGAGTGCCTTAACAACCTTCACAAGTCGTCTCAACACAATTGTGTTGGAGGCAAAATGGGTCTTAGCAACTTGTTTGGAAATCAAAATAAAATAAAATTTAAATTTACAAAAATTAAAAATATTACTAAAGTGAATTGTGAAACATGTTTATTATTTAATTTACCTTCAACAACTCCAATTTCGAGAATGTTCTAAATATGCCTTGTGACATATGGTGGTTGGTGATGAACATTTGGATGTCTTCGACCTCAACATACACTTGTTTGATCCGATCAATTTTGTTGCCAATTTTTGTAGCATTAGGTTGAGGGAGTGGACAACACAAGGTGTCCAAACAATGTGTGAATACCACTCCTCAACTGACAACCCAACATCCCTACAATTTTTTGCATTGTTTGTTATAACTTGCACAACATATCGAGGGCCCACTTCATCAATAGCTTGACAAAGAATGTTAGCAATAAATGCACCATCCTTCACCTCTCCTTCACAATCCACCACTCTCAAAAACATTGCTCCTTTAGGGGACATTGCAATAACATTGATCAATGGGTGATTTTTTGCATCTTTCCATCAATTAGAAACGATGGTCACCCTCGTTTCGATCCACAAATCCCTTATGGGCTTCAAGGAGTCCTCTACAAATTTCACCTCTTTATTTAATAAGGTGCTACACACCTCCTGAAAACTTGGGCCCTTATACCCTTTTGGAGCCTCATTAATAGATCTCACTATATTTTGCCAATATGGTGAGCGAACAACATTGAATGCCAATCCATTCGCATTGAGACATCTTGCTATGTCTTGATCGACAATCTCTCTAACCTCATTCTAAAATGAAGTTTCCAATGGTCCCTTTGATCTCTTATGTGTAGAGGCCACAATTTTCTCTTTAGGTATGGACACAAATGGATGTCTCTCTGTAGGTGGAAAATGAGAAGGCGGTGTAGGGGGGCTTCATCCCTTGAGATCCTTTCTTTATCAAAGGATGACTTGATCTACGACTTGTTACTTGGTCTGCTTTTTCTTGCTCTTCAATATATGCCAATACATGGATTTCTGGAATGCCTTTATTATCTTCACTTGGACAAGATTTGATGTCTAGTCTAGGGATCTTGCACAAGTGCCCTTTCACTTGATTGTATGAGCTTGAAATCTAACTTTACAATGACCACAAATCCAAACATAACCTCCACCACCTGGAAGTTGTACCATTTCAACATATTTCCAAAGGGGAGAGTTTGGGTTTGTTTTGAAATGAGATTGGTTCGTGGAGCTAGAAGCGGTTGCCATTGTAATACCTAAGGCAACAAGTTCAATAAACAACACATTCCATTTATTCAAAATTTCAAAATATTGAAACTAAATAACTTAATTCATTTAAAAAAATACAAACATGTGTTATAGATACTCAGAAGAATGAAAACAAAACAAAAACTTCAAAACAAAGCAAAAGAGTTCATTTGTAAAAAAAAATGTAGAAAAAAAAACCAAAAAACTTAAAACAACCTACCTCTTTTGAAGAAATCTTCCTCTACGATCTTCTTGGCAACAAATGACCACTTGCAAATGCTTAGGAATAGCACAAAAACCAACTTCGAACATTTAACGATCAATCTTCAACCTATTCGTGCAATGGCAAGCAAGGGAATAAGTTCAAAAATGGAGGTAAAAAGTTTTGTTTTTCATTCACAAATTGATAAATGAGTTTGTTTTTGCCTATTAGGGTTGGAGGCTTTTTTTAATGTTTAAAAGTAATTTTTTTTTATAAAACTCAAAAACCGCGCTTGGGTGCACGAAGGGGTTGGGTTCTCCTCGTGTTCGCCTTGGGTTTAGCAGGGCTAGACCCAAAGGTTCTGTACTAGACCCTGTTCGGACCCACAGTGAACAAGACCCAGACCTTGGACTTGGGTCGAACTGGATCGGGTCCCAGGCATATACCCTTATGGACTGGTAACATAGATGGCACAAATTTAAAATTACTTTGACTGCTAATTTACCCAAGCATAATGTGGTAGTTAATTACAATCATTTGGTACTAAAGCAACAAGTTTCTCAAGGCTTGTAGGAGTTTTTGGTGACACATAGGAAATTTTCATGTATAACCATATTTCTAGATATTTGATGAGATATTGTAGGAAGTGACGCTTGTATAGTTTTGGCTAGGCATGACAAAGCCTCTAAAGAAGAAACTTGAGGATCTCCATGTAGTATCCCACCCTGCTGAGATATTTGCTAACTGATTTTCTGCTATTTGATTCCTTTGTGGTTTTGAAGTTTTTGAAATATTTACCAGGAAATGCATAAAATTGCAAAGCAAATGCAAATAGAGAAATACTGAAAGTTAAAATATCAAATGATCAACTTTGATTATTTATTGCTTTGAATTTACAATAAGATTGATCATACCTGAATAACAACTTTTGATTGTGAAACTCTGTAAACCCTTGTTCTGAAACTCTCCTATTAATCGATGAAGCACAAATGTGACCTCCGTATGAAGTCACCAAGCAGAAAAATTCAAATGATCTTTCACACCCTCGGTCAGCTCGATACAAGAAGCAGCTACGCTCTCCAAGATCGTTGCAGCTGAAAACCCTAGGTCTCCACCTCCAAAATGCAAAGCACAAAGCCAATTTGATAAATGATCCGGAATGAATGAAATGCCTTTCAAAAGCCTTTATATATTTCCTCCAAATGGGTCGATTTCACATGAGGCATTTAAGTCATTTAATATAATAAACTTTATGTGCTTTATTGACTTTATAACTTCTCATTAAGTGGGCCCCCAAATATGCACTTTATACATTGACTTTATAATCATTAAATAACCTTTTAATAATAAAGTCAAATAACTTTAATGATGCGCACTTTAATTAATTAATTGATTACTATTAAAGCTTAACTTTAGTAATAATTAAACTCCATAAATAATCGTCATTCTTCAATTTTGACTTCACCATCAGCTTACCCACTGCACACTCTGCCCAATCGGATGCCTTACTAAAAATAGTAAGGTTGCCAAAAACCCTTGGATAACTTAGCCTTAAAATATACCAACGATCTGGAGAGGAAAACACTGTCAATTGCCACTTGAAGAGCTCATTAATGCCCAAACTGGACTCTCTAATCCACCACACTAACCTATGAGGGTCAAATGATAGGCTAATCCTTCGAACTTTGATGCTCACGAAAAAGGGGACATTACACTCCAAGCATCCCATGAGTAGGTGCTAACAAAAAATATAGTTCTTTGGGAATAAGTGCATCATTTGGAAGTTAGAATTAAGGAGTTGCAAGCCATCAAGGAGAGTGAAGGAGAATTACAACAAGGTAAAAGATGAAGTATTGTCAAAACTTCAACATTATGGAGAAGAGAAGAGATTGGAGTCTACAAAGTAAAGTGGGCCAGCCTCTACTCCAAAAAAGCAAATAGTTAATGAGGTATGCAAAGAGGGCATCCATGAACATGTTTTCTTTCAAGATGCTAAATTTGATAAATCCATTGGCAAGTTTGCAAAGCATACCATGTGTTTAGGCTCCAAGTTGCTAACATTAATGGGCTAATGGTGGAATGAGAATACTCAAACCCATCTTGGTTGAGGAAAGACCTCAATATGAGAGCCTTGGATACAAGAGGAAGGAGATTGGTGAATTCGGTCAAGGGGTACACATCGTGCACAAACCAAGGATGGATCAAGGAGGGTGAAAATTCCTCTAGCAATTTTATTGTAAAGCCTCAACATAACTGTAGGTTGTCTCCAAAACATGAGCAACACTCAAAACTAGTAGAGGATAGCAAGAGTCTACCTCAAGAGGACAAAGAGTAGTTTTCAAAGACAAAAGACACCTTCATATAAGGGAGGGGAGAAGAAGAAATGGGGAGATTATACTCCACTTGCTTTACCAATAGCTGAGTCCTAGGAAGGAGGCAAACCAAAATGTGGGAAATCAAGGAAGGTATGCCAAAGGTAAATAGTCCATCTTCTATTTCAATTGCAAGAAGTTAGGACATGTTTTACAAAAATGTAGGTATCTTTTTCCTTGTACTAGATGCAGGAAAATAATGATTGTCAGATAATGTGTGAGATAGTCACCACTAAGAGCCTGTTTTGTATAGCCAGGATGGGAAGAGAAGAAGCCACTCTCCAAGACAGACGGAAAAGGAAGGTGAGGGCACATTTAAAGAAGGCTAGAAGCTGATTGATTTGTCATTTGAGAATGTGCAAATTTCACAACTATTGCTCTTGTTGAAATATTGGACATTGGGATGGCAAATTTTGGAGACTCCATCTAGAGCTTCACCCAAACATGGCAAAGGAAAAATGATCAGCCAGTAGGGAAAGGGGAGGAGGAGCTTACAAATTCATTAGGATCAAGGAGAGAAC